>NW_019059572.1:323941-348067 GCF_000696155.1 Zootermopsis nevadensis
TATATGAATTATCAACTTGCGGAAATCAAGAGATTAAAGAAAATGGTTTTGTAATATTTAAACAATTCCGTGTATTGGAATATAAATGTGGCCATTTTATGTGAAAGGTTCGTGTGCCCTAAAGCAAACCCAATACGACCACGCTCTTTCTTCTGACAGTAAATGACTGTAATATTCTGCCATTAGGTTACAGCCCACTTTATTGGCGGGTACCCGAGGGAGAGAAATACACAATGAAACGGAAAATTCGTAACTTGCGTTTAGCTCAGTCTGGGCCCTACTTCGACAGCACTGATCTGATAACCTGATTTAACGCGGTTCGTGCGAGGCACCCGGCAGCTAAAATATACAGAAATCTACGGCTTCGCTGTATCCACTACTCTGTGGCATCTATTTGATCGCTAACAAGCCGGTACAAAGTACATACAAAGCGACTAGTTGAACCTGAGGGCGACGCTCCGAGGTTGATGTTGCGAACAGAACGCGCTCTCTCAGTCCGCCATAAACATTCTGCTCGAGATTCGTATCTGTACAGTCGGCAGATGAGTCGAATAGTGAATTGAGGGCAATACTTGGATCCGAGAGAGAACTTGAGGAATGTGATGGGAGGTACACGTAGAATGCATATTGTACACAGCCCGAAATAAGATAGGAATTAGACGAGGGGTTGAACAGAATTTCATTTCAGTTACGAAGGGGTGTTTCAGCCTGGGCTGAGACATCGCGACCGGTTTGGGGGGTGGGGGGTTAATCGCCCAGAGCGTACTTTTCGTTAACAAAGTCGGTATTTAGTAAGAAATTTGGGACCGCGTTTTATGGAGCATTGTTTCAGTAAAACGCATTCTGATTCTTGATTTGACGTTTCTGCATAAGCTAGCAGATGGGAACTGCCAAATATTGACGACATCAACAAAGTGTTTTTTAATTATGCAAGGCTACACAGTGTTACAAAATATACAAAAAAAAATACCCACGGACCGCATGAACCCCTAATACAGAACATCCCGGTCGACCACCGCTGAAGTTCGGTTAACAAATACTTTGTAAGCTCTCCTGATCTTAATTATTTAAGGCCCGCGTTGATAGACATTCATTTTCAGACTGGGAACACAACATTCATTGAGCTTTGGTCTGAGTTTTGTGTTTGTTTCCCGGGTTAATTTAGAGATCTGTGACGTGACTTAACATTTATAACCTTTTGTAACTTCTGCGCCTGAAATCCTGACTGTACCGACTGCCTTAACCCTTTGAAGCCGAAGATCGTCTGAATAATATTTACGAATTCAGTCCGTACCGCGAAGAAAACACTAAACCTCACCATTACGAAAATCAGCTGGTTAACCCTTTGAAGCCGAAGCTCGTCTTCATAATATTTACGAATCCAGACCGTACCGCGAAGAAAACACTTCACTTAACCATTAGAAGTCGAATGAGGCGGTACGACATAAGATTTAACAAAAGAACATCCCGGTCGAAGCCTTAATGGTTTAACAGTGTGACACCTGAAGTCTGTGAGCGAAATAAATTGATTGACTGCAGATTTTTTTTTTCCTTTTAGAATATCTCGCCTCGTTTTAGTAACTTACGACTTCTCGTATCTGCGTTTCCATATGCCAACATAAAAACTCGTTCCAGCTGATTTCTAGAATCGATAAACGGTCGCCGTTATTGCAGTATTTTCGTATCTCTCTGTTCTCTGACGTGCCCAGAAGGAATGAAAGCTGTTCTGGCCTCTTATTTAATATCGCCTCTGTGTTATTCATTGCATTTCCCTGATGATAACGAGTTAATATCCGTCGGACAGCTACCTCGTGTTAAATATGTGGTCCAGTGATCTGCAGTTAAGGGACGGACGATTACAATTCCCGAGACATCGCGGCCTGTTTTATGATTGATTGATGCTTTGTGTAACGATGCTTTTCAGCTGCGTGGGTTATGCCACATAACGTACTAAAGTGACTGTGAATTGGAAATGTCGAGGAAGGAAGGTGAGGACTGCGGAAAATCACGGTAGCTGATCACCAAGGCAAGATCCAAAGCCGAGATCTCATTTAATTACTTATTATTCTCTTTTCCATCATTTAATACCCCTTGGTTTTTTATCACGTTGATAATAGCCCGTACAAATTATAAGTTGCATTTTAACAGATACGTTTTGACTGATAAATCTCTAGCCACTTCGACGTGGGACCGCACTGTCAAGGCCAAAGCTTTGCTCCTGATTAGAAAAAAACAGTGACAACTCAGACTTTGACTAAATGTTTTAGTAGCGTAGGATATAAGATGACGTTGGAGGGTCTTGTTGAACGTTTGGGAATCGCAGAAGGCCGATATTAAATTTTGTATATGTTTAATTAACAGACGAATTAAATATTGATTGAATATTTTAAAAAGAGGCTATGCTACACATTGAATAAACGTTTTGAGAAATATGTATATAATGGGGCTAAAGTAAAAGTGTTATGAACTAGTGTGACTGGGGTGTAGCCTATGCGTGGACGATACTTTTAGAGAGCATGAAAAATAAGTTCAATCCGTGTATTAAAATAACAAATATTGCTGAGGAAGGCACCGTGTAATCTTACAGAAAATTTCCGAAGTTTCGAAGGTGTTTGCTGCCTCCATCATCAGGGTTCGTAGGCAGGAAGCACCACTAAGACGTCGGAAAATTGTACCAGATTATACGGCGCAACAACCCAGAAGACAGCCATCGTCCCTAGTCTACCGATGCGTGCTGTGCTAAAAAACATCGCTTTCTAAACCTTTTAGACGTCTTTTGGTTTCATAATGTTCGTCATTTTTGCCTCGTCCAGTGTTCGAACCAGAATTGAAATAAGCTTCTCATGCTCTGTGTTGTTAGCGTATTTTATCTTACGCAGATGTAACATAATTATCGAAAAAATGTTTCCGGATAAATATGCAAATGAACTGTTACACAAGACGTGTATGAATAACGAAGCAAACCTGTTTGGAAGCCCACTTCTGGACATCAGAACACGTAATAAGCGGTCATTACGAACTAAACCATTAAAAGCCATTAATTACAGCTACTGTGTCGACGAATAAGCAGCAGACTGGTTGGAACAGCGGCACTTAAATCAGTTGACTTCAGAATATGTTACGGATTAGTGAAACGACCAACTTCGGCTCAGAACTTGTTGTCACGTAATTTGTCGAATGCAGATTCACATCAGAGAGTCTCAAGAATTTGCTGTGAAATCCGCTTAAATTTCTCTGACTCTCTTGTGTTCTCCACGTGGTCAGAAAGAGAATCCGTAAAATTCGATCCGATTCAGTGAATTTCAGGGCTTTTTAACGATCCCAGAATTGCCTTATGAATTTTCCCACTGCTAAGGATTATGGGGCCCCTACCCAAAGTAAAGGTGTGATGGTTGGCATTCCTTCCTATTGGGAAACTTCCGGGTCTCACACATGGTTTTCCCCCGTCTCTCCAAATAAATGCCCGGATTTAAATATGTCACGACTCCTTTGCACACGGGCCTACTTTCCGACCCATAATTCATAATCATCCTTCAATTTTTCATTCTTAGCTGTTCAACTACGTTTTGACACAACATCGCAAAACAAGCAGGGAGTCTCGAAATGTCCCCCTTGCACGAATAATAAAGTTCGAGGGGAATTAAGAAATTAATTTCAGTTTAATTTGAAAGCTTATGTTGGTAGCGTCGAAAAGATGGCGGACGTAAAGAACATGACCTTTCCGCAATTTGCAGGAAGTTGGTCTGTGTACTTGAAGAATACGCAATTTTTGTGGTCAGAGGAGTCACAGCCGGCCCGAGATCTCTTGTAACCAGGCCCGCGAAATTTTTTTTGTTAATGTGTTTTAGTTACCACATGCGTAAACAAATTCTGTACTCTAAAGGTTTTTTTTTTTAAAAAAATCATAATTCTTATCTCATCTGCTATCTTATAGAGAGGACCACATATGCTGTTGACTTCAGAACCGTACCGTAAAATTTAAGTTTTCTGCTTAAAAATTGTGTCAGGAAGGGTTTCTACGCCCTTGGGCCAAATGGGAAAATTATTTTTCCCACGAGGGAAGTAAAATTCTTTGATTACCCTGAGTCAGGAAGTCTTCCAAATGGACTGAAAGATTTACAGGACGACTAATGTGTGTTACCAATAACGGGCGTTTTTGGTGACCATCAATAAATAATTTTTGGGGATTGAGGATCGATCCATCATCGTATCCGAGACAACTGAAAAATCAACGTGGATGAAACTTCACCAGAAATGAGTGTCATGGAAATAAACAATGCATCGAGGGATTAAGACGGCGTGAATCTATTTTATTTTAACGACAGTAAGAAAATTGTGGACATTTGATCTTGTTACGCTGAAGAACAAAGGAATTTCACAGAAAGAAATTAAAACTTTTATATTATTTTATCAGTAGGGTTGCGTCATGTTGCTCACTTAAGATGAGAAGGTTCCGACAGCAGTGTTTTGGTGATATTGCGAATCACACATGTTCATTTAGAGCAAAATAAAATAAATATTTAGGGTTAAGTTCAGTGCTACTAGGTCACGACGCGTAAGTGGAAGGTAGCATGGGAACTTTTCTTGACGTCATGACTACTCGGTCTGTCCACAGGCTGACAAATTCTGAAGCTATGTCGTGGGATTGGCGGTCAGTCTGCAGAACTTGGTTCGCGTTCTCAAGTGTTGAATGGTAAGTATTAGGAAGGAATGTCGGGAGTATTTCAAGTCATCGGCATGACAATTACCTACCGTTAAATGAATTGGTCGTATCCTTGAGCAAGGACTTCGAAACGAGTTCCCAGACAGAAAGTAGTGCATCACGGAAATTCTGTAAATGCGGATGGCAAGAAACAGCTGCCGGCACAATCACGAATGCATTTCTTAACGATGAGTGTTCGTCTTATGTCTCGCTGAATTTCTCTGTAGTAATACGCTCGTATAAAAACAGCGAGTACTGTCTTATTATATTGCCGTTAAATCAAATTTACGTCGTGTTATACAATTTTAAACGTCACATTTTAAAGTTTTGTCAATCTGAATGTGACCACTGTAGTGTAAACTCGACTGGTAGTTCAGGCAATGTATTTACCAAGTGTGTGCCTGTCAGCTTCTCATGAAATAGTTAAGAGACGTATATTTTTCTGTTGGCCAATGAAATGCGTCTCTGCATCAGACACCGTAACACCCCAGGCGATTCAAAACTCAACTTGTCGTGCGTGTGAAACGCGAGACGGACGGACGGACGGACGGGATGTTCGAGAACAGTATAGAGACGACTTGTCAAAAACGCCATGCGTTCATAAACACGCCGTCGGGGATCTCCCTCAAAGAGCTCTCGGATCACGAAGCCTCGCCCAGTGTGTGTACATGTGCTGGTATTTATCTATCCAGGAAACAAGTCCTGTTACTTCCGGGAATTTAAGGCTGGGATGTACTGCGGGCGAGACTTCGTGAACTTTTAGAAATTACTCTCTTACGCCGACATATTGGACACATAATTCATTGCTTCCCCAGTAGTGTTGGCCAAGAATGTATTTTCAGACTTTGGCAGCAAATGGGGCGCCTGGCGCGTCTGCTTTTAGCCCGAAAAATAAAGGAAATTAATTTCAGAGAGGGAACATGATGTTTGTCCACGCTAGTTATTGCACTGTGCACGTCCACGTAATTGGAACGATTTTTTTTTTCAAACATCACGAGCAGAAAACCACTGGTTACTTCTTATCGGTTACTAATGTGCCTACTACCTGTGCTTTGCTTTACAAACTGGAACTGGCTCCGATCGCAGGACCTTCCAAGATCAGTTCCTGAAGTGGGGTCGTAACTATTCCGAATGTTCGTGGCTGCAACACACAATTGAAAATGCACAGGTTTCGATTACGTATCGCTGTCGTTAGTTTGATATATTTCCGTGTTTGAACAGAAAAATGAATCTCAGTAAATGTGTGATATTTCACTCATAAAACTGATTTTAGGTTTTATTAGCAGAACTTTCCAGTTGACTGGAAGAAACAGTAAGATATCACGTGTAAGTCCCAGGATTTCAGTGGCCTGTTGGAACAGATCGGTTGTTAACGTTTCTCCTGAAACGGAGATTTTTCTGATTTATCGCGCGGAGAGCCTTCAAACCAGGATGAAAAACTTGTGGGCGTTCGTTTTAAAGTAATTACTTGGACCAGTGTCCCTCAGAGGAAGGTGGTGAAGGAATCCCTTGATTTTTCATAGAGCCCCAAGGTCTGTCCACAAGGGACCGAGAAAATAATTCGGGGTTCCACACACATATGCTATTTGCTTAAAACACAATCTGATCATTTTATCCCTTCTACTCGTTGGGTACATCGATAAATGTTTGCTTAAGATTAATTAAATGTTGTAAGAAGAACCGAGTTCCAAATCCACATAAAAACAAAAGGTAAAATTAGTGTTACTGGGTTTCTGGACGTGTCCATCGTCTAATATTGTGCCCTAAACGTACATTCTTTTTAGAGCGTTAGACTATAGAAAGCTAGTTCAGTCTGTAATATTCTGTGAGGAACAGGTTTGTAGGTTTGAATGTATCAATGCAAATAACACTGGTATACGTTCATTTTATTACTTGAAATCTGAACAAGTGACATTAACTCCAAGGACTAGAGACCCGGAAGGTCTATTGTCGCGTTCACAAGAGCCTGATTGTCATTGGACCCTCTGCGGAGATTTGAATGCGCAGTATTTTCCAGTGACTACTTATTCATTTATGTAGCTTCGAATGAGAGGATGTTAATGAATAATTAATTGAAAGGATGTGGAAGGAAGCGGTCCTGGCCTAATTTAAGGTACTATCCTGGCATTTACCTGCAGGGACTGAAGAATACCACGAAAATCCCAGTCAGGATAGCCGGGCTCTGGGCCGAGAGTTGAAACCGGGATCTCCCGAGTACGAAGCAACCACTCTACGATGACATTCGGTCCTCTGACTGCTGTACGGTTATTTTGGGATACAGACAGATCGTTTGGTAAAATATGCGTGTTGAACGATGGTTCAGATGCCAAGGTTACGCTGGGATTTGAGGCCTGTGGAGAATGTCCTTCCACTGTCGCGTACTCTGTTATCAAGGACGTGAATTCGTTTTATTAAAGCTTCTAGCAGGATCCGGTTTGGAGGCTTCCATTAGTCTAATCCGCCTGGACACATTTTCGATCTAACAACCATTATATCCCACGCCGTTGTGTTGTGTATTTATTTTGAAGTAACTGTTTATTATGTCCTCCTCGATCACGTATTTCTACAACGTGATTATTTACGTCGTATCAAGATGTGAAGTTCCCTCCTTTTCCATGTTGACATTTAAACTCGAAGCCCGGCGAATCAGGCAGTTTGACTAGAAAGTCGCGTAGAATGTTTCGATTAATGGGTGTGGAAGGTCTTTTGATTTTGGATGCATTTGTAATTAATATTTGTCATTGAAATTCCGGAAAAAAATCGTGAATGCCAAGTTGTTTACAACAACCAAGTTTTATCTTTATCCGGCTAAGACTTTGAGAAAACAGCTGGGTGATTGAATAGGCATGACCTTAACATTTAGTGACAGCACTTGTAATTTTTTGATAAGAGTTAGAGGCCACGTGACGTCATAGGATATGTTTGCGTGATGGGAGGAGAGCATGAGGTAAAGGGATTCAATTGGCTCATTAATATCGTTGTTGTCCTGGGCACTAACGCCATGCAGAGTTGCAGGTAGATAACCAACGATTCGAAGAAAACCAAGAACGACTTCTTCACCGCCGTGAGAACCTCAGATCTCCCATTTTACAGTCACTGGGTCTAGTTAACACGCTAATGAACACTGGTTCTATGAACTAGGGGTTTTAGGGGTGAGTTGGCGCTGGTCGATCGACGAAGTATCTGACCAGGTGGTTAAGATTTCTTGGTCTTGCCTTAAGCTTCAAGTTGGTGTCCTGTCCCACCAGGCGGTAGCACCATACACGTGGCATTGATCGGACTAGAACACGTGTTCTGTCGAGTGTTCAGTCGGAAAGTCGTATTTTCCAAAAAAGTATCCGGCCTAATTTTGCTTCGTATGGTCGAAGAGGGATGGAAGGGTGGTCACTTGGTGACCTGTAAGCTCATTAACATTCACACAAATGGCTGTTGTTAAAACAAAGTCTTCCCTTCTGGCCTGGCCCGATGAGCATTTGGCCAGCTCCCAGGCCAGTGAATTCGAAGTTTTCCGAGGGCGAAGTGGCACTGGGGCGGGTTTTCCTCCGCGTCCTTCCCCCCCCCCCCCGCCAATTATATTTAAAATTTAAAATTTACAAATAAGATAATTAAATTATCATTTTATGGTCCACATCGAATAATCGATTTACATTTGGAACATTTTTACATGTTCCAAATGTAAATCGATTATTCGATGTGGACCATAAAATGATAATTTAATTATCTTATTTGTAAATTTTAAATTTTAAATATAATTGTGATTAGACGGACAAAACCGAATAATTAATTTAACAATTTTTAAATTTAGAACGTTTGCTTTTCTGCGACGCCATTTCAGTTTTTTTCTCTCTTACCGTGGTTCAGTATCTGAGTGCAGTAACGCCTTATTGTTTCTTACAGCAGTCGACCTTCTGACCTCGCTTCCTTGAAAAATAGTTACGTCTATTTTTATTGGACCCAGTAGAACGTTCTAGGCACGGAGGTCGTGTCACCCAGTGCCACTTTCGTTCTCTGTCGTCAGCGGCTGCTCCAACTTACATCTTAAAGGATAAAGTGACAGCTGCAAAAGCCGTCCCGCTACGCGCCATCTAGGCGCTTGGGGGGAGAGGCGGTATAGCTCCTACTCGTTCTTGACCTCGGCACTAGATGGGAGTGAGGGGTCCGCCCAGGCCGGCTTTACCCCCGGGAAAGGACCCCGTTACCCCAGAACCGGTCTGGACCCAGAGGCTGGAGGAAAAGTCCTCTGTCCCCGTCGGGGATCGAACTCCGGTCGTCCAGTCACTATACTGACTGAGCTATCCCGGCTCATGCAGAAAAGAGTAGTCACAGATAATTTATATAAATGTAAAACTGTGTTGTAGTAGTCGAAAGCCTAGAATGACTGAGGAAGAACATACGAGGATTGCGTTTTCTTCAGATTATTTAGTGTTTAACGCAAGGACAACACTAAATGCAAACTAATTATGTAGCCTACAATTAATTGGATAAAAATTTACTTGGATATTATCCATCGTCTAGTAATAAAACGTAAAAAACGTGGTCCGGAGATAGGGATTAGCTCTATCTAGTGGGCCCAACTGAGTAGGAACCTGAAGACGGAGATAGAGTCCCATCTCCGAAACGTCGTTTTACGTTTTTTACGTTTTATTACTAGACGATGGATAATATCCAAGTAAATTTTTATTCAATTGACTCTTCAATTGACTTATCCTGTGTGGTATATAGAAGGAATAAAGTGATCTTTACGAATTTGGCATCGAGACCCTAGGAGTAAACAAAAAATAATTAGACTCTGTGACTCTTTGAGGATATTTCTGAGATTCGTGTTTCTTTTTAAGGTGCTATCATGGCTGTGCAGGAAAGGCGACGAGACTCTGAAGAGGCACACGGAACTTGCTACCAACCTGCCGGCAATAAAGGAACAAGAATTAGACTTCGAGAAGTTTTACTTCATCTCAATGGTGAGTATTAATTGCGTTCGAAGGCCCACGTTTTTTTTGCCTTTTTAGCGAATTATACAAGTCTTTGTCGAAGATGTCAGTTTTCCTGCACGTTACATTAGTGGTAGAATATCTTGGGCAGCTGACCGACTATCAGTTTCCTGAACAGAACACTGCCTCGCGGAATCACTTGTTTGTATTAGCTGACACCCGAGTCATTTGAGATTTAGACCGTTTCTGCCTTCAAGATTCATCCAATATTCATGGTTGTCGAAACACGTCGAAGTTGGGGGTAGAGGATCTTACTCTCGCTGCGTAAGAAGATGGCAATTCTAATCTTAGAAAACTCACTTTTGTGGGCAAACATTTGAGAATAGCGAAGATACACGTGTTCATGACGTAGACCGACCCAACCCCTTCGTGTTGAAGAATGAACAAACTTGTTCTGGTTCTTTTGGAGGTGGCAGAGAACATGCACCTCGCGCGCATGCGTGGTTTCAAGTAACTCGTTCTATTACCTAATTTATTAACATGCAAATCACATGTGGTGTCTGTTCTTCGCCTAACTAGCAAACAAACAAACAAAAGCTGTAAAGTGGAAGGTGTCAGTGACTGGTGATTGAAATTGGGCCGAGACAAGACGGAAGTTGATGGACCTTTCGGGTTGTCAGAAATTCTCCGCCCTTTATGGAGTCCTGACCTGACAAAACTGAGTTTGTTTTAAGAATTTGCCGTGCAATCCGATATTTTCATTCCATCAGCGCCTCTTTGAACGAAGTGATCTCTTTCCTTCGGGGTTTCCTACTACAATTCTGTACGCATCTTGTAATTTTCTAATATTCCCTGATAATATTTGGGGAATAGCGAAAATTACAACATTCCTCGCTGTGGAGCGTGTTTCATAAGTAATTTCGTACGTTGTGGCGTTATGGGATGTAGCGACTCTGCCTGCATTCTCGGGCCCAGGCGTAGAAGTGGCGTCTGTGTGACTGAAAGTCGTTAAGTATTTATGGTCTGGTGGCATTTGCGTAAAAAAAAGAGAATGTTGCACCTGCAAAGGGGCGCAGTCTGCGGTTTGCAAACACAGAACTGGCTCGGGCGATGCAGTGACTAAGCTACGGGCTTCAGTTCCTGACAGTCAGAGATGTCAGCTTAACCACAATTTACTGTCGACGTTAACACAGCAAGGAACTATACCATAACCCCCCTTACCACTCCATGGCACGTTCTTAATTAAGTTCTGGGATAGTTATGCGTTTACCTTTTATTTTCACTTCGTTATGTGAACGCAAGATCGGGATGTCGTGTCTTGTCGGTCCTTCCATCATGTTTTTTCTCCGAAATCACTTCACGGGTTTGGGTGTGATTTGGTAAAGAGTTGTATTTCGTTCAGTTTATGGGAGTAGGAGTGGACAGTTTGTGTTAGCGCGGCTAAAACTTTGAAAAAAATCGAAAAATTAAAAGTCTTTGTCTTGTCATGGTTCATCGATACCCCACGCACTGGACCACAGCAGAACCAGTCGGTTAAAATACGTCGTGAAGCCAGCCCGGGCGTTGTTAGCCAATTAGTCGAGGCTAACACGAACTCTTCTGACGTACGTAGCAGAACTGCACGTTTATGAATCAGAAACGAATTAGAGAATTAATAGTTTATTCGGTCGCGTCAGGTTTGGGACAGAACGTCCGACGTCCAGAATACGAACATGTTTTGTTTACATTATGTATAAGTCTGTGCCTTTGACATGAGAGGTCATCGCCCTGTCTGCAGAGGCAATGACCCCCCCCCTGTGGGCGCATTATGTAACGAAAACTCCGCTGTGTGCTTAAATAAAATGTCGTGTTTGTTAAGTTTTGTTTGGGTCGTCTTTTAGCGCAGTGAAACGTGCACTCGGTCCATGAGCCTACTGTATACGTTCTATCCTCACTAGTGTTTAATAATTAGCGTAGTGAGTTGGTAATCGTCTTTATTAGAGTCCTCTGTGGTGGTATAGCGGTTAGAACGCTGGCCTTGTAATTCTGGGATCCCGGGTTCGATTCCCGGCGGTGCCCGAATTTATAACTTGTGTCGGGCAAGGCCGTGGTCTAGGCAACACGGAGTTTTCCTCCGTGGCATCCCAACAATTACTCCATTCACACACACAGAAGAAGGCAATGGCAAACCACTTCTGGATCATCCGCCAAGAACGTATATGAACAGGTCCCAGTCCGAGAAAAGGATGGAAGGATCCTGGTCATATGGACCTGTCCTCAGACAGAAAACTAAATAAATAAAAATAAACATACAACAATATTGACATGAAATGCCACCAATATAGCTGTTATTACAATGATGAACGTCTAAAACACTGTCACTTCAACTACAAAACACACATCATCAGGCTGGTACAGAAACATAACACAGTGAAACTACTACTGAATTACTGTTGTATCTTAAATGAGGCACATTGTCCATAGTGAAATTGTATGGATGCGTGTGACATAGTTGGGCTATTTTAAATTAGGGTTAAATTACCATATTAATGATTTCATAAAATACTGCTGATTGTTTTCACGATGACTTATTTATGTATTAAAATTGACGTAAATAAATTTAAGTGCATGGATAGTTACTTTACGTAAGAGGGATGACGTGACAGTGGCCAGAGTGAATTACACAACGGGGAACTTCGTAATTGGTTCACGTCTTCAAACATTGGCGTGATGAAATCAGGACGTCGATGGAAATTTCGTACAAAATTTATTCGGAGCGCCTGAAGGGATCAGACGATAATATTAAACCGAACCTTAAGAAAACTTAGTGGTGGGGACCAGCTGAGCGACTATCAGTATCTGAAGGAGCGCACTTCACCTTGGAATTGGTTTTGCAATGCACGGCTGTCGGCTGCGTTGAAAATCAGTACCACGCCATCTCGTGTCTTCGACTTCAACTAAGTGTACGCTGTGTTGAGGTCAGACGGAGAAGTGAGAAATTACCGTCGGTTGATTTTTCGCTTGTTCAGTGGCCACGTAAAACGAATAGACGGTCAGCAGCGGCGACCTGCTTCGTTCAGAAAAAAATAATGATTCTGTACAACATTGAGCAGAGAATGTCAAATTAACGCGAATGAAATTCAGGATTACCTTCTGTGAAAACACTTTATAAAACTGTCGGTAGGTGGCACTGCATGTATAGGTGTTAGCGCTCCTATCAAAACACAGTGGAACTAAATGGACATAAACACGATGGGATAGAATCTCTTCAAAATGTAAATGTCATTTCTGTTTGTCGATGTTATTTTTTGGACGATAGTCGCAGTTGTAGCCGAACCAGGGCTCTTACATAACTTGTAGCCTCAATCTTATGCAATACATTGACATCTGTGAAATGTCCGTCATGATCCAGTGGTCTTCCGTGATATGATCTTTCGGACTGACCGCATTGTGGTTTATTGAGTAATACGTAAGCTTGCTTGTAATACGAAGTTATTAAGGCTTTGACCGGGATGTTAAATCTTATGTGGTACCGCCTGATTCGACTTCTAATGGTTAATTGAAGTGTTTTCTTCGCGGTACGGTCTGGATTCGTAAATATTATGAAGACGAGCTTCGGCTTCAAAGGGTTAACCAGCTGATTTTCGTAATGGTGAGGTGTAGTGTTTTCTTCGCGGTACAGACTGAATTCATAAATAATATTCAGACGATCTTCGGCTTCAAAGGGTTAAACTGCTGATTTTCGTAATGGTGAGGTGTAGTGTTTTCTTCGCGGTACGGACTGAATTCATAAATAATATTCAGACGATCTTCGGCTTCAAAGGATTAATATTTTTCATAATTTTTTTTCGTGATTTATAAGCTTGCCCGCGATTCGATAAGGGAGTATGAATTCTGCCCTTGGTCCGGAAAAGGTTAAGAACCTCTGTTTTAAATTATTTCATCGCACAGTAGTTGCACGCTGAAACTCCGGGGTTATTAGGCCTACCCTCGTTGATTCACTCGTAGTTAAGTCTCCACGACAGAGTCGGTTTAGTTAGAATGTTTTTCACACTTTCGTTTTTGTGGAAAATATACGAAATAATTGCTTTTAACTTTTATTGATTTTTCGTTACGTAGCCAACTTTCGTAATAGTGAAAAACTTTGGTAATTCACACTCATCACGAAATATAATCTTACTTTATTCTATAATTTGCTGCATTTTCGACTCATGATGAAGCTTGTGGTACAAACGGATCGCTTCATGCATTGAATCTGAATGATTGCTCACCAGTGTGAAATTTTGTTGGAATCGCTTTATGCATTATACCTTGCGGGGTTTGCGATATTCTGTTAGTCACCTGGCGGAAGACAGAAGGATTTGCTCACCTTTTATAGTTGTTTAAAATCCTCTTGGTCACAATCCTCTGTACCCTTTTTAAAATTTCCCAAAATCCTACCAAGAGATTTCCTTTTAGACCTCGTGATTTGTGTGAAATTATTCCCAGTCGTGGACAACTTAGCCAATACGAAGTAAGCCACTGTGTGGTAATGGTCCCGTTTGTGTAACTGAGGACACTCCTGTTAACAGTCGGTACTCCTTTGATGATGATTGTCTTCTGGAATATTGCGCCGTGTAGTCTGACGTTTCATAAAGCATGACGATGGAGGCAGCATGTGCCAGAAGACAGACATCTTCATATTCGCCGCACGCAGGTAGGTCTCTAAATAGGGATCGTTGTGTAAACACTTTGGCATATCCTGTCGACTACTTTGGAAGTGTCATTACACTTACGACACTGCGCTGAATCGCAAATGATTTCATTTGGTTGACCTATTGACAAAGAATTAAAAGTGCATTGTGTATTCTGGCCGGATGCCTTTGACAAACGGTACTTCTTGTACGCGGGCCGTTTTGCTGTTGTGGGCGGGTCCAGCATTTCTTATGCCATCGGCGAAGAGTCTGGGTTTAATCTCACTTCAATTATTCATTTGTTTACATAGCGACTGCAGCGCTTTTCGTGTATAATTAAGAAGAGACTTTATCGAGGCGTTATATTTGGGCAGAGTTCGACCAGGTTGTCCAATAAAATAAAACGAAACAAGCGTATTTATCGGCGTTTTTTAACAAGTACGTTCCTTCCAGTTGCGTCGTTGGGAAGTTGTCCCGGGATAAAAGGGGCCCACGGCAAGCAACACATGTTTTTGGTTCCAGACGAGGAAGCCCCCGAGAACGAATTCCAAGACTGGATATTACAAGTCATTTTATATAATGTGTAGAAAGTTGCAGGCTGTAACATGTACGTATGAAGCCAGTAAACGTTCTTTCCTTCGTTTTTGCAAGTTTCCCGTGTTTCTGCAGTCTTTAGCCGATTAATTGCATTTCCTGACTCCAGTAGGGCATCAAAGATTTCTGAGAAATTATACGATTTATTCGGAAAACATGAAGAGAAGACAACGACCTGGAAGATCTAGATGTGGACCAGAGGAGACTTAAAATTAATCTTAAAAGATGTAGTGTCAGTATGTGGAGTGGATTCAGCTGGCTTAAGTCATGGCCGAGTGTCTGTCTCCTCTGAACAAAAAGGGATCGCGTTGCTGAATGAGACGGACATTTCCAACACTCGGTATAACTTTTTTGTTTTATGATTTCAATTTTTTTGAGAAATAGAACGCGTTGCTGTTTAATCACCGTGTATCAGAAATGAAACCAGTGCAATGCCGGATCAGAGAACAGGAAGTAGCTTTGAAAAATTGTACTCCGGAACAAAGTGTACGCGCAGGGAATCGAGCCTGGTTCATCTCGAAAACCCGTCTGTTGTCTGCTACACGTTTCGCCGTGCAGCTCAGTCAAACCTGCAACTTTGGCTCCTGGCGGGTTTTGTGGGAACTTGTTGGATAACGCGAAACAGTCATTTGGGTTCGAGAGCAAATATTGCGACAGGTCACACAGCCTAGAGCCCACCCAGGTCATTTAACTAACGTAAACCCGGCTCACGAATATTCTCATTGAAGTTTCTCGCTGTTTTCCTCAGTTAATTCTGGTCCAGTGCATTGAAATAGGCTGAGACCACGACATTCCACATTTTTCCAAATCCATCGTCAACATATATTAAAACGCTGTGCGAGCTATGAAACTGACATCGTTAAATAACTAAGGGTCAATCAGTTTGTATGGATATTTTCCTTTCCCGTATTTTGTTAAGCAGAAACAGATCTGAGGTTCTCACGGCACTGAAAATCTCGCCTGTGGTCTTGTGATCAATGACGCGCTGTGTGATCATGTAGGTGACTTCTAGCGTTTCGGAGAATCGTGCCATCTTCAGGTCTAAAATGAGTAAGAATGGAAATGTGTTTCTAAAGTTCGACCAGTACCAGTACCAGTCTCACGACAAAGCAGTAATGAACGAGTTCTGCTCGAACTGTGGAATTCTGACGCCAATACGAAAGCCGACACGTTTCGGCCTTGACTTCATAAGTTAATGCTATTTGTAACTTTAATCGGTCTGCGTGTTATGTCCACGACTGAAAGCATGGGCATTGAAGTTGCTGATTTAAATAGAGTGTATTGCGCACTACTTTAGAAGTTATCGGTCAAGTCGCCGGGCTTCATGTTTGAGATTTATTCCACGATTTATATATTATCTACCTTAGAGCCGTATTTATATTTGATGACGCGCGATAAATCTAAGACGACAACGCGAGACGTTTGGCCTTCCGCATTCTAGTGACGTTTGATACAATTTTTTTAAAAAAAAGAAATTCTATAACGTGGACTGAAGAGCACGCACATACGTTCTCCAGATGTTCAGAAATGGTTAGGGAAAGTTTAGTCACACGGTACTCACTTTCACCCTTTGAGTGCGCCCAAAACTTGCCCCTGGGCGACTCCAAAAAGCCAAGAACCCATAAAATGGGCTTATCACAGAATGTAGTGTTAGTGTTTATTACCTTCGTATCCTGGAGGTCCCTGGTTCGAAACTGGGTCAGACTGAGATTTCAGTTGTTTTTCTTATTGTCTTAAGACAGTTATTCGGATAATACACCACGATGGCTTCCTTCCGTTAATCATTCCATTATTAATTTGTCGCTGTAATAAGCTGTATGGCGTGGGCCTTGTGGGACCGTGGGTTTGAATCCCACTCAAGCCATGGATGTTTGTCCGCGTT
Source organism: Zootermopsis nevadensis (assembly GCF_000696155.1). The sequence continues at coordinate 340,700 of NW_019059572.1, forward strand.
GTGCTGTCCTGTGTACAGGCGAAGGGCCGATCCCTCGTCCAAGGAGTCCTACCGAATGTACGAGGCGCGTCCTCAAAGTAAGTTTCCCTGGGGCCGTTTACAGAAACAAAACACAATTTCATGGAAATATTTATTGCAACAGATACAGCAAGTGTCCAGCTATTTTTCAACATATTCGCCACCGGAATTGAGACATTTGTCATACCGTGGGACCAACTTTGGAATACCTGTGTCGTAGAAGTCTGCCGCCGGGGATCTACGTCATTGCTCTATCACGTACGCACAGTCGCTTCGCGCAATATAAGGTTTGCTAGCTGTGGGACGAGTGGGAAACTTACTTTGAGGACGCGCCTCGTATATAGATCAAGCCAACGAAATTGGGACCCGCAGATTCTCAGTCACTTGAAGAATAGGTCGTCAAATTATCAACGTAAAGTAATAAGCTGTATATTTGAACAACATCGCTAATTAAGTCGCTGTTACAATGCATTCCAATCGCCGGATTGTTTTTCTTGGAGGTGAATGCGAAGGTTATTTAACGAAGCAAAATGCACTGACATTTAATACAGCCTCCGTTCCTGGCTCGATATTTATGTAGAAAGTTTTCTGTCTCTGACATTTTGCTGTCTCCGATTTACGTAAAACATACGGCATTCTGTTTCATGGTACGAAAACGAAGTTTGAATTTTTTTTATGTTGTCGTTATAGTACGCAATCAAGAATAGTACTCATCTGGAATCAAGTACGACTAACACAGGGGCATTGAACTTTCCAGATACGGAGCATAGTTAACGAGGTTCTTTGGCTAATATTTCGTTTCTAAGAATAAATAAAATATTATAGAATGTCCACGCTGTTTCTGATGTAACATGTGCAATCCTTCGATGTTTATGACCTCCTGTTCGGTCTAAATCAGGTTAGAGATCTATGAGAGTTTGTTTATGGTTTTTGTCTGAGAAGGAATTGACATCTTTAAAAAAAGCGAATCAGTGAGTCTTCGGGGAGGAAATGTGTAGTTCCCGAAGTTAATTTGTGGAGTGGCCTGTTGCGCGATCGGTTGATCGGAACCTCTTTCTTTGGGGAAGGGACTTTGAACATCCAGCAATCGCTTGGACGTGCCGGAAAACTTTGTCTGTCCACAGTTACAAGACCTGCAGCGTGCCATGTTCTTCCAGGAACACGGCACACCTGTACACTGGAGCTACTGATTGTGCGTGCGTGTCTTGGGCAGTAGAGATTTCTAAAGTAGTAGGCAGATAGACTCTGTGCCTCCCCAGCGTTTTACTTACGCCCGATTTAGGCTAAATGCGGTAGGTTTTAAGACAAATAAACTGCCGCCTTTACGAAAAATGTTTAGGAAGCCAATTTTTGATCTGAAGCCAGCGTTTCCGTCGGAGTAGAGAAATCGAACAGAACTATCTCGTGATCGGGACCAGCTCCTCTGTTTCCTGAGACTTCTGCCATGACACCGACGTTGAATTGTAAAGACGCAAACTGTTATCTCACCCTCTGCGGAAATTCGATCAACTTTCTTCCGTATTGTGACTGGAAACTCTCGCCCAGCCTTTCCAAACTTTCACGCCGTAATCAGTTGACTAATGATATCACTTCGCGGAATACTAATGCATTGTCTTCGCATTCTATTCCCTGTAACCATGCGTCTTAAACATTGTGTACAGTGGACGCAAAATTACTCCAAGCCTGAGCTGCGTCGTAGTACGAGAGAAAGGGATTATGGGAAGGGCAGGGGGGGGAAACAAGACGGCTGTCTGAGCATGCGTAGTGTGAGTACTAACATTTCCTCCTCCATTTTTAATTTGGATACAATTGATGGCATCTTCATGCATTGACTTTTACAATGTATCGAGCTTAATTAGTGAGAAGTTAACTAATACGGACCGGTTGTGGCCTGCGGGCCGCAAATTGTGACACGATCTTCAGTAAAAGTACTCGAGATTATGAACTTTAAATGTCAGCGGGCTGTAGGACGGATTCGCCGAAATTGGCAACAAAGTTAATTGTCAGGCTATCGGTCATTGTTTAAAAGCATGGGACATTTCGAACTTTGAGGTTATGTTCGACGAATTAGTGTAGAAAACGTGTATTTAAACTATAATAATAGAAATACTAACACTGATATAACATATCTGCGTAATGTTTAAAGTCGTAAGCAATAAGATGGTTGGGCCACGTGATGAGTTCCTCTGATACGAAAGTAAGTCGGTATTTACTAGACCACGTGGTTGAATGTCATTTTGGGACGAACGCATGTGAAAACGGTGTGTACGTCGGTCTCATTTCACCTTTTAGTCTTGTTGATAACCATAAAGTCAGGTGGTTGCTATGGGCGATCACTTGGTACCATGACAACGTGAAGCCTAGCAACAGATTTTCAAAGCCGGTCGTTCAGCGGACCAATATAAAATGTACATTGACGTTGTTCCGGGAAACATAGAAGTTTCTACTACGAACCCATGGAAAATAAATATTGCAAAGTCTCCGCACGTAATAAACCTGGATAGTACCACGATACACCCCCCGGACATGTTCCACCAGATAGAATTCGAACAAAGTACCTTCCTGGCGCGATGTACCGTGTGTTCATGTATGTAGCATTCCCAGGTTTTTAAACGGAATTAATGGAGTTATCATTCGGTCATCAAGGCATCTCGATTAACAGATATGAGATGAAACTGTGAAAAAATGTTTTTAATGTTTAGTAACTGTTAATAAAGAATTCAGGAAATTAGAACACATGGTACATAGTGCCTCTAACCCTTTGAAGCCGAAACTCGTCCAATATATTATTTAAGAATTTAGCTCGTACCGCGAAGAAAACACAGCACTTCACCATTACGAATACAAAGTTTTATGATATGCAGTGAAATAATCGCTGTTTACACTGAGAATACCAAATGAAGATTTCGTAATTGTTTAAAAGGTGATGAATTGATTACCACTGGCCTATAAAGGGTTAGTATTATAAATTGTGTCTATTGTAATGAAATTACGTCTCTAAATCCGTTGTCATAGCAACAAGATAGATAAAATAGGTCTCCGTACATATATTTACATAAGTACATATTGCATGCTAACCTTTTGAGGGACCTATTTCACGTATAAGTTGGTTGGATGAAATAACGAGAAATTGTCCAGAATATAAAATCATAATATTCAAGTGGGATTTTACTTGCATAAGACTGTGATATTTGTTAAAAAAATGTCGCAGATTACCTTTCTAGTCAACGATAAGTAGGTATATCCTGTTTTACGTTTTAGTTTACGTGAAAATCTTTTTATTGATTACGAATAGCGTATATGAGGGGATCTATTGCCAAGGTATTCACATTCACTTATCAAGTGAGGCAGTGTGTTCTGAATGCCGTAGCAGGTAAGTGAACCGGCTAATTACTTTTGAAATACGGCATTACAACTTTTCCAGGAATTATGTTTCCAGTCTAATGCCACGTTTGTTATTCGTACGTGCATTCCTCAGTCTTTGCTCAGTGCATGAAATATCGATTACTTCCTAGACTTCGATTTATATATCGAACACATTCGCCAATTAAATAAAGACTTGTTTCCCTTGAGGCTAGGCGCGTACTTGTGCGTTCTGTTTTTTTATTTTAATAAGTTTCTCCGTGTGGCGTCTCATTGGTTTTGTATTCTTTGATGATGAGAGCAATACTCTTGACTAATGGATTCGTCGTCACCACTGTCTTATGCCGAATCTTGAAAAATAGCGTCTTTGTCAGATATAATTTAGTAGGTTAAAATTCTTAATCTCGAGTTTCACGTCAGTTTTACGAGGGATGAATACGTGTTAGTAGGACTGGTTACCTTTAGGACATTGCCGAATTACGAAAGGAACACTTAAAGGACATTTGATATCCAGCTGTGTTCACGCTTTCATGGACGCCGGAGCTGTTCACAAGATGGACATTTCCACAGCCACGGATTAATTATAATCATGTCACTAGTGCCTAGAGGCCACAAGAGAGGTCTTTGCCTTTGGCACGCTCTCATGGACGCCGGAGCTGTTAACAAGATGGACGTTTCCACAGCCACGGATTAATTAGAATCATGTCACTAGTGCCTGGAGGCCACAAGAGAGGTCTTTGCCTTTGGGGGCTTTTAAACCAAAACATTGCATAAAATGTTACTGGGACAAGAACGCCAAAAACCTACAAAATAATGTTCTAATAACCGGTGTCTTGTTTTAGAACCGGTTCATTGTTAACCGAGGTTTTATACGGGCTGTCAGTCTAAGAGAAATTGGTTGGTAGATTGAGGAAATTATTTGGACGTATGAGAAAGTAAGTGGCAGGATTACGGAGAAAGTTATACAATTCTTTTTCACTGAATGCACGCCGACATTGAGGTAGGCCATATGGCATGCAGAGGAGAGAAGCCGACGGTTCCATACCGGTTAGAACTTAACAGGAACTGGCTTAAAAAGTTGACTCAGTCTATAAGTTCCCTGATATCATGGATCACAAGGTTCATTACCGTGTTTACAGATGAATCCAGCTCACGTGTTTGCAACCAATTTATCTAAGGTGCAGTTAAAACCTTCACCTGTATGCCTCTGTCTCCCAAGACGTATCTTTCGAGGTTTTCCCCAGTTGCAATCACACGATTAACTCATTAAGAACGTTTCGTGGTCGCGATAACTAGCACAGCATAACTGTTGGTAGTACCCACGAATTTACTTTGAGGTTTTGTGTCGAAGATCTGAAAATTATGCAGGCAGCAAGTACCTCTGAAACGTCGGTAAACGTCTACGAGAATACAAGGCGCAATATTATAGAGCAGCGTTTCTCAACTTATGGTACTCGTACCACTGGTGGTACGCGAACTAAGTGAGAAAATCAAAATATATTATTAACATAAATAAGTTTTCCCTGAACGCATTTCGTTGGTGGTACACTCAATGTGTTAAGTTAGAATTAGTGGTACGCGAGCGAAAATGGCTGGGAACCCCTGTTCTAGAGGATAATGGTCTTCATACTCACCGCTATGAGAACCAGAAGCCTCACAAAAGGATTAGTAAGTAGGCTAACGACTTAAGTCCAGCACAGAATGAATTACTGTCCACATCACCCTACTTTCGTTCGTAGTGTTACACCGCTGACGTCAGAGGTGGTATATGGGTGACTGGCGTAGTGCAAATTACACAGCATAAATCTGACTGATTCTCCTTCATGGCTGTGCATAATGGAATATTGTGACAATTGGTTTTGTTCAGTGTCTGCAACCGGTAATACGGAATGGACTTTTCGTTTAAAGAAAGTACCCTTAATGGGTGGCTTAAACCAGCTAAGGGCAACCCGGGTATTCAGAATCCTCATTTGTGCGTTGGGTAGAGACGGAACTGAGGCGGTTTGACGTATCACAATTGAATGTGAAACGACGAACTGCTTATGTAGCGATGGGGTTTATTAAGAATTCCCGTTCATTGGCTGGAAAGGCAAATACAGCAAAACATCTCTAAGTTGGACACTTCGGATTCCAAGAAAATGTGTCCAACTTACAGAGGTGTCCAAGATAGAGGGAAAGAAAAAAATCAGATTGTGGTCTAATGACAATATAATCTAATTACTTACGTACGTGAATTAAGAATTAATGACAATAGTTTTAATAATAATCTTTTGAAGCCCACTCCCATGCATTGCACATTACACTCCAGCCTCAATAACATTTTCTAAAGTTAATTCCACGAATTTTCGTCTCCCCATCGCAAAAAAGAAAAATTCTATTTCTGTTAACACAGTCTGAACTCAAATGCAAGCGGAGTTAAAACTGCGTCTTCTGCAATTCTGTAGTCCAGTTAAGGGTTCAGCAAAAGAATAGTTAAACACTTGCAATGCATTCCAATGATGGGTTCAATGTCCATGAGAGGAGGCGTTCATCAGTCAGAAATTCAAAATAACAAAATATGTAACTGAAAAAGTTTCCCTGAAAAGCATTTAAGCTAAGTGCATGAACTTGTCCAACTTACAACAAAAGAGATGTCCAACTTACAACAAAAGGGATGTCCAACTTACAAATAAAGGGGTGTCCACGATATAGGGTATTGTGGACATGTAAATTATAGGATATTCGCCGGTTACAATTAAAAGTGTCCAGTATAAAAGGGTGTCCAGGATATAGGAGCACGTCTTTGTAGAACTGTCTAATTCCACTTTCCACATTTGTATAGGTTAGGTTCATAGACGCATTTGGGCATACGCAAAGAAACTCTAAGCGTGCTGAAAGTTTGATTGCTATAGTACGCCCGCTGCATTGTCATACGGCTCGAATTCAGACGTAAAGTTTTGATGAGTTAGGAGTGTGTTTAATTCAAGTTCGCAGGCGTGCGTAGTTCCCAGCAGTAATAGATTTAACGTTATGATACGATTGTTCAATGAAGTGACCTCTTACAGTGTCAAGGTCTAATCAAAAGGAACACATGAAGTGCCAACGTCTGTCACGTCCAGTTCGTGTTCCTTGATCATGGGGGCTGATGACGTAACAACTTTGGCAGGACATTCTGACGATTCGATTCAGAGTATTTATAATTCTAGAAATTAAGTTGAAATTTAAACAGAAAATTGCAAATTTGATGAATTTGGATGCACAAAACAGGCCGAGTAAGGGCATTTACTCAACAATTTTTTTTTTACCAAACGTGGCATAGCTGTCTTTCGAAAATAATTAGCCAATTTTTTCTCCTTGCCTTTGAATTCTAATCTAATATTTGCAAAAAAAAACACGCGTTCTTACAGACTCGGTACGAGATGGGATAGATTAATCACAATTTAATGAAAATTAATCTTAGAGAAATAGGATGGGGTAGTATGGACTGGACTCATCTGGCTCAGGATAGGGACCGGTGGCGGTAATGAACCTCCCACTATCGGCTGTCGCTGCTGCTTGTTTTATGTATTAGTAGCCACCGCTCTTTCCGTGACATCTGCCATAGTCAAGGAGGGTGAGATGAGCTGGACATTTAGCACGCATAGGAACGATGAGTACACTTCCAAGGAAGAGGCCACTTGGGCCCAAAGGAAGGATAATATTAAAGTGGGGTTTTGAAGCGGCTTAATGTGTCTCAGTATGGGATCCATTTGAGATCTTGTGAATACGTAATCGAAAATTAACTTTCGGGTAAAATGTTTGAATATCTTGACTAGATGAGCGACTATCAGTTTCTCAAGAACGATCGCACCATGGAGTATTTCACAAGATCGTGGTTACGACTGCAGCATCAACAGGTTTCCCCCGTTGAAAACACGTCAATTGCTCTCTTAACTGCGTTGTGCTTGCAAGGTTTCTTGTCTTCATTTTGTTCTGTCACGTGTACAGCACGTGCTTGAAACACGTGCG
>NW_019059572.1:357254-391968 GCF_000696155.1 Zootermopsis nevadensis
ACGCCGAATATTTAAGAATCTAGTCCGTACCGCAAAGAAAACACCACATTTTACCGTTACGAAGAAGAACTGGTTGACGCTGTTTTTTTTTTTGCGAAATGACGTCAGCATCCCTGCTTCGTATTTGGGTGCCCCTGGATTCAAATCTCGGTCTGCGGATCGAATGTCCTGGGGCTTTCGTGATTGCGTCGAAGTAAATTCTGGGATAGCACTTTAAAAGTAGGTCACCACCGCTTCCTTCCACATCCTTTCCAATTAACTAATCGTTCCTTCATTGACTGCATTGTTTGAGAGAAATGAAATAAAAAGTTTCGTAATTAAAACCGTAGGAAACTTTAGCATCAGAAATACTTCATTACTCTCTTTCCAATTGTTCTGTAAATACATCGAAGGGAATTCATGTTTTAATCCAGCAATACAAAAGGAGCCCTTCTTGAGAAGCTAATAGTCGCTCATCTGGAACTGGGAACGCTCAGCATCCCGTGTACAGTAGTCAGTCAGTGATCTGTTTCTCGAACCAGATTTCTTCAGTTCTCTTCATTTAACCTTTTTTATTTATCATTTTAATATTATATTTCCATTTACGTGTTTCGAAATTTCTCTCTTCACGTTTTCCGATTAAGATGTTAGTTACAAGATTTTACATTCATCCCATGCATGCTGTGTGCTCCGCCCATCAAACCATCTTCATATGCTGCACATATTCTACGTAGGCTACTTGACAGCCACGAATCCTTAGGGAGTGTTCTTAGGGCAGGTGGTCATCCACCTCTGCAGCATCCAGAATTCAACGCACGACTGCGCTGCGTGTGTGTATCTGCCACAGATATCACAGAGCGAGAGTAAATAATTTATCTCGTTTGAATCTCGTCACAACATTACGCGAATGGATATCCCAGCATAAAAGGATTCTGCACAGTTCTCTCATTGAATACTAAGCGACATCTTGTTTGCAGATCGCACCGCGATCGCGTGTTTCTGAATTCTTCATGGCTTCACGCCCAGACACGTAATATTTATTCTTCACGACGCAAAACTTCCCAGACCAAATGGGTTTCGCGTGTGTAGGGACGGTCAGTTTGAGGATTGATATTGTTTCCACTTCAGAATTTCGTGCTATCGACATGTTGGTATTAATGATTCCGGATGATTATGAAGAATTGGGCGAAGCCTGACTCCCATTCAGAGTTTAATGAAAATTTGTTGCGTTTTCGGACAGACGGATACTGACGGATTTAACTCACAACACTAATCAGATCTGTAATATTTGGTTTTGGAATTAGTTCCCAGTGCCTTGTTGAATACAAATGCACAGAGAACTGACCACGTAATTAGTTGAGCGATGCATTAATGGTCTTAATTTAACCAGCTATATGGGACAGATCCGAACGTCTTTGTCGAGTGGTCAACACTCGTGCTTTTCTTCGTATTTGGGAGGTCCCGGGTTTATATCTCAGCACAGTGCGGCTATCCTGATTACACGTGGGTTTACTCAGTCCCTCCGGGCAAATACCGGGATAGTGCCTCAAATTAGGTCATGGCCGCGTCTTTCCAATTCATCCTCTGATTTGCCCCCTTTTTTGTGAGATAATGAAAAAGCGTAGTTAAACTATAAATAAATAATAAATCTGTGGAACGGAGTCCTTTAATCTGAAACAAGGGGAACAATTTGATAACTTAAAATGTCTGCTAAACTACGCCTGTTAACAGAAGTGATGCCAGTTGCGTGAAAGAAGGTTTGAGGGTGGCATTTTAACGTGTCTGAAGCACGCAAATAATCTTGAAGTAAATAGTGTTAACTGTTTGTCTAGACATTAAACATCGTCGAATATTGAATACGAGAATTGTACACAACGGTTATGTGACTTGAACCTCGCTGTATTATCTGTGTCGTTTGAAAAAAAGTCTCTTAATGAACGTACAAACACACTTGGCCCCAGCAAATTAGGTTATCACCAATGTAACCACGATTTAGCGCGATATTCTATAATGAATTTTGATACATTAGCCCTATCTGTTTTTGCATAAATACGTATATTCCAGCTCAGTTACAGGCAGAGGTCACTTACTGACCTGAGTGATGTCTGTCCTCAAATGTCTTTCTGATTGTCGCTGCCATTAAATGTAACTTTATATTCGAGTAGGTTTCAAATCAGTCGCCTTAGTACAGTTTATTATTCTGTCGACAACAAAGTCATTTATGCTAAGCCGTTTGCTACAGAACGGTTAGAACGCTGGCCTTGTAATCCTGGGGTCTAGGGTTCGATTCCCGGCGGTGCCCGAATTTATAACTTGTGTTGGGCAAGGCCGTGGTCTAGGCAACACGGAGTTTTCCTCCGTGGCATCCCAACAATTACCCCATTCACACACAGAAGAAGGCAATGGCAAACCACTTATGGATCATCTGCCAAGAACGTATATGAACAGATCCCAGTCCGAGAAAATTCATTGATTCCATTGTTTCAGAATGGCCGTCGGAACTTTTTAACAACGTTCTTATGTCGAGTTTGTTCATGTTAGCAGGAACTATTGTTTGGGACTCTGCAAGGTTGCATGTAGAACTCTTGTCACTTATATTCGCCATTGTTTCTTTTTCATTTTTAGTAAAATCGGAAGAAATAATCCGCGTCTGAGCAGGCCGTTGTGTTCGGAGGTGCGAATACCTCAAGTCTTTCGAAAAGGCAAACGAGTAACATCGATTAATCTGATTGTTACGCGTATTATGCCAGTAGAGGGGTCTGTCCGTCCGTTCGTTTTTCTCTCCAGTCAATTCACCCCGAGAACCTCTGGACGGATTTAGATGAAATTTGATGTGGAGATTGTGCTGTTCTGCAGCATCTCAAAATCGCACCTTTGAGTATAGCGGTGTTAACAAAATGGCGGATGACGTCGACATTGCCGCGATCTGGTGGCCAAAGTGGGAACTATTGAACAAGGCATGTATAATACCTCTAAATACAAGTCGCAAAGAACGCACGAAGAAATTATGTGTATTCCGGCAAGGAATTAACTTCCGGAGCTCTTTCAGAGTGTACTGTTTGTCTAGTGTGCGAGTCTTTAACACAAATTATAAGTGCAGTTTGTGGAAAAAGTTGCATGTGCCCAGTTGTTTATGGTGATCAGATGACGTAGGATGAGAGGGGATATGCATGTAGAATGCATAGCCGAAAGGAAAATATATAAACTACTGGGTTTTAGTCTGAAAAAGACTTTGGCGTGTATGTTCCCATTTAATATTAAAACTGTAGAAATTCGGTGTAAGTGTTTGTCAGTCTGTGACGACCATGGTCTTGTATTCTTAACCATTACCATTTGTAAGTGTTAGGCGAACCATGTCTTGAAAGAAATGTGCTGTGTCAATAACCTTTTGAAACAAGAGGGTTTCAAAGTGTAGGGCATTTTCGCCGTTTCGGTTCATGCCACACATTTGCGTAAACGAGCTTAATGGATTCGCTATCACACGTTAAGCTTGACGTTTACACTGTCTGTAGGACGGATTTACAGGTCCTAGCACTCCTTACAGCAGGTCATTTGACATACGAATCCAATTTGCGTTATCATGTTTCAGCCTGGCTGAAGATTTAGTAACCTAATTTGATACAGAACTGTGTTCTTCATGCGACCGTGAGTGCAAATGAAGGCAAACTCATTACCCACTTGCATGGAGCATGGCCCATCTTGAAAAGCTGTCGGTCGCTCAGTTCACAAGAACCGACGCCCTCTAACGCTAGTCGTAGTATACCAATTTCTTATGCTGAGTGGTCATTAACTCCGCTGTACCCCCAAGATTATGAATTAAAATTATCGAAAACTTTTAATTATGTGAAGACAAGAGTAATGAATAGTCTCGCAAATTTGCTGACGTGAATATTTGCATCCACCCCCCTGTATCGTCCTGAAACGTCGCTCCAGTTTCGCCGACTGTATGGCGCAATGCCCCAGAAGACTGCCTTCTTCGGAATGAAATTAGTACTGAATTTGATTTTCTATGGAGATTGGTTAGCGAGTTTCAAAATCTCCTTGGCATAGTTTTAGACAACGGGTTGCAACATTACATAGTCATGACTTCGTGTTCCGAATGAAGTAACTGGAAGTATCAGTTGGTATATCTGCTCATAGAGCTTCGTTCATTTTAAATCTTTCCTGTAATGTATCTACATAGACCGTGGTCAGTGTAACTAGTCCAGGCCTTAACAAACTCTGAATCCCGTAGAATTCCGTCAGACATATGTTGTTTATTTTGATATCATTTAAGAGTCTATTTTTATCCCGATGAAGTTATGAAATATTTGCAAGACGTAGTTTCATATGAATTTTCTGCACCTAATTTTAAAAGTGTGATATAAACTTCATAAATGACAGAGTTCGTTGATGAAAGTCCATCGTACTTGACCCTGAATGATCTCAAAAAGGAAGCGGTTCTTGTAGTGAATAAATCATCTGTCGCTCAAGTTTGTATTTCAAAGACATGAAATCGGCATTGCAGATGAAAGAACCCTGTTTTCGGATCAGGGTGGTATTTCAAATAGAGAAATAAACGTTGATTATGTTTTATGCGGAGTGTCAAAGACCGATATTGAGGTTCTGTTTCGTAAGTACAGAGCGTGAATGATGTAGTGGGTTCTGTGTGTGTGTGGGTGGGTGAAGTGTATGCCTACCAGAAGAATTACGAGGCGTTTTCCGGAACTAGGCAGTGTAAAGTTAATAACCACACAACAACGCAACCATTGTTTTTGCATACAAACAAATGGAGCATTTGGCTCTAAATTTTAATGCAATTACATATTTGTAATTGGACTTCTACATAATTCTCTGTACGTGTAGACGGATTGATTTCGTTATCAGCTTGTTGAATTATTAATTGTCATTCATGTTGCGACACATACAGTGATTACTACGTTTAGAATTTGTAGACGTTGACACTAAAGTTCAGTGCCAGTCACTAACACACTAAAGAATGAAAATACAAATATTTGTACCGCACTGATTCCAAAACAAATTATGAATCTGACAGTTGGTCATATGGTTAAGAAATTTCCAGATTTTAAATTGACCAAAGGTGAGTTACCTTATTGACTGAAGCCCGCCACTGAACCAGGATCGGTTCAGATGCTACCCTCCTATTAACGCCGTGTCCCAGATAGGTAATTCCAAAACGCGTCTTGTAACCATAGAAATTTACGTTTTCAGCTTTACATCATATCTCTGCAAAACCGCAATGTTGCCCTCGATTGCATAATACGATTTGATAGATTTTTATGAAACTGTAAATTCCGTCAATCCCACTGCATTACTGTACTCTCAACCTCCAGGTATAATCAAAATCCAGTACAGCGACTGACTACGGGCTGGACGTACACGGGCTCGATCCCCGATGGGGGACAGAGGATTTTTCCTCTAACCTCTGCTTTCAGTTCGGCTCTGGGGCCCACACAGCCTCCTGTCCAATGGGTACCGGGATCCTTTCCCGGGGGTAAAGCGTGATACTGACCACTCGCCCCCCCCCATCTAGTGCCGAGGTTGAAAATCATATACGATCTCTCCCCCTGAGCGCCTACATGGCGCGCAGCGGGACAGCTGTACTTTTTTTAACATTTGATGTAGGGGGACGACCATTTTAACGTGAAACATTTTGGTGTGTGTTTTGGACATTACAAGCTCTGCTTTGGGAACGGAACTTCGACAACTCTGCGCGGATCGTACTGAAATTTTGCTCGAAGTCATTAATTTGCTGTAATATCATTCATTTATCGGTTCTCGGAAGATCTAGCCCGATTAAGTTGCGTTTGAGTTCAGAAGCGACTTTTCATTAGTGCTGGGTGATACGAGGAAAAATGTATCTGCACTGAAGAGAACATGTTCGCGTGACGTCAAGGTCGACATGTGGAACGAGTTGTCGAGATAAATTACGACAATTAAAATTATGCCAGTAATGTTAAGAGGACGAATGAGAGTTTAATGCAATTAAGTTACCTTCAGTTCAGATATCTCCTTTTTTGGAATCCACGGTATCATTTGTCGTGGGCAGGCATAATATGAAATCGCCCTTTTGATTTCCTTAGCAAAATGACACAACATTTTTGTGTTGAGCATAGGAATTCGACGTTTGCGACGTTTATGACGAATTTCGTACTGGTATTGTTCTGTTGTACTAAGTAGGTAGAAATGTGGAGTTTCTTAAATTCGTAGCTACTTTATTACTGTCGAAAGATCTTAAGCAATCGTTTGGTACAGCATTTCTAGATTTCTGATAACTGCTGTGGACAGAACTTACTATTATCATCACTAATTCCATCGTAATTGTGTGTATTTTATAAAAATCAGTGTAACGTTGAAATTCTTTGTATGTGTGTGTTCGTTTAAGCTCGAGAAGAGAACCGATTTGTACCATACTTGGCATTGTTATTCCTTGAAGAGAATATAAGGGGTTAGAACTCCGGGAAAAGTGAGGCTGGCTGCCGTAGCTCAGAAACTAAGTACGACAGAAGAACTCCGAAACGTCGGTCAATATTAACAGACTACACGGCGCAACAACGCAGAAGACAAACAATGTTCAGACTCACAGTCGTGTAAACCTGAAATCCTACAAATACATAATTGTTTGCTTCGAAGAGGATATTATGAAAAAAAAAGTCCGGAAATCCGAGAAACTTTCGTGAGTTAGTTTGCCGCTGAAGATGAATTATATTTCTCGGGATGGAAACACGGCGCCAAGGCAGAATTTATTTTCGGCTAGGAAATTACAGGAATTAGGTTAAAATCCAAAAACTTCCCTCGGTACGAGTCTCCAAAGACAGCTGTTAGAACGCTGACCTTGTAATCCTGGGGGTCTCGGGTTCGATTCCCGGCGGTGCCCGAATTTATAACTTGCGTTGGGCAAGGCCGTGGTCTAGGCTACACGGAGTTTTCCTCCGTGGCATCCCAACAATTACTCCATTCACACACAGAAGAAGGCAATGGCAAACCACTTCTGGATCATCTGCCAAGAACGTATATGAACAGGTCCCAGTCCGAGAAAAGGATGGAAGGATCCTGTTCATATGGACCTGTCGTCAGACAGAACACTAAATAAATAAATATCGAATTACCAGACCAGTGAAAGCTTTCCGGCTGTCAAGATTGATAAGGAATGAAAGCATTTGTTGAAATACCTTGCAGTTAACACGGCGGTAATTTTACAAAAAAAGGGGGGGGGCTGAATTGTTACCCATGTAAAGACTTTGTGTTTGGCAGAACAAGAAACTGATATAGATCAAACGTAGTAAAGCCGGAGGCTTCATAAGTATTTTCGCTGTTGTATGAAACTGCGGGAAAGTCTATAAAGTAGGGATGACTGCGGGTCAGTATAACACGCAGGGGGCAGCAGTAGCGCGAACTGCAGGCAGACGGAGAAAGTTGTCAGTACTCAGTGTTGTTCACAGCGTTGAGGCGGTCGGTCGTTAGTGCGCGGGCGCGTGTTGCGTCTCTGTAGCCGCAGTGCGTATCATAATGTCGCGTATGTGAACAAAATGGTGGTGTTAACTGATGATGAGGATAAACATTGCCGTCTGTTGGCTGTGCGTCAGATTGGGAATTCGGGGGTTGGAGTTGAAGTGCCCGGACCGTCTGAAGAAACATGGCCGCATCTGTCATACAGGAGAGAGAGGGAGAGGCAGCGAGCGGCGAGGCGTCGGGGTTCGATGGCCAGGGCGTCTTCTATGCCCCGTCTGAGGGTAAGTGTGCGATTGGTGAAATTGCGTAACCCGGAGAAATGCGGACTGGTGAAATTGCGGTCGGAACAGTTGTGGAAACGAACCACTCAACTGCGAAATTTGCCAGTTTTCTGGTGGTAATTCATTCGCGTGGGATTGTATAATTCGACGTATTCTTAATGCAATTGAGAAAAAAAAAACACAGATGGTTTTATTCAGTTTAAAGTGACCATACATTCGGAATACAACGTACGATAGATGTGATGTGTGTGTTTCATTTTAATTTATAAAGTATCATTATTTTTACTTGCTGTGGTTTTTGTACGCGTCGTAATAAAACGTCGGTGCCCCCAAGAACTGTTGTATTTCGTGTCATGGAGGTATAGCTCCACTCATTCGAAACTAGTGAGAAATCAGTGAAAGAATTGAATTATTTTGAAGAAAAGATGCTGTCTGGTGGCGAGACTTTAATATAAATACGCGTCAGCATCGATTAAAATTCATCCGAAAGTGTAAACAAATGACGAGCGTTGCCCGAAGGTCCATTTTTTTTTTATCGTGAACAAACCAAAGGAGTAGCCAAGTTACCCGAAATTTCATTTAAATTTGTGAACGACTGTACATTAGCCTTCAGTGACAATGCAAGCTTATACGTGTCATTAAAATTTAAGTTTTATTTACAGCTCCGAGACAGAACAAATTATTCGGACACATTCAGTCCTCACAACCTTTCACTTAATATTATATGTCAGACGAATATAATGAAAAGTCCTCTGCCCCCGTCGGGGATCGAACCCCGGTTGTCCACTCCGTAGGTAGTCACTATACAGAGCTACTCCGGCGTAGCTTGGTTTATAGTTCCTCCGTAAATTTTGTGTCTGCGGTGAATGTACAACCTCACATCGCGAGTGATTCGAAAGTGTGCATACTGAAATGCGGTTTATGCGGTTCATCTGTTATTTCTCGCGTGTTGGAAATTCTGTGTGACGAGATTCCTTCAACTTCTTCTGCAAATTTACATGTTCTGAACACTCGATACGGTTTTGAAGAGACATCTGTCACCCGCCAGTCGCTGGGATTGCATTTCTGAAAAAAACTGGGTACAAATGGAAACACTTGAAGTCGCAGTTGGCTGGGGATTGCTGTAAATCTTTTGCCGACGTGCGCTTAGCGACCATAGTTGCTGGTATTCGTCATGGCACATTGACGTAACGTAGGTAATTTGTGAAAGTTATCCGTGCTACTGTTTTTGCTAACGGTATGATATTTTTCTTTCGTTATTATTCTCCGCGTATTTTATAGCCCTCGTTGGATCAGTGTTCAACGCGTTCTTGTATATTCTTAGAGGAAAATGTGTTTGTTCTCGGACTCTTGAAATGTTATGAAATACAACTGAACTATCAGTATACTTTCCATTGCACTGTCAATAACAGACGAGTAATTGCGCACATTTCGTTATTTTTCAAGAAGAATATTACAGAGAAATGAAGGCGCAGTTTTAGTATAATTTGCATTGAATCCGTGAAATATTTTACCATTAGGAAGAAATTGTAAGCAGAATACCAGGATAGAACGAGAAATGTTTTACAAAAATAATATTCCTGTTTACGCCGACAAGAGAAAATTAAGTTAAATACTAAGGAAGTTTGCCTTTTTTTTACGAGAGAGTGACGAAGACTGACCTTAGGGCATGTCACGTCTGTCCGTCTTCCAGTTCTTGAGTTTGGCAAAATTTTGAAAAGAATGAAAACATGAATGCGGTCAACAGTGGTATATGCTACGTGTATTTGCTGTTTCTGGTCTAGATCAGTGGTATTCAACCTTTTTGTGTTCGCGTACCCCCAGATATAATTTCTCTTCAACTTTGTACCCCCAAAGTTGTTGGTGTATAATTCAAGTTATACACAGTATATAATCTACATCTAAAATAAATTAAATAAATTACATTACTGATTATTCAGTGTTTATCATAAAATAATATATATATTTTTTAAATTTCACGTATCCCCTAAGATGTCTTAGCGTACCCCCCGGGGTACGCGTACCCCAGGTTGAATACCACTGGTCTAGATGGTAACTGAGGAGACGCTGGTTTTGAACGAAAGAATGTTTGCGTTCTGAAAAGACGCGGGTGAGATCCAGGAGACGTCTCTCGGGCATAGAAACCGCTATCTGCTTCTTCAAATTTACGAACGAAAATACCCACAAGCACAGTTTATCAGTAACAAGTAATTAATGAGAAACTGTAAATAAAGCTTACTTCGCTATGTGCATTCGAACGGATTACACGTACCGTAAACTGCTGTAATTAGCGTGTTTACGTTGATACGAAGTATGTAATACGATGCATTCACTGTATCGTCGAGGCGTCGATACAGATCTCTAAATTATTTACCGTTAAAGCGTATTTAATGTTTAACAAGCCGCCATTGTGACCATAATTTAGCGTAGATTAAAATAGGTATTACGGCGTATAATTTAATCTCTTTTGTATGGATGTAAGGATTGGTCTTCAATCCAATCCAATCCAATCCAATCCAATGAGTATTGCAGCGTAGATTTATCACAAGGGTACATATACATACGTATGTTGTATTTACATACTAATCCATAATTGAAAGCGTGGAATGTATTTGATAAGAGTTCTGACACTTGTTGATTTTAACTTGGAAAACGTGTCATGTTGTACCTTAATATATGACGCCATATGCATTCCGATTGTATCTTGTTTATTGTCGTCCAACGTGTTGAGATGATGTTTCTTTGTACGACGAAACTGGTGAACACTTTGGGTGCCTAATCTGATTGGGAATTGAAATGACAATTGAAAGAACACTTAACCACTCCCTTCCTAAACACGTAAAGATTAGAACATAGCCTACAAAAACAAATTTTCTAGTGGTTTCGGTGTTTGAAAACAGGACGCTGTTGGATGATAGTCGCCATTATGACGGCCAGTTTCAACATTTGACTGGTGTATATGTTACCGGCAATGTATAGAATTCCTAAAGTCAGTAGACAGAGTATGGAATACATCGTAATGTTAATATTGTTTGGTTGTGGAAATTGAAATTAATCAAAGTCGATTGGGCAAGCTGTCATGATGGAGGTTGTTCAAGATAGTCGCGAAAACACCAAAGCTACTGAATCTGAACATAACAAAAGTTTTGAGAATTAAAAAAAGGTGTTATATCAAGTTTTTGAAAATATAAAATAAAACTGTATAAATCGTATTATATAAACATCTTTGTTGTATAATTTGCCTAAAGAATCTGAGGCATTTTATAAAATTCCCAATAAGCTGTTAGTTTCATACTTTGCCTAAAAGTTCTAGGAATTTTATAATAGAATGCCTGAATTTCATACTTTGCCTACTGACTTTAGGCATTCTATACATTGCCGGATTTCATAGTTTGCCGGTAACACATATAAGGAAAACCACGGAAACCGCAGGTATAGTCTGTGTTAATGTCGATATTCGAACCCAGAATTTTTGAATAGAAAACAGGAGTGCCATCTTTTACACCGCGACATTTTGTGCTAACAGGAGGAGCTCACTTTGCTTATGGAAACGACCGACTGTTCACTTCTGCCTTGAGACCGGGTCAGATGCGAAGGTCTAGTTGAGGAGTGAGGAGTGACACTGTGCTGAGCACGTGGTTACGGTGGAGTGAATATTGGCAGGAAAGTAACGGAACTGGAACCAAACGTGGATGTCGCTTAGCCCTTTCAAGCCCAGAAGTAACTTCTGTGTTTTCGTTAGATATGTCTGGTGTTCGTTGACAGATAGAAACGCTCATGTTGACGGTCAGCCAGCCGATCTTACTGTGACGTAGTTCAGGTTTGCAGATATTTTGCGATTATTCCCGAAAAAAAATATTCCTCATTTTGTATTTTTTTAATGGTGAAGTTTTGTGCTTTCTTTGCGGTACGGACTGGATTCTTAAAATGTTATTCAGACGAGTTTCGGCTTCAAAGGGAAACTTGTGACATTAAGTTAGACAGGAATTGACCTAACGCATAGGAAAGTTTATTTGCACGTAGGAATGACTTCATTTGCCACTGCTCTTAAGTACACGCAGAAGGAAATTTTATAATTTATCTCCATAATTTATACCACTCGTTACAAAAACTTGAAACTGGCATCGCAGCGCCCATTCAAAATCAAAATTATTTTTAATGTCTTTGATTAATAATCCGGACGCCAAGAAAAACGTCAATGTGATTATATTTGGCAACTTATTACTTTAGTTAAAATTGTAAACTGATCTCTTCTGGCTGGAATTTAAAATTGCTGCACACAGCAGTTACATTTCGTAACAAAGCTACCTTAAACATAATTATGCACCTGTTTTCGATTCTGTATTTGAAATGTCCTCCAGTCGCCTCGACCTTCGCGTACAAAAGAGATGTCGTTTGGCCTGAAAACGAAGATGGATTAGACATGAGTTTAAAAATATCTTGTTTTGTGGTCAGTCCTAGGAATTTTCGAAGGGCCTGCCCCCTACCACCTCTCCTGTTTATTAATAGGCATATGCAGATTTCCACAAAATAACGCATTACAAATTTAAAGTCAATGTGTCCCATAACTGTATTTTTGTTTTGTTTCATTCGAAAAACAAACTTGTCTCACGTATTTCATGAAAATTTTTCTCCTTTTAAAATGGAACACCGGAAGTGCATTGCCGCTTTCAACAGTTGGCTACTCTTTCCGTATCCTGAACCAGTTGAGTCCAGTTCCCACGTTGATGGACCACTTTTGAACGACTTATCTTAATATCGTATCATCTGCTCCTAGTTTTCCAAAATAGAGTCTTCCGTCGAGTTTTCCTGACTACAATTTTGTATGAATTTTTCGTGTTCCACATTGCCGAAGCATGTCCCACTCATATCATCGTATCACGTCACAACGATGCTTCTGACAGTTCGAAACAAATGTGGCTTATGGTTTCTGTAATTTCAAATACAGCTGATTAATTATGAAGGACAACGTTCTGAAGGGGATTAAGCAGAGCCAATATGAATTAACCTGTCACCGGCTATGTTCCTGTACTATACAGAATAACTACACTTTTGTGACATGCAGTTATTTGTGTAGAAATTGGAATCCGATTTGTTGCTACTGATGTGGGCGGTACAAATTCGCTGTTGTACAGTTGTTTCGAATCGTTAGCGACCTTCATATGGGCAAGTGAGAACGAATAACGGCCGTGTAATGAAGCAGATGGATACCGCGTTCAGTCTGTAAGTGAAAGTTGTTGTGGTCAGCCTTGCTGAAGTGACCAGCGTCATACCACGAGGTGGAAAAAGGAATCGGCATCGCTCAAGTTTATTAAGAATCGTTCGTGGTTTGTTATTACGTAATAATTACAGTTACTTCACTGATCTGTGTTTGTGACGCTTGTAACAGTCATGTAAAATGGTGAGTTGCTTTTAAATTATCATGCAGAAATAATTCTCAAGTTATTTCTGCAGTTACACAAATTTTTCGACTGTCGTATGTATTTGCTGTGTATGAGCTGTAAGGCGAATTAATGTTAGGGAATGGATGGGCGTGGATTGGATTGAACTGGCTCCGGATATGATCCTGTGAATACGGTGATGAACGTTTGATTTCCGTAATAGGCAAGGAATTTGTCTTTTAGCTGAGTCTTTGTTTATGTATGGAATTAATAGTCAACACGTATTAAAATTTAAATATTTAAAAATAACCGTCAATCACAATAAAATTAAAAGATTAAAAGATTAAAATATCATATTATGTTCCCTATCGAGTACTCGATTTACATATGGAACTTACACAACATGTTTCGGCTAAATGTAGCCATATTCTGGTGTATTATATATAAACTTTTTACTGAATTACTTTTTACTTTTTAATGATTTTTCTTCTGTTGTTTTGTCCTTTATATTGATTCACCATTCGTTGTAGTACCATTTGTTGTGGTATCCCAGGTCGCAAATATGTTAATTTCGTATTACGTATTGATGTCGAAGTTCGTATATGGACCAAGAAGTAATATTGTAATCTTATTTGGAGAGATCGGAGGTGTACGTACTGCTTTGGATGGTGGCTGATTACTGACTGTCACAATATGACGCATCTACAATACCTTATAGTCAACACGTAGTTAACTCTAAGTTTTGCCTCACATTTTCATCAGCAAGAAATTGTGGAAAGCAGCTGAAATTTCGTGCACAGATACTTATATACCTTATATACCAACAGAATTAGTGGACCCCAATTTGCAGCTGTTTTATTAAATTCTTTACTGAGAAAGAAATTTGGGGCCTTCGTAACAAGCCATATTCTTTGTTCTTCTGTTAAGTTAATAGAACCGCCACTGACGGCAGTAACATGTTTTGTGACACGTTGCTGTCAAGAGATGTCGGCCAAGAGCGATGGACTGAAGATATGAGCAGGGGTTATCAACCTTTTGAGACCAGGGGCCAAATTAATCTGTCTATCGGCTTGTGTGCTGCAATGTTGCAAATGAGTACAGTTCATTGATTCGCATTAGCAATTCATTAAAATTTTTATTAAATTAGACCCACTGTTACAAACAGATTGACATGTTACTCAGTTCCTGTAACAAAATCATTAATTAGTGAGGCCGTTGACCTGATTTTGCTTAAATAATATTTCATTACGAGGTGTAATTTTTCTCGTTGCTAATCGCAAGGCGTCGCTCCACATGTGAACGAGACGCGTCCTAGATCTTGACTCGACTATTAGCTTTAACAATTTCTGATATTTGTACGTGGTCATGTCAAGAAATTTGAAATTTTCTGACATCACGTAACTTAATTTTTATCGTGTAGGATGACACAGTATTACTAACAGTGTACAAAACGTATCGGCGGTTCACAGGCCATCATCATCTTCATGATTATAATCAAGACGTAGGCCTCAAGACTTATTCCTTTGAAGCCCAAGTTGTTCTTGGGTCTTTCCATCTGCTTCTAGGTCTTCCCGTATCCCGTCGTCCACGAGGATGGTAGCGAAAGGCTAATTTCCAGTTCTTTTGATACAATTTGTGTCTTCTGGTATGTTTTTCACTTTTCGTCTCTTGCGGATGTCGGAGTTTCATTGACGGTCCAGCATCGTAATGCCTAATCATGAATGATTTTAAGAATATCATTCCAATTTATGAAGCGTCTCTCTTGGCACAAAACCGCTTTAGAAGTGATTTTATGTAATCGTCATTATATATATTTTCTAAAGGCCCACGGGTCGCGGTTTAATGACCCCTAAATTGGCGATAGCTGCTTGGCACATGCCCCAGAACACTCTCAGTAACACCTGTAGGCTAAATTAGGCGCGTTCTTAACAACTGTCGTAAGAATTTAATGTTGGGTGCTTATTGTAATAAATATTTGCGTGTGCAAATCGACTTCCATTAATTGAGTGTAAGTTGGTGGACGAGAGGTAATGAAATACTGCGACCTTGGGCGTGAACGCGTTATATGAGGTACCCGGATGCCGGTGTCCGTGCGCTGTGCATAATGAAGCCTTTTGAAATCTCTTCAATCATCGCCCGTTCCTTCTCTGGAGTTTCTTTTTGTGCGTGACCTCTTTTCTGTAGCTGGTTTGGCTGTGGGAGTTGCGGACTGCACGGGGTAGCGAAGGAAGGGCGGATGTGACGTCATTCCGTCCCCGCGAGCTCAATCGATCTCTGGAAGAAGATTCGGGTCGTGGCTGTGAACTCGACACCGCCTTGACTACGTTTGGGAAAATCCGTTCTTTGTTTTGGTCTGCGCGTTTTTCGATGATGACCGCCTCCATTGTCATGGCGATGAGGTACCGTGATGATAGAGGCAGTAAGCTCCTCTCAGACTACAGGGCGCAACATCCCGGAAAATGATTATTTTCGTGAGGACCTCAAATCTAACTTTTTCAAGATAATTTTGAGTGCTTTTAAAATCAGTTTTACAAAACCTCTGCAGTAGAAGCAGCGTCTTGTAACAACGTAAGACTTTGTAATTGAAGATACTCGAAAAAAGTCTATTTCTAATCTTTGTTACTGGTTTTCGACTGGATGTCAGTTTATTTGCGTAAATGGAAGAATGTAAGGTGGGGGGGGGTTGCGGGGGTGCGAAGATCTCTTGAATGAACCAGTGGAAAACAGAGAGAGTCATTCTTATGAATGGAGGACGCCTCAGAAGTTCCCCCTCCCTGGCACCCCGCTCTCTCCTCTTACAGCTGTCACTTATATTTAGGCCAATCTTGTGAACGACGCTGGCAAACCCTCGTATCATCATCACCGTTTCAGTGATGGAGTGCATTTCCACATTTTCAGCTAGTAGCCTGTCTAACTCATGAAATTCGACGGAAATATTTGCGCTAACAGTAAGGTCCTTGTAACGATTAAACTCTTAAAGTAGATTTATTGTGATCTTTATTGAAGAAAAATGTATTTGATAGCTACAGTGATGAGATTAATCCTGAAGATGGAGGTGATGTTTCCTTCCGAAACGTTGGAAACTACCTGAAACGCACATGACGTCACAGTCCGGAAGACAAGTTCTGGCATGACAGAATATATCTCGTTTTCGTGACCAGAAAAACACATCATAAAACTTAAAGCAGTGCAGACGATTGCAGCGAATGAGATATAAGTCACTACAATGTGAAGTAAATAACTTTGGATCGGTGGATAAACGTCAATTGCGACCCTTGGAATCAGCGATAACTGTAGGGCCAATTGAATCTCTTGGCTCGTGTTTTACGTCGTTGACATTGACAGGAAGAACATCCGGATTAGACAATTCTTATGTCCATTAGTTGAAAGTTCTCGGATTGTACGAGATGCATTCTTGCACTAGTATAGATTGAACTAACTCCACCGAGCTGTGGTTTATGTATTAAGATGATTAATTGACAGTGAATTGGAAGGTCGCGTGTGTGGAAGCGGTCTAGACCTAATTTAACAAACTCTCCCGACATTTGCCTGAATGTACTGAGGAGAGCCACCGAAACCCTGTCAGGGTACTCGATTTTTCAAGCCGGGGTCGTTCTTATATGAAGCAGGAGTGCAAAACATTCGGTCACAGGCCTTCCTGAGAACTGATATTTGTTTATCTGGCACAGGAATTCCCCTATGTTTACAGAACCCAATGGTTCTTTGCCTTACAACATCTGACCGTCCGCTCCTATCCTGAGGCAGTTGAATCCAGATTAAATTTTATCTGTACTTAACAATTTAAGCAGTTCGTCATGACGACGTATGGAAAGTGGAGGTACATTTCCACGCAAGATAAACACAGTAGTAGTGAAGTGAGTGGCCAGCTTCACGCCCAGGCCGATTTACCCTCAGAATTGTATATGCAGGAAGATGAGAAGGGAGAAATGCTTGCCCGTGCCGGGAATCGAACCGCGGTCGTCCAGGGACCCAATCCTTACCTGTTTAAGATTTGGATATTATATTCTTACCCACGGTTTGGTTTACCGTTCGTCCATTCAGTTTTTCGGGCCAACGCGGCGTTGCAGTACGAAAGCCACAAATGTTTTCATGTGGCCAGTCGGTAGATCAGAACTTGGCTGTAGCCAGCCTTGGGATTTGGATCCTTGACCTGGGATGGCAGACAGATGTGCGCCGATATGCGGCCAGCACATGTGACAATTGAACGCCGACAGAAGGCCTCATCCCATCTTCCTTCCCGCACGGAACATCTGCTCGCGAACACGGGGTGGTTTACAGTTTCTGTTCAAACAGAACCGCCCTCCTTATGCAACCCACAAACTTTCATCGTGTCTAGGGGTTCCTGATCATTGTGGCAGATAACGCAGTTTGCATTCGCTCGTTGATTCTGGTGTTGTTTAACTGCGCGTTTGTAATGCGAAACAGTTGGCAAAATATCTGTGAGCCTTGTCTGCGTCACAGTAAGATGGGATGTGGGAAAGGGAGGGGAGTAAAGACGCCTTACGCGCCAACCTTTCTCCTCTCGCGCCGTACTTCGGCTGGCCGGCCATCAACATGTGCGTTTGTATAGGTCACCGAAGCTCGGAGATATTTTGCGATAAGTTTAAGCCTCTAAATGTAACTTTTGAGGAGAAAAAACAACTTTGGATGCAAATGAGGTTTGAGGTTCTCGAGGCAGTGAGCCCTAAGATGGCTGTCTTTCGGATTGTATCGCTGTTTACTCTGGTAGAAGTTCACCAGTGTTTCAGGCCTGCGAAACGCCGTTAGAGATGCTTAACGCAGTAGCGGCTTCAGACCTACTTAAGTCACTTTCGTCTTGATCCTTTTAATGAGGGGAATATTTCTGGTTTTGTCTGAAGAAAATCACGAAAATATCACCATCTAACGTCACATAAAGGCGGCAGCTTCTAACTACGATTAGCCACGTGCCATTCTATTGGTGGAATTGTTTGTTAAGTTATTAAATATACGTGTAGAAGATTCTCTAATATAAACGTAGTTACATTAAATACGATTTATATTAAAGACATCTGAATAAGGTTCACACTGTAATTATGCCGGCTGATGTCCTAATACGGAAATAATAATAATAATAATATATAATAAAGCTGAAGTAAGTGTTTTGTCTGAGTGTTAATTGGATGGAATATTATATGTTCGAGGTTTGTTTTACTATGTGCTCTGAAAGACACATTTATATACGAAAGAGTCCCGAGTACAGTAAGATTAGTGTTTTTTGGATAACGGCTGAATGGATGAAATATAGTGGACGCAAAACTTTTGAAAGATGAATGCGTCATCATTACAGTACAAATATTTATTTTGTATACTCGCAGTACAATCTGAGACGAAGTTTCGTCGATATCTAAATGGAAAGGACAGTAGACGGCTTGTGTGCGTAACTGTGTCGGCATCTCAGTACTTCCGCCCGCATCGACTGAACCCGCGCCCATTTGAGTGGCATGATAAATGATCGTCCTAATTATTAAGGCGAAATTATGTCAGGGGTTTTGTTCTATGCGACAGTTCATCTTTTCAGTTTCGACGAGAGAGGATTTCGGAAATACTCCCCGCTAAGATCGTAAATCGCGGAAGAGTTCCCGTCCATTTGTCGAAACGAAATCAGCACTGAAGATGGAGGCGGTAGTATCCACACGGTTACAAGCCGGATGATCAACATCGACAGTCATTTAATTTTAACGATAACGGCCTTCTCAGAGCTGTAGCCGACATTTAGTATATTTTGAGCAATAGGTCCTGTTTAAAGACGTATTTTAACATTCAATTAAAAGTAGTTTGGTTCTGAGGCAGTCCTATATTATAATATGAAGATTTTCCCAAGAATTGTGCGTTGCCTGTAGCGGAGATGTGTCTGGACAGACGTTCAGAAGGTTGACCGCGATTTCTTCTGTAGGTAGACCCAAGAAACATCAGGAAGAGGGCGCTCCTTCAGTCCAGAGCTGTGTTGGTGTAATACGTACCGTATACGGGTTTCGCTCTTACGCACACATTGTGCATGTGACTCACGTGTTCTTGAGTAAACAGCGAGGAATATGACCATATATAGGACACCCTCTTCCAACGCCAGAGGTAGGTTTCCGGAGAACCCACGAGGCCACCTTACAGCTCATATGGGCAAAAGCGAACGTGGCCGATTAAAATCCCGTGTTGGTAGGCCACCGAGGGACGTAGGTTACACACACATACGGCTTCACCGTTCTGTACATGAGGTATAAAGAAAATATGAACGCGATAAGACCCTACACTTCATGATATTTTCGCATGGCAAACGGAAATATTCTTATATTTAGCGTTATATTTTAGAACTCGCGTTCGCACGTGCAGTAGACACTCAAATTGTCCGCTTTACGAAAATAATAGTTGCCATGTTTTTGCGCGCGTATAAGTAAACCAGACCGCCACGGTGGTCTGGCCTTGTAATCCTTAGCGTTATATTTTAGAACTCGCGTTCGCACGTGCAGTAGACACTCAAATTGTCCGCTTTACGAAAATAATAGTTGCCATGTTTTTGCGCGCGTATAAGTAAACCAGACCGCCACGGTGGTCTGGCCTTGTAATCCTGGGGTCTCGGGTTCGATTCCCGGCGGTGCCCGAATTTATAACTTGTGTTGGGCAAGGCCGTGGTCTAGGCAACACGGAGTTTTCCTACGTGGCATCCCAACAATTACTCCATTCACACACAAAAGAAGGCAATGGCAAACCAAACCCGAGTTGGACGAGCGATTTGTGTACTTGAAATTCTTAACTATTGCTTTCGGTATGCCGGTTTAGGATCGTGTAGGAAAGACACAAACGTTTAGTTCAGATCGACACACATTTCTCGTTTCTTCATATAACGAAGTGTTAACGAAATTGGGAAACATCTTGTAACCCAATGGAAAGACTTCACCAGATTTTAGTAATTCAGATTATTTCACTACTTTTATTATTAATTTTTAAATTGTTTGTAATTTTCTTCGTTTTATGATCTTGTCACACCCATTCGAGATCTTTGAATCACGTATTCACATTTCTGAGTAGATCTACTGAGGTTTGCGACGTTTATATCAAGAGACGTCTCCATTCCTGCCTCGTCCCTTGTCAGCAGCAGAGAGATGCTTTGGATTTGGTTACTTCAGAATATTCTGCCCTGCCTGTATATATCAGCTGTCCTCTGGTGTTTACACTGTTGATTGAACGCGCTATGTACCAACCATTTTGGGGTGGAATCATATTTCACTTAAAATAAAATCCAATTTCCGTTGTAATATAATGTATTCACTCTGTACCAACAACGTCGTCCTAGTACCGATATCAGATACCTCATGCATAGTGCGGAATAATACACATTAACGTGGGATAACGCGATTATTCAGGCCAGTTACGTTCCGTATGCCACACTTTAGTTAAATGGAATCTGTGCTTTTTTCCCCACAGTCAAAATGATGACTGGACCTGCAGTTATAAATAACTACATAAACTAAGGTCATTCGTGGCCAACGAATTTCATATTTTGTCAGGACCATATCGTGAGACAGCTGAATCAACTCCATTTTTAATATTATACACCGTCGTTCCTGAAAGAGAGGACATTCTACCCATTGACTTAATTCTTGTGTGTACTGAAAAAGAATCTTGTATCACAGCACTGAAGCGTCTCTCACGCTGTCAAAGTGCGGGCCAAATCTTCAAGAATTTGTTCGAGGGACATTGGAGAATGGATTTAACCCACCCCTAATTTAAAGAAGGGAAATGACAAGGAACAGCTACCTCTTCCAGCAGGCGACAACGTAAACTCGTCCCACAGGAT
Source organism: Zootermopsis nevadensis (assembly GCF_000696155.1). The sequence goes on from NW_019059572.1 coordinate 378,179, forward strand.
GGTGCTGGGAATTCCTTCCAGGCCCCACCCACAAGCGAATCTCAGCTTCTGAATATGGTCAATGCTTCTTAGAGTTAGTTACGTAGTCAGGGGCAACGTTATATTTCGCAGTCCAATGTGTGGTATGTGTTGAGGATTTAATCGCTTATGAAATTTTAAATAGCATTATTCCGTTACTTTGAAATTCCAGTCGAGTCACGATTACCCGACCGATACTCCGTTTTATCCGACGCCCCGTGTCGGAACGCTCCATTTTATCGACAGTCAACTTGGCACGTAGCGGAATGGATGACACTCCCACATCACGCACCTTATACACTTTATGTACTCGGTTGCTACAGACGTGCTGTGGCCACGTCTAAATACAATTGCGCAAAGAACTTACGAAGTAGGTTACCTGAGATTCAAAACTCCACAGTCTTGGGACATTTGGCGTTTCATACTTCAATCTACCTGGTTTTCTGACTGAGGTTTTAAAATTGTTCATCGTTACATCGAAGCCAGAGCCTCAGTCCACAGTCTCATTCAACCAACCGGCGTCCCCGGAGGTACCATTCTCGTTCGTCGCATCCCATGGACTCTGCGGTTGATATGTTAAACGAATTGCAGACAAGAATAAAACCTTTTAATTATGTCCTATTTATATTATGTAGCATCCCCTTTAACCCTGTTGAATTAGAGAGGCATCCTTTCTATTTGAACTTGCAGAAGTCTCGTCTTTGTAGTGCGTATAATTGAAGTGCGTCGTGTGAATTGGATCTGTGTCTGTCACGTGTCGGAGGATTCAGCTGGGATGCACGCACCAAGGACGCATTAATCTCTCTATTCGTTTACAGGTCGAGGATTTGTACAAATTACTAACACATTATGAATACAACGCGCGGACCACAAAGAGGTTGTTGGGTCCATTGTATTCGCCACTAAGGGGAGTTCATTATAGTATTCATACCCCTCGGCGCCAATAGTCTGTACTTTTGTATTGTTCTCAGGAGAGTGTCGCGGACTGTTGTTGTGAAGCGAGGTACGAAATCGCATTGCGGGGGGGGGGGGGGCACTCATACTTACATTTACAGCTTGTGCCATAAGCGGAACTGATGCCAGTTGAATCCATAATTAAGGAACGCCGTCGGAGAATGTGAGTTCGTAATGTGTGTAGAAATTCGTCTGGGGTCGTGTCTTGGAAGATGTGAATTTTCTGCGAATGTACCTTGCGAAGATGTAACTAACTTCGTGGAGCTGAGTCTTTGAGACGCTGACAGTCGCTCGGATCTCGGTTCATTACAGTATTCGCAACAGCCCGCCACCCTCTCCTGTCATGAGCCAGATTAATCCAGTCCACTCCCTCCCGCCCTGTTTTCTTAAGGTACTTTTTAATATTATCTTGTCGTCTTCGCTTAGAACTTTCAAGCATTCACGCTTCCCATCCAACATTTTGTCCGCCGCGTAGCCTTGTCCCATGTGTGCTACATGAACCACCCATCTCATCGTCCTCACCCCTCTTAGGTCGAAATATTCCTCTCAGCACCCCTTCACAAACACCCCCAACGCCCCAACGTGAGAGACAGTTTCACGCAAGGATATTTTGAATGGCAAAGTGATTAACATTGGCGGTGATAATTAAGTGGCTGTTTAACGACGCTGTTTCAGTTGCAGATATCTTAAAGTATCGAACTTGGCAGGGGGTTAGAAGATAGCGCTCGTGTTCTGTTTAAAGCCACCGTCCTGGAGAGACCGACGAATACCGCGAGAAATATCAATTATGATGTACAGTGGAGCTCAGTCGAGGTTCGAACCGTGTATCTCCCGAACAAGAGAGCCAGTACAGTGACTAGGCTGCGGGCTGGACGACCGGCGTTCTTTCCCAGCGGGGCAAGATTTTTCTCTGGGTCGGCTGACCACTCAGCTCCATGAAGTGCCGAGGTCATCAATGCATGGAGTACCTCCACTCCCACACACCTTTGCATTGCTGGTCCTTTGTAAAAACACCACGGGCAGACTTTAAAATAAATTTTATACACGCCTTTCGTATGCGGATTGGATTCAGCTGGCTCAGTATAGTGCCCGGTACATGAAGAACTTCTTGTCTTATAAAAAGGTGGAGCTGAGCGACTATCAGCATTTAAAGCAGAAGGCTGTTTCATGTGTATGTGGAGGGTTTCCTGGGAAAGTGAGTTTTAGGCAAGAGAGACTCAAATCCACTGCTTTTAAAGTGAGGGATTCGCAAGTCTGTTTCATGAGTTTCATGTGTGTGAAATTTTGTGGAGAGTTTCGTGGAAAAGTGAGTTTTAGTCAAGAGAGACTCAGATCCACTGCTTTTAAAGTGAGGGATTCGCTGACTTCGTGTTTGCCCCTGAAAAGTTATGGAAATTCAGAAGTACGCATGGCAAAGAAAGCGTTTGTTGTATTACCAATGGCGACAAACTGTCGGTCACTGCCCACTGCTAGTCGTGTTTATGTACGAGTGTGTGTGAGAATGCGCTTTCTTTAGACTGTGGAGTAGTGCTGAAAGGAGGTCACATTCTTGTAGTCATGGCTTGTGAAAATATGCGGCCGGCCATACGTACTGCAACCTCCAGTTTTATAACAAGTGTACTCACGATGTCCTCCTCGAAAAGTAGGCCCTTCTTCTGAATGACAAATCTCTTTTCATTGTTTCAAGCAGTGCGTGGTTGAGATTTCAGGTTCTGACGGCGGCGAATATGAAGATGGCTGTCTTTTGTTACGTTGAGCCGTGGAGTCTGGTAAGAAATTATCGACGTTTCGGAGGTGCTTGCTGCCTCCGTCATAAGGGCGATGGAGGCTGTAAGCGACTGAGATAAACTTCTACCAGATTACGCGGTAAAGAAATTAGAAATAAAGGTATTTTGTATGTGGACAAAGTCGTGGGGCCATTGTAATTGTTAATTATTCCACTCAGGCTTAATTGTCTGTCACCTTTCACTATGGAAACTGGAATTTTTAGTGCTCTAATTCTTTGTAATGCGTGATGGCTTTCTTAAATAGGTGAAATCGAAACTTATTTTTTTTTTGTTTAACGAACATAAAATGAAGCATAATTTAAGGGAAATTTCAAGTTATGGTCGCTACATTTGATGAGAATGAGTGAACTTTACCTTAGAGGTTGTCTTTAGATTAGTTTCACGACTGAATTACGCAAAAAATTCGGTGATAACCAGCGTTTCGCTTGTGACACATTAAGGGGGTGCGTGGTTCGGATCGCCGTTCGGGTGGTCGAATTTTTTACATTTTCCCCTCAGTCATATCACTGGCATCCCGGGGCAGCTTGAAGTTCACCATTGATAATTTTGTCAAGGTCTATGAGAATGGCTAATTCCCTTTGTCTCGTATATTTGATGTATTCAGCATTTAAAGAGTTAGTTCAGCTCTCGCCATCTCATAATTATGATGATAACCAATCACAGGAAGTCCTGCATGTCGGGCATGCTGCAGACATTGGACGCTGTCCGGAACTTCTCGTAGATCTCTGTGTTCATCTTCTGATAGCACAAATACGTCTTTAAGACTACACAATCTCGACAGTTGATATTATTTGTTAAGAACCTGAAAAGTGTCGTGTATCCGTGCGCTTATAGATCTCATTTTCAACCGTGAACTGTGTGATGTGGAAGGAAGGCTACGAAGATGGCTGTCTTCTGGGTTGTAGCGCCGTGTAGTCTGGTAGAAGTTTACAGGGGCGTTTCAGAGGCATTTGCTGCTTCCATCATCAGGGCGATCGCAACTGAGAAAACGTAAAATCTGTCTCTCGCATTGCACTACAGGAAGGGAGGAAGACTTATTGAATGTTGTTAAGTCTAAACGTGGCTTCTGACTGAAAATAAAGTTAACGCTGTAGAGTTAAACCAAAGCGGTTTTAATATTTCGACTCTTTTGAAATTACTGGTCCTGTTGATGAAGGAGCAGTAGATAACCTAGTGATAAGTGCGATCTGAAACGACCTGGTTTGTTTTGCTTTTGAACTTTTCGAATGCAAAATTTTGTCGAGTTTAGTTTTTATTTAATCTTTCCAGCTGCTTTTTAGAATACAAAGGCGTGCCGGAAGAATGACTGGGACACGGGCAGCGACATATCGCAATCACACGCGCATTCCGAATACCTTGGTACTGGAAATGATTGCAGCATTTTTCAAAACGTGTTATGAAGTTAATTTATTTTTTATTATAATAATAATAATAATGTTATTTTTTGCGTAGTGATTATATATTTACATGTGTAATGATCATAACTGGTTATAAATTTATACAACTTTAAAACTACATACTAAAAAATTGTGTATTTGATGGATACGTTTTATTTATCAATGTGGCCATGTCGAATTTCTAATGTCGGAGTCTTTGTTTTCTGGCGAGCCTGATGTTGGGACAGGCACATGTTCGACGTTTTTGTAAATCTGCCACGTAATTGTAGTGGTATTTGTGGGTGTTGCACACGAATTAATCAAGAATTCCAACTAGAAGCCTGATAAGGTGGCATAATTAGGCCTGTAGAGTTATTTCTTGTTTGCTAATGCCCACTTCCGAAGCTGTTCCTCAAAGAAACTGCAAGGAACGAAATATTTAATCGTCCTGATGTTGGAGGCAGTAAGTACCTCTGAAACGTGGGTAAACTTCAAGACTATTCAGCGCAACAACCCAGAAGACAAAAATCTTCAGACTCACCGCTGTGTAAACCTCAAATTAAGCCTTTGACCGGGATGTTAAATCTTATGTGGTACCGCCTGATTCGACTTCTAATGGTTAAGTGAAGTGTTTTCTTCGCGGTACGGTCTGGATTCTTAAATATTATGAAGACGAGCTTCGGCTTCAAAGGGTTAACCAGCTGATTTTCGTAATGGTGAGGTGTAGTGTTTTCTTCGCGGTACGGACTGAATTCATAAATAATATTCAGACGATCTTCGGCTTCAAAGGGTTAAGAAAGTTAACTATAAACTCCAGTTTTCTTAGAGGAAGGAGTTTGTTAATTCGTATTGTTAAGTTGACAAGCGAACAATTTTGTCCATTTAAAATGTCGTGTAACAACCTTCTTCCTGCTGCTAATGTGACTGGAACCTTTAGAATTGAATTACTTAATAAATCAGAAGTAGCAGTTTGTATGGAGACCACGCGTCATAGGCTGAAGAACAACGGTTTTTGGACGCCAATTTTACACGTCATATGCAGGCCTAATAAGTGTTGCTACGGTGGAGCCTTCCGCCATGTTGTATCTGACTAATTATTTGGTTAATGACAGCTTTTAAAACTGCCTTTGAGTTATACAGCGTCAGATTGTATGACAATTGAATGACCCCCTGCCTCGAAAATTGTAAATACTTGATTAAAAAGAGAACAGATTGCGTCACACACTTTATGATTGTCATTATGTCTTCCGTCCTTAATTTTGTTGACTAGAACTACCTGATCTTGGACAGGAGGTTTCTCAAATAGGTCTTACTGACGTAATTAATTGATTTCTATACAGCACGGTTATTTAATGTGTGTAATTACATTAGATTAATCGTCTTAAACTACATTAAGTGGGACGTTTTAACATCTGACTACGCTATTGAGCTGCAAGAAACAATGAATAAATATCATTAAAATCAGATTCTGAAACCGAAATAATGCGACGTTACAATTTTTTTATTGTTTTCCGCTTATCGTCATGTCTTGTAATTATCAATTACTTAGCTTAATGCATTACTGCATAGTGTATTATTAGGTGCAAGAACCATCAGGCAGACATGGCTGAGGAAATTATGGAAATATGGTTTAATGCCATGTCCTTTTGGTGGTTCTGTGGTCGTCCTAGCAAGCTTCGAATTGTATTTGAACTCTGGTTCATTGAATATTTATTCTACGTTCTGTCATTTTTAATTTAGTTCAGACACGGGCTATTCTAATGTAGATGAATGCGTATTGTTTGTAAACGTGACCCTTAGAAAATCCAGACCAGTCCGTCCGTTACATAAACGTCTGCAAATCGATGTTAAGTGGTCCACCACGATATGAGATCGTCCAGAGCTGGCTACTATCTGCTACATGCGCTGTACAGCCCACAGAGACCATTTGGCTACGAAGGGATTAATCTGTATCAGCTTGGGGCACTCCTGGGCCTTAGATCCATTAAACATTTTCACCCTGTAAAGCTTGGATGACAAGCCACGGTGGTCTAGCGGTTAGAACGCTGGCCTTGTAATCCTGGGGTCTCGGGTTCGAATTTATAACTTGTGTTGGGCAAGGCCGTGGTCTAGGCAACACGGAGTTTTCCTCCGTGGCATCCCAACAATTACTCCATTCACACACAGAAGAAGGCAATGGCAAACCACTTCCGGATCATCTGCCAAGAACGTATATGAACAGATCCCAGTCCGAGAAAAGGATGGAAGAAGGATCCTGTTCATATGGACCTGACCTGTCGTCACACACAACACTAAATAAATAAATAATAGATACCTGTCTACCAGTTAGGTAAGCTGATGCTACTTAAGTGACGAACCAACAAACAGCTAACTGACTTCTGTTTTGCATGAACTGATTTCCCAATAAAGCTTGGATATTTAAATATAGGTGACTAAAATTCTACCGGTTGTTGTTTGTGGCTTGGAGATGTTTCTCTTTGAGGGTGTTTGAGAACGAGGATAATATTTGGATCCGAAGGGGAGGAAATTACATGATGATGGGTTTCGTGATTTGTGCTAGTTAAACGTTTTATTGGAATGTTTAAATCAGCGAGAATTAAATGGCAGGTGCATGTAGCACGCATGGGGTAGAGAAATGCGTTCAAAACGTGAGCTGGAAAATCTGAAAGGAGATTCCCTTGCGTAAGATCTTAGTTGTGGGCGGGGGGGATGCTGTTGGCAAGTAGGGTGTTGACTGAAATGAAGTGTCTGGCGGATAGGGTCGAAACACAGGCTCTTGTGAACGCCATAATGAACCTTAAAAAGGCTCTGGATTTATTAACAAGTTTAGCGAAGTGCGAAAACCTAGACTCTGCTCGTTGTGGAGTTATGCAGTTAGTTAATGCACTGCATGTAAAAAGTTCGGTGTAGGAAATACTTATTTGGATTCTGAGAATCATTAGAAGTTTCAGTATCCAGACATACGTTGTTAGATATTGCTTTATTAGATGTGACATGATGCCATTAGAACCCTGCTTTGCGTTCCACGGAAGTAACATCTGAGAAACGCGTACTTCACTTTTAAATCCAATAAAAGTTTCATGGAACTTCGTTAATACTACATCAAGGAGATTGAGGCATAGCAATGTGTCAAAAGTTTTATCGATAGACTGATCTTACAGCGTTCTTTCGTTTTAGAATTTCCTTTACTACGACTCGGAATTGACGTTTCACTGAAAAATGAAAGTCTTGAGCGTAATTTTGGTGACCTCAGAGATTATCATGGCGCCAGTTTGCGAGCTTTTTCTAAGGCGCCTCATCTTATTTCTGGAGCATTCAGGACTGTATTTCCTGTGTCCTGTCAATATTACAAAGAAAAGCACGCTGACGGATTGTACGCATACAGTGAAGAACTGGTTAAGTGTTTCAAAGATTCTGTCAGCAATAATCCTTAAGGATTTGAAAAACTCTGCAACTATAAATATGCTCTGACGTTTTGTGCTGTTTCTTAAGACTCTAAAACTGCTTACACAAATCGGCTCTTCGTGGAAAAACGTGTTCTGAAAGAGAAACATGGCGAAATATACAGAGTGAACAGCACCTGATCGTTCGTAAATAATTAGAGAGAAAGACTATAATCTACTATCCATTTATTATGGGCACTGGTATGTGAATTCTTACTATATACAACATCAAGGAATTCTTCATGTAAGACACGTCTAAATAGCTCTAATGGTAAATGAGGCGCACTTTATAAATATTTTCTTCCTTTCACATTTTTCTTGAAACTCGATAAAATTTATTAAATGAATATTTCATGTTGCTTGGAAGGAGGCCGTTTGTTACGAATAAACATCGCGGCTTTGTTGTCTATCACACTGGCTTACGAATGTCATGAGGGGACAGTCTGGATTTTCTTACTGGACGGAAGATTAAAGAAGAGGTGTGGTACCTACGTGGGGGATGGGCTGTGACGCGAAACAGCCGGCAGACAGACCGGATGCTGCCACCCCAAACTATTTCAGCCAGCTGCCCCAACAACAGAACTGTTTTTTTTATAGTGAGCGGTCTGACGCCAATGTTACTCATGTCTGAAGCTTTCATTGTCCTGTTCATGAACGAAGCCGATGGCTCGTATAACGGCAAAGCCAAGTAGTGATCGAAAATTTCTGCAAAAATTTTGTAAATGTAAACTGTCGCTTAGCCACGAACAGTGGACAAATGTAGAGAATCAGACATGAGATTCTGGACGTTATTATCATCATTTGACGTGCTATACCTCGTTCTTGAGAGATCTGACGTTCTTACGACAGTGAATATGTCGTCGTTCTTTTAACAGGTCTGCAAACACCCACAGGTATACGTGGCGCCAACGCCCAGAAGTGGCTTGGCATACTTGTGTTGCTATTATAGCTTTCATGTACCACGTCACTCAGTGCCACGTACTTAGTACCGTATGTCATCTCATTTATGTTATTACTGTGCTCTGATGCGTCGGTCAATCTAGGATTCATGTTACTGCTAATGGAGCGAGTTCTCTTGGGTGTGGCTGGCTGGGATTATCGCCGGCGGATTCCCCACGTAACCATGGTAACATGGGGATTCCCCACACAACCACGCCCATTCGCAAAAACGCATGCGTAAGGTGCTTCATGATGTTTATGTCCGATTTCAAACAAAACTGGAATATGACTTAAGATTCTGAGTAAAATTTCCCAGATTAAAATTGGGTTAAAATACGTTTAGCCATGCTCAAAATGTTACACGCGGCAAAATACAAACTTTAAAACGTCTTTTGCAAACAAAACTTCTACAGAAGGCGCCTTTATTCTGGGATGTTGCACCTACTTCTTCCATTTTCAGGGTTATGAGTAAGCATTTTTGAGATGTCAGCAAACGGCGTCCTTTACAAAAATAATACGACTAAATAAAGGAGAATGAGATGAACGGGAGATTGGGAGATATTTTAGTCAAAATAACTTGACGAAAAATACCATTTTATAACCCTAGGCGCAGGTGGGAGGATAATATTAAAATGGATGTTAACGAAACATTGTGGACTGGAGTGATCTGACTGAGGGTAGAATTCAGTGGTGAGCTGTTGTGAATGCGTTGATGAAATTTCGGCTAATGTAAAAGGCGGGGAACCTTTTGATCAGCTGAACGAGTACTAACTTTTATAGAAAGACAATGGTTTACCGAGTGATTTGTGTGATTGTGATAGGCCTATTTTATTTTAGTCGTATTGGAATTTGCACTGAAGTTGGACTTAAGTTATTATAGTTTCTGCAAGGCAGAGATCGTTCTCGGACAAACAGCGCAGGTTTCAATAGGCTATTATGTCTGATAACTTCGCAGTTTTTCATTGTCTTTGCAAACCTCAGGCGGCTTGTTTAACTAAAGCACAGCGACAACCTTCATGCGCCATCTGCTCTAACATTCCGCGACTGCATTTTGTTCAGTGCGTTTGTTTGTTTTGTATGATAATCAGATGAGCGTACTATAGCTTATCTGAATAGCATTAACCAGACGATTTTCGTAATGGCGATGCGAGGTATTTTCTTTGATGTAGAAACTGCATTTTTAAATTATGCACGCGTAAGTGGCCATGGAACCGAATTCCCGTGGTCGAGACAAAGTCCTTTTTATTGTTGTTTGAAGTTGTACGAAGAATTCCTGCACCAAAGAGCCTCTAATGTCACTCCTACCTCACAAATTTGCTCGTCCGGCTTATTGGTATTGCCGACTGCACGGAATTGAAAAGCTGAAGTTTGAGTAGCCTCCAATGGTATAACGTCCATACAACATTTAATCAAAATCTGTCCACCTGGTTACCTATCTGAATCGTGTGGTTTTACACCTGTTAGAAAGGACTTTAAGAACACATGATTTGTAAACGTAGAAATTAAAAGTTACGTAAGACAGTGTTTCTCTTGTAAATTATATTTCTTTAAAATTAATGACCACCGTGGTACTTTCGCAGGAGAGCCCAGAAAGGGGTCACGACGGTCAGGATTGGTCATAGACGATGAAACAATGAATCAAGAAACATTTGAACATACAGCATAGGCACTGATTGATTGCCTTCTGTTCAGGATAAGTCAGGGTGAACTGGGCCAGATGTTGAATCGCCTGTTACCATGATTAGCGTTGCGTAATCGCTCGTAGGACCACAAATCGATACGTCACCGGTAGGAATTTTTCACAATTGTTCCTGTATCTGTGTTACAGCGCCACTTGGACAAAGGTAGCGACCTCCTGGAGGAGGCAGGTCAGTGCGGCAATGACGCTCGAAATTCGGGGTCCATTTCCAGCTCTTCGGGGCTTAAGGAACTTGCTCGCTCGCTCAAGCAGCACCTCCGGGGATTTAGCGAGCGCCTGGAAGACACACGAGAACGTCTGGAAGATACTTCGCGATGTTTCTATCTGCTGGACAAGGTAAGCGAAATTGGGGATGTCGCGACTCTGGTTTGTTGGTGCTGTTATCATAAGTATACATGTTAGTATCTCGTCGTCAGAAGACAGGCGGGCAGAATTATCTTAGGGTGGCTAATAAGTCCTTTGAAAGTGTCGCAAAGTTCAAATATCTGGGAACAACAATAACAAATCAAAATGATACTTGTGAGGAAGTTAGGAGGAGATTAAATTCTGGAAATGCTTGCTACTTCTCAGTTCAAAATATTTTGTCTTCCCGTCTGATTTCTAAGAACCTGAAAATTAAAGTATGCAAAACAATAATCTTGCCTGTTGTTTTGTATGGGTGCGAAACATGGTCTCTCACTCAGAGGGAGGAACACAGATTGCAGGTGTTTGAGAATCGGGTGTTGAGGAGGATATTTGGGCCTAAGAGGGAAGACGATGGGGCGTGGAGAAAACTGCACAATGACGAGCTTAAAAATCTGTACTGCTCCCCCAGTATTGTCAGGGTGATTAAGTCGAGAAGAATGAGATGGGCGGGACATGTAGCGCGCATGGATGGGACAAGAGGGGTGCACCGGGTACTGGTTGGGAAACCTGAAGGGAAGAGACCGCTGGGGAGACCTAGACGTAGATGGGAGGATAATCTCAGGCGGGATCTATGGGAGATAGGAGTTGAAGGAGACTGGATTTTGCTGGCTCAGGACAGGGTCCGGTGGAGGGCTTTGGTTAATTCGGTGATGAACCTTTGTGTTCCGTAAGCCATCTGGTTGGTTGGGTCCACTATTTGGGAAGCCTGAGGGGAAGAGACCTCTTGGGAGACCTAGACGTAGATGGGAGGATAATCTCAGGCGGGATCTATGGGAGATAGGAGTTGAAGGAGACTGGATTTTGTTGGCCCAGGACAGGGTCCGGTGGAGGGCTTCGGTTAATTCGGTGATGAACCTCGGGTTCGGTAAGCCATCTAGTTAGTTATCGTATAAAGAGTTGAGTAATGCATATGAAGGAACATGGAAGGAGGCAGTCGTGACCTAATTTGAGGTATTATCGGTATCAGGATAGCCGATCTCCGCGTTGAGATTTGAACCTGGGATCCCCAGAGTACGAAGCAGGCTTACCAACCACTCGGCTGAGACATTCGACCATTAAAATTTTCGACGTGAATGTTGGTGTGATTGAAGATGCTATTTGAGTATCACGTCGTAAGATTGGAGATTGGATGTAGGAATCAGAAGTCAAATACACGGCATTTAATTGGCAAATCCTGTTGTGACACTACACAACGATAAGATAAGAATAAAGCCTGGCATCCGTCAAAGTTGCAGTTATAAAATTTTGTCCTGGACTGGGAAGTCGTGCGTGGCCGAACACTAATCACGACAGGAAGCCTGTGTGAAGGTACGGCAATGCCAGATGAGTGGAAGGTGATTGCGGAATTAGACAAGGAGGGGAGCAGGATGCCGTTTAATGGGGAGCTATCAAAGAGAGGCTATGAAATAACTTTAGGGACCACTTCTTTTGTACTATTCCAGTCTTCGATCTGTTACAATCACTTTCAAGAAGTTGTTTGTGGGCGTGTGGACACATGGCCCGGATAGAGTCCGGTGGCAGGCTCGTTAAAACAATTTGTTTACATGAACGACGTGGGATTCCAGATGAGATGATCGATTATCATCTTCTCAAGAGGGGCTACCCTCCTTTGAGTTACATTGCAGTTCTTTAATCGATTAGTGTATAATGTGCTCACAGGGAGCAGCTAGTTATGCATGGGCGTAATGACATGTGCTGCGATCTCTTCGAATGACCGTGAACTTGAACTAATGTGGCGCTTTCTGTAGGAGAAAGCTCCGAAACCAGTTTAAAGTTGTAACAGCCACTGAAATTATTGCTTCGTAGGGTTACATGGCTGGCGCAGATTGCGTAAAATTGGTAACAAAACTTTGTTTGTTTAAATTGTTAACTGCTGTCCCTTTATTTTCGTTTGCTTACTTTAAAAGTCGTGGACAAGAAAAATGAAACTGATACAGGATTGCGTCTGACATTGTGTGTTGTTAAAGGCGCTGTTACCACATGGTTCGTTTTGGGATATAATTTGTGTTTAGTTAGAGAAAGATAATTGAAATCGTGAAGTTACTTTTTTCGTGTCATTCTACTAGTCCACATGTGTTAACACAATGCAGTTTGATGTTGCTGTCCTTTGTGACCTCCAGTAAACTAGGAAGATGTTTTATATCAGAGCAAATCTATTGTGATTCGTTATAATAGCTGCACTGTACAAAACGTGCTATACAAACATGCTTGTGATTCTGTACCGTCATATTTGCTGTTACTTTGTGTGTAGCTGACTTATTTATTTGTTTGTATCAGGGCATAATTCGTAGTGAAAGAGGAAGTGGGATGCTGTTGGAAAGCAATGAATGTATTAGGTTTTTGCATGTACTAACCTCAAAGTGATTTCAGTTCGAATAATACGTGATAACTCTGGGAAATGTAGAGAGACTGTAGGAAGGAAACAGAACAGCATTCCACAATTTAAACCACGTCTTCATGATTTCTGCCTACCCAAGTATTCGGGTGTGATGATTTGCAAAGGACAAGGTTCTAAATAAAAGTGATCTGTTTCATGGTATTATTTATTAATTTGTTTGGAGGTACTGAGGAAGACCAGGAAGCCTAAGTCAGGATAGTTGATCTCAGAAAACCCAGGATCGGAATATGAGGAGAGTTTGCTACTGCACTGGCAGTTTGCTGTTCTCTTGTTTTTGGTTGAAGTCTCTGTACTTTAAGGGAAATAACCCAAAGTATGTGAAACATGAATTAAACCCGCTTTATCCAAGTAGCGGATTAAGTAAGTCATGAACTGCTTGCATGGAACAGTCTTTGAGAAGCTGATAATTGCTCAGCTTGTAAAGAATTCATTGAATTTTTATGGAACCCGAAGATTTATTATGACGTTGACACAAGCCCATCGTTGGCTTTCATCCTGAGCCACCTGAATCTACTCCTCACACTCTGGACCCTTATTTCTTTGAGGTGTGTTTTGATGGACACCTCCCCCCCCTCCCAACAACCAGGATATTAAAAAATTAGGAGAAATATTGGAATGTTTTATTGGCAACATCGCTTAGGCCTGGTCGTGCCACGCTCGCTTGACACAAACAGACCCCAGCCGAACCACAGTCACGGTCGGTGCCTGCCCTTGAGAGCCACAGCATAAAGATAGTATGAATGAATGAGTGGGCCAAAATATTTAACAGGA
>NW_019059572.1:391984-413265 GCF_000696155.1 Zootermopsis nevadensis
TTACTGATGCAGACAGGCGAGGACCCCCATTCACAATCCTTAAAAAAAAATGGAGTGTTTTCAAGCTTTTGTGGAAGGCGCTGCAAGACTGGGCATTAATGTTTCTCATCCTTGTCTAAAAACCTTTACACCAAGCTCATTCGGCTCAGTGGACTAAAAAATGAACCGCACTTGCAGCATGTCACTGTCTGACCTTGAACTACATTATGGCGATCCTCTGGAGTGTTAGCAATTATACAGTGAAAATATTCCAACGTTGCCCTTACTTTATGGATTCCCCACGTATCAAAGTCCTGCATCTTCCATTCTGTCTCTTATCTCGCCGATTTTCTGACTTAAGCCTGCCTTATTCGTGCTACGTCTTCCTTTATTTGATCACCATGGTGATATTTAATGAAGAGCACAAATTGCGAGGCTGCTTATTGTTTTCTCCATCTTCCTCTTACTCTCCCTTCGGTCTGTATATTCTCCTTCGCACTTTGTTTTCAAACGCCGACAGTTATTAACTGAATCACAAAATCAATGCAGGAGGAACAGAATTCTGCATCTCTTGCAAGTCCTGTGCTTACCCTCGATCTGTTGCAGGCTTATGAGTGGGCTCTGGAGATGTCGAAGTACATGTCCCGGGTGAAGGCAGACGACACGCAGTCGCCTGTACAAACTCTGCAGGTGATGAAGCATCTCCAACAGTACCTGATGGCTCACCCGCCCATTGCCGAGGACCACTTCACGGAGATGATGCAGCTGGCTCGCAGATTGGGCAATGAAAAGTTGATGGAGCAAGCGAAGGTCAGCAAACCTTTGCTCGTCAAAAGGAGATTAAGTTTGAATTTTGTTTGTATGCTCATTCCTCACCCGAGATTTGATGTCGTCGTCTTCTTGATTGTGTTCCTGTGTCATGTTGTAGACCGTCACCAACATTTCAGTGGAAGATATCACAAATGGGTGTCTTCACGTCGTTTGGGCTTGTCTACTTCCGCAATGACTGTCTTGTATTTATTAAAAAAAGAAAATGTAGATAATGATGTTTTGGGTTGCAATGTTATGTTGACTCATCAATACGTACCAGCATTTTTAAGGTTGAAGATGGAAGCAGTATGTTTCTCCAAAATGTTGCTATCTATCGACGAGTCTACGTGGCATCACAACTCGGAAGACCAGCATCGACATCGTCACCACCACGAGAACCTTGGATCTCACATTAAAAAACACAGGACTTATTAAAGCTGATGAGGAATGGTTAACTGCGTGTTCAGAAAATTTTTTTAAGTCATCTCTTTCTATAGTCCGGCATGTTTTCCTTTCTACTGCGAACAGTCTGCCATATTTTGAGTATTGTTTTATTTCAGTCTTTTAGTTTATGAAAATGAGGTCACGTACCATGAATTCACATTGCGAGCCCTAATTTGGACAGATATTTGAGCGTCAAGTGGAAATTTTTTGAAACAATTACTGTTCAGACAAGCAAAGTTGTCCTCAGTTATAAATTTGTTTGTTACTTGTCTGAGTATCTCTTATCATTCTCTTACTTTTTTGACTAATAAATATATCAGAACAGATGAGTTTTATTTATTTATAGTTTATTTAATGAAAGTTTTAGTAGCTCAAACTATATGTCATCAAATGAGAGGGCAATAGTGAATTATGAATTGGAGGGGATATTCAAAGAAGTGGCCATCAGAAGATTATCGTCTTCTGGGTTTTTGCGCCATGTAGTATGGTAGATGTTTACCAACGTTTCAGAGGTATTACTGCCTCTGTCATCACCCTGATGATGGAGGCAGTATGACCTCTGAAACGTTGGTAATACTTGGTCATTGCCTAATGTAACGTACGATCCTGGTAGAACAGAATATTCTGTTATTTTGGTTACTGAAGGAAAAATTTGTAAAGCACATGAAATAATTTTGTTATTTTTAATTGGCCTTTTTTTGTGTCCTTGAAATAAATGTCTGCCTCTAATTAAGCCAGGATTTTGTTTCAGGTGGCTCAAGCCAGGTGCCAAGAAACAATGGAGCTGATCCAAGCGCAGCAGTCGCGGTTGGTGCAGGCGAGGCGGCAGCAGGGCGTATATGACAGAGATGAAAGTTTCTGTAGCAGCTTGGATAGATCTTGTATCAGGCCTCTGAGCCCAAAATCAATCCATCAAGGGTGGAACACATCTGGGGTAGTCACAAGCACTCCGGCCGGCAGCGTCGGCGTAGGACGCCGACGCTCGGTAGGCTCGTTCCCATACATCTACAAGTGCAACCACGACGCGGCAGGACACGCGTGTTCGTGTTGGGACCCCGTGCCGTCCTCGGTGCTGGAGGAGTCGCAGGACTGCTGTTGTAACGGTTCAGGACCCAGGCCGAACAATTTGGGGAACATTCAGGAAGTGCGCGAAAGTGCCGAGGACCTTTTGGACAGCGATGGTCTTGCCTTGGGAAAGGACGAAGACGACGTCTGTGTGAGGTGCGGTAATCCGTCTGCTTTGGACCAGAGGTGCGATGGCAACGGAGCACGGCAGATTTATAAGAGGCACCTGCGTCGTTCCTGCACGTGGCAGTATCCCACCGAGAACTTTGACGACGAAGATCCGTCATGTAATGGCGGTAGTGTGGGTAGTGACAGTGGTACCAGACTCTGCGGCGCTAGTGATGACCATAAGTATGATTACGCCACTGACAATTCTGGAGACAACACTACTGAGGGCAGCGACGGCTTCACTAAAAGGTAAATAGCAGGTTGAATCTTCTCGGTAACGTTGGAAAATGTGGAAGGTGACTAACTTCTGTGTTTCATTGCAGGGATACTTCTCAGATTAGACTAATAAGAATTAATTTTATTTTACTCGGAGTAACATCCCAAATACAAAGCATTTGTAAGTGTCCCCATCATGGTTTAGCTGTCATTATTTCAGACTGTGATCCCTTTTTGACTCAGTTATTTTTTTATTGAGTCTGGAATGAACCAACTTTATTTTGTTGTATTTATCTTACAGCCACGGTGGTCTAGCGGTTAGAACGCTCGCCTTGTAATCCTGGGGTCTCGGGTTCGATTCCCGGCGGTGCCCGAATTTATAACTTGTGTTGGGCAAGGCCGTGGTCTAGGCAACACGGAGTTTTCCTCCGTGGCATCCCAACAATTACTCCATTCACACACAGAAGAAGGCAATGGCAAAGCACTTCTGGATCATCTGCCAAGAACGTATATGAACAGGTCCCAGTCCGAGAAAAGGATGGAAGGATCCTGTTCATATGGACCTGTCGTCAGACAGAACACTAAATAAAAAATAAATAAATATTCATCTTATAAAATCCTTTCATTCGGTTGTTTGCTTCCCTGTGTTTCTGTGTCGCTTGTACTAAAAGTTGTCTATGTCCACTGCCGTGTTGTTCGCTGGAAATATTAATGTTAATATGATTTATTCAAGGTGTGATGCTGTTTTCAGCTGATTATGAATTTTGGTTTTATATGTGAATGGCTTTGTACCATACCTCACCTCCGCACAACTTGTACTTAAAGGGCAAAGACATAAAATTTTATGCTGTCACATACATAATTACGTGATGTTGTTATCCATTCACATGCTCAGCTTCAGTTTCAGAGGCTCCGAGATTGAAATGTCTGTGAAACTGATTTATTTCTTTGAATGAGTTGACAAAATTATAATTGCCCTAGAGAGCTGGGGCATCAAAAGATACCTGTTTTAAGGACCCAATATTGTTTTGTCACTTGGGAAACCTGCAAGCGTCCTGAGGGTCAAAAGATACCTGTTTTAAGGACCCAGTATTGTTTTATTACTTGGGAAACCTGCAAGCGTCCTGAGGTTGATTGCACGTTTTGAACGCATTAAGCGATCAGCGTGGAGTGCGATGGGAAGTAATATAAGATTGATTGATGAGAAAACCTACATGCGTTTATATGCACGCGTGTCTGCTCTCGCTAAAATTGTTTTAATCCGCACCGATCCGATTTACGTACACGAATGAGAATGCCGTCTCATTCTGGCAGTAATTTTATTAGTGGTAATATTTTATCAGTTTTGCAGCTGAAGTACATACATCTTCCTGGAAATCATTTCCAAAGGCAGGAATTGTCCACATTGTACACATGCTAAGATAAAGATGGACCGAATTTAGACATTATCGTAATGCTTCGTATTCAGGACGTCTTCATTTCACATCTTGGCTAGGAGTCGAGCTATGCTGACGTTTTCTGTGACACATTCAGCTCGGCCACGTGTATGACACGAAAACACAGCCGATAAACGTGAATGGGCGATATATTAGTCGGAAAGCATATTGCAGGGGTAGACATAGCCCCCCAAAACATTGCCGACCATTTCTGAGAAAGTTTGCAGTGCCTGTAAATGTGCATATTTCTTCATTTCGCGGATTGGATCTGTCCGAGTGTTTTAATTAATATGTTCCTGGCCTCTTAATCGCTGATATGATTCCCTTATGTAGAAGAACGGCGGACCCAAAGTTATAATTCCATTCCATTAGCGTTATCAAATCAAGATGGATGAGAATGGGAGAAGATAAATATATATAAAATTTTAGTCGGGAACTTTGAAGGGAATATAAAATTTGGAAAAATAAGCGTAAAATAGGTGATAATGTATCTAAGACATAGGGTGTAAGGGCGTGGATTAGGTTCAAGTAATTCAGCATGGTTACCTAATGGTAGGCTTTTGTGAATATGGTAATGAACCTCGGGGTTCCATAAATTACATACAATTTAATAACCAACTCGGTTAGTGTCAGCTTCAAAAGGAGGGCCGGTGTAATGTATTAGTTATTTAATTATTCATTGTTCCAAGTATTGCCGGCGCAGTGACCACGCGGTCTGAGGCACGGACCTCGTGCGCCTGGCCGCCGTGACCGTGGGTTCGAGTCCCACTCAGGGCATCGATGTTCGTCCGCGTCTCTCTGTGTTTGCATAGGTAGAAGCCTTGCAGATAGGGCTGATCACTCATGCAAGGCGTTCTACCAATGTCCATATTGCTCTCCTGTGGGTATGATTTGTTTAGGGCAGTATTCAGGATTCTAAACATTTGATTGGTCTGTTACCGTCTTACCCAGGAGCGTACCAGTAGCTGTTCTTCCATCTCTTATGGCCAGGCAACTGCTGTCTCCTGTATTTCTCATTGCACACACATAAATGGGGTGTAATTTCAGTGGTGAAGATCTTGAAGAACAAGATGGTTCTGGTGTCGTCAACAAGCCAGTGCCTCCAGTCACAGTCAATAGCCATCTGCACTGCTGTGCGTCAAAGCTGGATCTAGCTGCGACAGCCCCAGGGAGCAAGGAACTCAAAACACAAAAGTGAGTGCTTCTCAGTTATTTTAATGGTCATTTATCCTGAGCAAGCAATCATTAACCAATGTTATTCAGCTTTAACCACAGGGTGTATGTGGGTTCGGATCTTATTGTTTTTTAAGTTAATAATAATTATTATATCATTACTGATCAAATTGTATTCAAAGTTCTCACATTTAAACATCCTTTTCGCCAGCTCTTGGGTCATCTTTGCGTTTACTGTTGGTTGCAGCCAGGTCACACGTCTTTTTTCACTTATACTTCAATGTTGCTCCTTTTCCCATGTCCCAGACTGTATGTCAGCGTACAGAAAACACTTTCAAACCCTGTCAAACAGCAGAAACATATGTGGTTCTGTAACTGTTCTACCAGAATTCCTGGAATTTTATCTGCCAGTCCTGCTGTATGCAAATTGCTCTTGGCGATGCTCATCACAGTAGCAGGCTCATTTACTGTTAATACTGGGGATAATGTGAACGACCCGTTCTTCATGTGCCTGAGCACTGGCTTGATCTATAGACATTCGATAGGACTCCTTGGACGAGGGATCGTCCCGTCGCAAGGCCTCTACCTGTGCATGGGACAGCACGACACAGAAAGACGCGGACAAACATCCGTGGCTTGAGTGGGATTCGAACCCACGGTCCCAGCGACCAAGCGGCACAAGGCCCACGCCTCAGACAGCGCGGCCACTGCGGACCCCACTGTTAATACATGGATTTTAAATGTCACCAGTTACATCACAGATCCCAAGTAACAACCGAAACTTTTCCCAAGACGCTATACTCGTATGTGGTTTCTTACCCGAGTAGGTCTTGTTTGTAAATGCTGTTGTTGGTGTACGGAATTTTTGAAACCAAATGTGAGGGAGTTGTCGGCGTAGCTGGTGGAAATGAAATGGCACTTGAACTGAAATTGATTAAAATGCTTAATGGTACATTTGTCTTTCCAGATGTAGTAGAAGTGATACTTCAGCATGGAATTCATTTTGAAATTACGCAGGGAATTTCTATTCTTAAGCTTTTATGGGCACAATGCAGTGGTGGTGGTATATAGAGGGACGTTGTATCAGGGTTCGACTGTATTCAGATGTAAATAACATTAAATTCTGGTAGAATTCTAGTCTTTATGATTAGATGGGAGTTTATGCTGTCAACCGTCACGTTTCTGAATACAAATGTGGTTTTGTAGATTTTAGGATGAATAGTGGATTCTGATTGAGTAAGGAATGTTACAAATCTATGCTTTTTTTAATTGTGTATGAGGAGCATTCCGAGAAAATCCTAAGAAATTAATTTAATTGAAGTTAAAGTTTTGATAGTGAAATAAGTAGTAACTATTTTTTTTTCCAGGACTTTCCTGTTAATAATGAGGGAGATGGTTCAGACAGAACGGGATTATGTGAAGTCCTTGGAGTACATAATCGAGGTAATTCTTAGCATGTTTTAATAAATTGTAGTGTGATATTTTGTTGTATCAAATTGCCTCGGACTTTTGAGGCATGCATGAGCCCGTGGCCATTTTGTGTGTGTTTGGGGGGGCGGATACAATACAACACAATACTCTACAAAAGTAAGACTGGAAAGGTGCACTGTGCTCTGTTTTAGATTATGCCAACATTCCGAAGCAGTTCATCATGCCACAGCACGTACGTCGTCGTTGCACTAATGCATTACACACAACAAAGTCATTTTAGGCCAGGCGCAAACAGAGCCACTTGTGGCCGCCACAAGCTGCGGACTGTATTTTGTATGGAGTTTTAATAGACTCAGCGCAGACACGGCGTTCGTAGTGGCTCGACCGGGTCACTCGCTGCGATAGTGGCCGTGTCTCGCTACTTGTGGCTGCCTCCGACCACTGTTTATCCCGCGCAAACGTCTGCATAAAGTGGCGACCACTAGTGGTCGTGTTTAGCCACTAGTGGCTCCGTTTGCGCCCGGGTCCTAACTAGTAATAGCTTTTCATACTTAAACAATAATATTGATTACATAAGGCAGCATTTTACACTTTTATAACCTTCATCAGCCTGAGTCATAATTAAAGCAATTACTCTTTTTATATTTTCACCGGGCACGTAAAACTCGTGGCCCGACTGAGTTATCAAATGTCCGAAATGTCAAGTTTCCGAGGCGCGTCAAATAGCTACTTGTTGTGTGCTGCCGCACAGCTGCTTCATGTTTAAGTTCGATAAAGACGAAATGAATTTCAGTGAGATTCACATTTGTTTGTGCTTGTGAGAAAATGGAGGAATGAAAAGTATATCTTAAGCTTAAGATCGGAATTTTGTAGTAAACGT
The DNA here is from genome assembly GCF_000696155.1 of Zootermopsis nevadensis. The sequence continues at coordinate 399,587 of NW_019059572.1, forward strand.
AGGCTGTTGCGATTTTACCGGCGATGGCCCCCCAGAACAAAGGCCCTTAGCAGGCACGGAGTTTGAAAGCACTGTCAGTATGCGTCCACTGAACAGGTTAATTGTACCACATTTTTGGTTGTAATGAAATGTTCTGCTCTTGAATTTTTTTCAGAATTACATTCCTGAGCTGTTGAGGGAAGATATTCCTCAGGCTCTCCGAGGGCAACGTAATGTTATTTTTGGTAATGTGGAAAAGATTTATGAATTCCATAGTCAGTATTTCTTACAAGAACTGGAGAAATGTGAGAACAGCCCACACCTCGTCGGCCAGTGTTTCCTTCGTCATGTGAGTAACCTATGAAGAAAGAGCGCACGTAAACTCGTTTCTTTTCATGGGGAATGCTTTTAAGTGTGTAATTTTAGAAATAGAATGATCCAGCTGAGAAATTCACCGTAATAAAATAATTAAATTAAATTAACCCCTTAATATATACTTTTGTGGGCATAGACGAAAAAGTTGAAACTTGCGGGAAATTAACAACTTGACACGGATTGTGCCGTGCGTCTCTTAATAAATTAAGGGTTCAGTGAGAAGTGCACGTAAAACTTGAGAGGAAGAGATCACTTGGAAGTCCGAGGCATGGATGGGCAAATAATATTATAATGAATTTGAAATAAATTGGATATGGGGGTGTGGACTAGACTCGGGATATGGATCAGTGTCAGGTTTTTGTGAGCACAGTAATGAAGCTTCAGTTTTCATAAAGGGCAGAGCATTATTAAGTATTTATCAACTTCTCGGGAATGTATCGGTTAGTTACTTGCGTGCAGGGCAGTGTTCTGCGAACACCGTAATTTGTCGGACATGACAGTAAACCGCAAAATTTTACCTCGCATAGAATCCTTTCTCTATAAGAATGCAGGCACGTGAAAACGAAACTTAATGTTGCCTGTTTGTAATTATAATGTGCGAATATGTTGTTCCTCGTCAAATTTCGTGAGATTTCTGAAACCTTTTAGCGGCACATTGGTTGCAAATCACAGATACTGAATACACTTTGGCGGTGTAAGTTTATTTTCACATTTTCCTCTGAAATACACTGCGTTAGATTATTTTATTTTCTGTCTTGACAGATTTAGACTAGTTTATTTCTTAGGAACTTTATTCGACTGCTAAAATTTGTGTATACCTACAAAAAAAAACAAATAATATTCTCTCTTCTTTAACAAATTTACAATAAATTTGCGGTGAATGTTTATAAAGCATGGGAAGTTTGGTGGCTTCATATCTTGTTTTTTTTCACAGAAAGGTTCGATGCTGTCGAAATAGGGCCTGTCCTTTTTATTCCATGTACAAATAGCTAAAATCTTGCAGCTGCCTTGTTATCTACGCTTAGATCCGTCCACGTGCCAAAACATTGCTATATCGGCTTTGTCAGCTGCCACTAGATTTGTTCAGATTACAGCATCCTTAATTTGAATCATGCCTCCAGTTAGAAGTCAAGTACGTTTGTTTCGTTTGTATCTGTTTTGCGACAGGCCATTTTATATTAATGTATTGCTTTCGTGATTACTCTTCACTTTAATTTTCACCATTTCAGGAGAAGAAGTTCTACTTGTATGCCCTTTACAACAAGAACAAGCCAAAATCTGATTCACTGATGTCAGAATATGGAACGTCTTTCTTCAAGGTATAGTTTTTTTTTGTCTATCGCATGTTTCTGAGCCGGTGTGCCGTGCCTTTTTGAATTCAAATGCATTTCTGCGTATTTAACGTTAATTCACAGAGTGGTGATAGGGACGGAATCTTGTTCAGCCTCTGCTGTGTCTGCGTTTCATGTTCTGCTTCTTCATAAGAATTTTGCGATCTTCATGTGTTTGCGCTCGCTTTTGATGCATGCGCGTTTCAATAAATAATTCAGTTGATGAATAAAAGCAGGTGCTGTGACGATATTCGTAGTTGGATTTCTGCCACTCCGGCTGCTGAATATAGTGCATTGGTTTTCTTGCTTTCTTCTGATGACGTCCATTTTTCAGTGCTAGAATTTTATTTTAATAACATAATTAATATGATTAAAAATTAAATCCATGGCGTAACAGCCCTCTGAGAGCCAAAGCCTCACGTTCACTTGCCTAAGCAGAGGTGAACGATCATCCAACCGGATACAGAGTGACGTGTGGTCAGCACGACGAACCCCCAGCCATTGCTAGTTTTCATGACCGGATTACGCTCCCCAATTTCCTCACGATGCTGGGTTGGCACCGGTCGAAAGCTCATGAGAAATTTCTTTCCCTGAGACTCGAACCAGCGCGCATTCTGTATCGCCGGTCCGAAGCGTGATGCCTCAGACCGCGCGGCTACGGCTCGGGACTAATTAATATGATAGAATTAATATTAATTTCTTTTGGTGTCATGCACTTGCACCCATTCACAGTGTAGTAGAAAAAGGAGGTGTAAAGTTAACGATAGAATAATGGATTTCATGTTCAGTAATTGACACCGATTTACTGACGTACTTTGACAGAATACTCAGTAATAATGTAATGAATGTTAAACAGAGTTCATACATCAGATTAAGATAGGTTTGTCCTGGACTGGGAAGTCGTGCGTGGCCGAACACTAATCACGACAGGAAGCCTGTGTGAAGGTACGGCAATGCCAGATGAGTGGAAGGTGATTGCGGAATTAGACAAGGAGGGGAGCAGGATGCCGTTTAATGGGGAGCTATCAAAGAGAGGCTATGAAATAACTTTAGGGACCACTTCTTCTGCTTGCCCAGTCACGTCAGTGATATTCAGATCTCCAGATTTTGACGAGGGCCTCCTAACCCCTGGTCCCCCACATTCACCCTGAAGATGGCAACTGAAGTCTTTGCTGAAATGGAAACGTTGCTTATCTCTGAAAGTTGAGGTTATATTTTAACTTCAGCCATGGAAATCCGAGGTCATGGGTCTAATTGTGTTGTTTTGGTCAGACGAAGCAAGTCGAGTTGGGAGACAAGATGGATCTGGCTAGCTACTTGCTGAAACCGGTGCAGCGAATGGGCAAGTACGCTCTACTGCTTCAACAGCTCATGAAGGCGTACCCTGACAAGGAAGTGGACGTGACTGACATTAGAGCTGCTGAACAGATGGTCCGATTTCAGCTGCGCCATGGCAATGATCTACTTGCAATGGACTCTCTGAGGGACTGTGATGTAAGTATTCTTAAATATGTTTATGAAATATACCTCAAGACAACGGACAGTGTCCGTCACGGTTTTTGTATAATGAACCGGCCATTGTCAGAGATTAGAGTATCGTAGGAACTATGAGGCACCGTAGAAATGCAGCGGAGGGAGGATTATGAAGGACAACCAATGATTACAAGTTCCAGAAGGTAAACAGTCCTAAAATGGGAGGAAAATATAAATTCTGCGTCAGAATTTGAATTTGAATGATGTAACAAAATTATTTTTTCTCAGAATTTACCACTGGAATACGTAATCTTTTATCTGAGCCGTCTCATATGTAAGATTATCTGGGTTCGTCTGTTGTATCTCCGGGTCGTGCTTCCAGACTGTCCGGCTGTATTTGGCGACTGCTTTTATTATTGTTTTGTATTTTAACAGGTAAATGTCAAAGAACAAGGAAGGCTGCTTCGACAAAATGAATTTCTAGTCTGGCAAGGAAAGGGAAAGAAGTGTCTTCGTCATGTTTTCCTATTTGAAGAGTTAATCTTGTTCAGTAAAGCTCGGAGATTCCCTGATAGGAAGGTAACTATAGCAACATTTGTTACGATTATTTGTTTTTGTTATTTTTGTATTATATTAGGTTTCCAGCAGTTGAAAACATCTCCGTGAATGAATACAAATATGTTGCTTGTAACATTGACACCAAATATGACAGCAGGTCATTGAAATTTAAGGGTTTTTAGGGCAATGTGAATATAGATCTTCTGGATCCAAAATACTGCATGGATCAACTATCCAGTAGATCGCCATTTATGTAAGATAAATGTTTTACATAGACAAGTTTGGTTGCACTTAAAATAATCCTTATTTGAAGCTTATTTAAAACATCTTGAGCACAGAAATTCACACGACATGAACTGATTTCTACCGTAACATTTTCAATTAAAATTTATCCTTCCACAAAGCACTTTATGATAACATCTTATCTGTAATGTGGTTTTATAATTTGGATCTCACCCGATATGTTATAATTATTCCCTTTCTGGGTTACAGTCTCATAGTAACCTTTAACATTTAAGGAATCCATGGTTTTAGTTCAGTTTCATTTTTAACATAAACATTCTCGGAAATGTCGCCCTCGGTGGCCTAGTGGTAGCGTGCTTACCACTGGACCAAAGGATTGCGGGATCAAACCCGCCGGAGGTCGATGGATTTTTAAGGGTGATAAAAATCCATAGAACAACTTCTTCGGAGGGGAAGTAAAGCCAGCGGTCTCATGTCCTAGATGTATGGCATGTAAAAGATCCTTACGAGCATGTCTCTCCTGTTTCACTACTAGAGGACTCTAGGAGACAAATCAGGAATGAGTAGAAATTGTGCAGACAGGTAGAGGCCTTGCAATGGGCTGAACGCTCGTCCAAGACGTTCCTACCGAATGTCTTAAAGTAGATCTGAAACCTCCAAAAGGAGGTCCTTATGCTCCATGTAGGGGAGGAAAGGGTATACGAGGAGATTACAGGAAATAAATTCAGTTAAATGTGATTTATGTCCAAAGTTTTGGTATATCGGCGCTGCTATGATACGGAAGTGATGTCGTTTATATAAAATTTTATACAAACTGTTGAAATATTAATGATTCCTATGTGTGATTGAATTTTGTCTTCTAGTACAATTGAAATAAGCTTTTCTCTGCTGGATTTATGTTTGAAATTAGAAACAAATATTGCTTAAAATGGTTATTAATGATTTTGGTTGTATTTTTGTTTTTACTGTGTAACGTGAAATATTTTGAATGATTGTGTTGTTTTGATACTGTGTAGTGATAGCAAAATTTAGCCCATGTTTGATGAGCATGACAATTATTTAAGATTGCGTAATCACAGTCTCAACGTTAATAAATAGTAGAAGGCAAATGTTTAATTTGTTTAACTTTCCAGAACCTGGATTTGTACATATACAAGAATAGCATTAAGATGACGGACATTGGACTCACCGCAAAAATCGGAGACAGCACAACAAAGTTTGAAATCTGGTTCCGCAAAAGGAAGCCGAACGACACCTTCACTTTGCAGTCCATGTCCGAAGAAATTAAACAAGTATGGACGGAAGAAATCTCGAAATTACTTTGGAAGCAGGCGCTGAGAAACAGGGGTATGTTTTTAGTTCTCTAGCGAAATCAAATTTCTTCAAATAATCAAAATTTACTTTTATTTACACAATCAGCCCCTGTGACCAGACACAATGCCTTGTAGTGACAGAAGTTGGTTCTTCAAAGGCTACGGGAAGAACTCCCCGGAAAAAAAAAATCACCTGGTCCTCCAGGTTGGGGGTTGACGCGGTGGGTCAGCTCCTCACCCGTCGGAAAAAACCACAATGCTAAAAAAGCCTCGGGAAAATATCAGGCACCGGAAGACCGAAGTAACGGTCAAGAAACGGAAGAAGAAGAAGAAGAAGGGCCACTTTGCGTCATTCGTTGATCTAATGCTGTGTTGTATTTTGAAAATATTTTAATTGATCAACAAAATTTTGAATTACATCCTGGTTTTTAATAATGACGTGGTACATTTTAATTACTCGTTTTCTTGTCCATCAATTTTGAATTGGAATTTTTCAGAGATGCGCCTCGCTGAAATGTCTTCGATGGGGATTGGAAACAAACCCTGCCTAGACATCAGACCGAGTGCTGATCAAATAAGCGACAGGTCAATCAGCATTGCACAGCTGAGCAAAAGTAAGTGTGGGCTTTGAAGTTTTGTGCTGTATGGATTGATGTCGGAAGACAGAACGGTCCATTTTTGTGATTATCTTTTCCTTTCTTTACTTTAAAACTTGTTTATCATCTTATTCTGTTCATGATCAATGTCTGCACTCACGGGTCTGAAACTTGGTCTTTCACTTTGTGGGAAGAACACAGATTAAGGTTGTTTGAAAACGGGTCGTTGAAAGAATATTTGGACGTAAGAAAGAGGAAATATCAGGAGGCTGGAGCGGTGATCAGATCAAGGATGGTGAGATGAGCGGCACATGTAGAATGCGTTTGCTAGATGAATTTTGTTGGATGATCCGACGGAAGGAGATGATGTGGAGGCAGAAATATTGTTGGTGGGTGATGTTAAAATGGATCTTGATGGCTTCGGGTGTGAATGGAATTCTTCTGGTTTGGATAGGGTCCTAGTTGCCGCGTCTCATGAATATTTGAGTTTCGTAAGAGGTAGGGAATGTCTGGACTAGCTAATTGACTATCAGCTTATCGTGAAGAACACTGCTTCATGTTTATTTCTGTCATAAATATTTGAATGCTAGTGCCGTAGTTGTCGATGTTCTGTGATCGGCACATCCAAAATATTTTGTTTGGTGCATATACAGGATGTCAAAATTTTTCCTTATTTTTCCCCCCCGACATTTATTTTGAGAAATGGTTCGTAAAGCTCACTTTTATCTGCGAACTGCTTACACTCCTCAACTCCTCACAGCTGTACATATTTCACTATTAATCTCACCCCTTCCTTCTTCAAGCTCAGCATAGACAATGCCGTGCGCTGAAAGCCTTGTTCACACACGTCACTTTGTAGTCATTCTTAAACTTCCTGTAGCAAACATCGTGTCAAGAATTTTGAACTTGCTGATTTCTTTGTTAGAAAAAACCTTGTAAATCATTTTCCTCTAGGTCTCGAAGAAATTTTCTCCATGATCGAACCAGCATTATTTATTTAGTATTTCTGTTGTGTCGTAAAGGTTCGATTAAAGGCTTAATCAGTAGCGCAGTGCACTTGAACATCCACAAATTAGCAAATATTTGCAGATTATGTGGCATTCCTTGATTAAATCATCTTCATGCCTTGATAATCTAAATCAGGGGTTCTCACCCTTTTCTAATTGGACACATTAAATGTACTACTAACCAAATGCATTGTGGGAAAACTTATTTATGTTAATGTCATCTCTTGATTTTCTTACAACATAGGTTGAGAAACGCCGACCTAAATAATAATTTTGGTTGCAGCTGCCCCGCGGTTCCGCAACTCAATCACGGTGTCGTCAGGAGAGCTCTTGCGTAGCAACAAGCGACCTCATTCTATAATTTCTGTGAGCAGTTCTTCTTCTGGTGGGAGTAGCAGCAGCACCACCAGTCACTCCTCTGCTTCAGGATATGGGCCTCTAATCAACCTGGGGTTTGACCCCGCAGACAGCCCCCACATGCATCACCGGTCCACCACTCTCAACAGTCAGTGCTCTATGGGTAAGAAAAGTCACAGGCAGTTTGGCGATCTTTGCACCGTGCATTACTTAACGTTGTCTCTGCAGAAGTAAATTCTACACTGCAGAACATGTGAGTCATGGGACAGCAGGGTGACCGATGACGGCACCGTCTCACCAGAAAGACTGACAGGAGGGTTAGGCTAAGACCATGGATGGAGCGTGGCGGACAAATCCCATGGGAGTGGCACGTCGTGCAAAAAGCGCGCTGGGGCAATGCCTGAGCGTTTCCCCATGTGCATCTCTGCTGGTCATCCAGCTCATGATGGATGCCTTTCAAGGGCAAAAGCTATTGATTTTGAAAAGCTGGGTGGGTTTAGTGGTAAGGGGTGACCACTTGGGGTGCAAAGTCCTAGGTTTCTTGCCCCTTGGGAAAGCCCTAGGGTGCATCATGGGGGACTAGCTGAAATAAACAAAGTACAGACGGACAGACATATTCAGGCTTATAAGGTGGTGTTTGCTGACATTGAAGCTTGTGGAACAGCTGATAACACTTTCAAATCATTTTAGTGAAATAGAATGGCTACTTGAAATGAAGAACCAAATTAATTTTTCTTTTTATATCATTAAATATTGATGAAACTGAAATATGCATTAAGCGGAATGTGCGTACCATCGTGAAAGAAGGAATTTCACTCTTGAATGGACAATTTTGGAAGATCCACAAAAGTAGTCTGTATCAAACGGGTAGAGGGGATACAATCCCCCCCCTGTGGTGATTTCAGCATTTTTGCAAAGTACGACCAACTTAACTGGCGAAGGATTGGTCTGGTTTGTCAGGTTGAAACTACGCCTCGAATTTTGCTCGTTCACGGAGCCCGTCTGGTAAATGATGTTACATAAAATCTTTGCTGCTGTTTTGTAGTGACAGGATGTGAAAAATGGCGTGCGCACGCACATGCAGGTGTGCGCTTGTCTATCCCTCGATCCATTCGCACATCTCTCGGCCCATCAGTCCTTATGTCCCTCCCTCCCCTCCCCTCCCCTCCCCTCTTATACCTTACGTACGCACCCACAAGACGTGGCACATGGAAAAGGTGCTCAAAACAGCGCTAACATCACGAGACCCTTGGCCCTCACACGAGGCTACGCATTTCATTACCCGTTAGTACTTGGGACGGGTGTAGCCAATTCAACAAGAATATTGATGAACGTGAGGGTAAGGGGGGTGGGTGGCTCGGGGACCCTCGTGGGGCGGGCTTCACGCCCTGCTATGAATGCAAATAAGGAACTCTTCAAGAATTTGCATCGTAACCCCCTTGAATCCCTTCAAACCGAGAGAAGTGAATGGAGTCCCACCTCGTCCTTCAGCCGTACACACGCACGCACACACGTTCTCATTCCTCAGCCGCCGTCTCCTTTGAACTGACGGGGACCTCAGAATGTAAAAAAAGCGATATTTCACATTCTCGCTGAAAGTACGGAGACAGCTGCCCTCTGAGAAGTTCTGAGAAGCTCTGAGAAGTTGCGCCAGACAGTCTTGTACATATTAATCGCCGCTTCAGAGGAGGTTACGGCCTCCATATCCCTGATAACGGAGGCAGTAATCTCCTCTAAAACGTCGGTGAATATGTACCATATAACAAACCACTTTCAGATAGCAAATTAAGTGGTTCACTTTCTAAAGAAAGTATTTGGGTGTGTGTGAGAGAGAGAGAGAGGAGAGAGAGAGAGGAGGGGAGAGAGATAGGAGGGGAGAGAGAGAGGAGGGGAGAGAGAGAGGAGGGGAGAGAGAGAGGAGGGGAGAGAGAGAGGAGGGGAGAGGGGGAGGGGGGGAGGGGGAGGGGGGGGGGGGGGGGGTCAAGTCGTCGCTTAGCTTAGCCGTGCTTGAGCGCGATAGTCACCAGACACCAGGACGGAAACGTTAAAAGTGTTTCTGGTGGAGCCTGACCTCAGTAGCATCTTTTATCGTGTTTGGATTAGGTTTTGGGTTTTGTTGATGCAAAATTCGTGAATTCTATTTGGCGACTAGCGCGCGTAATTATTTGTCAGCGTTAGCAATCGTCATTTACGTTTTAATTTCAGAAAGTGGAATTATAGCAGATATCTCGTTGGGATCTGAAGACACTGATGGCAGTGGCAACCACTGGCACGTCGAAAGATCAAACAGCTCCGTGACGTCAGCGTCTCTGGACTCTTCTATGTCTCCTACATCCCCAGTTTCGCCCACTGACGAGGACAAGAACTGCCTCGCTCCAAACCAAGCTAAGGAAAACAATTCAGCGCAGGATTTGGAAACGGACCAAGAGGAACTAACGATTAAATTGTAACAAATAATACGAACAGTTAATGACTAGAATTAATACTCAACGTATTTACGTGACACTAAATTGTAAGCAAGGTAACTCTCACGTCTAGAGATCAGTTTTATTTTAGGACGGGTGTTCCCATCCTCCTTAGGCTAAAGTCTGAAATTCTTTTCCTCCTCTTACATAACACGGTCCGTTCAGTCTTTCAGAATCTCGTTATATATTTTCGTATGATTACTCAGTGAATTTAATATAAAGAGAACAATTCACTATTTCGCACAAGTCGCCTTCCTTCCGTTGTGTATTCACTTATGAACTTGTCATTTAATTTTCATAGACGTTAGTACTCCGCACGAAATATGGATCTGAGCGAAGCAGGAAGACGTCACTAAGCCAATTTGCCGAACAGTCCGTAATTCAGCTTTATTCTGACAGTCTTCCACTTTCACGCTAGAAGTCGTGCGGAAATAAATACGTCTCAAAGTTTTGGGTTAGTCTTGACGTATTTCAGTGGTCCACGTGCTACAGGAGGAGAACTACGTATTTAGATTATGTTGCGGCTCGCATGTCACCAGGCATGTTCGTGTAACGTGAGGAATGAATCATCTTTTACGTCATTTTTCTTATTGGTTTATAAAAATATTTAATTAGATTTTTGTCTTTAGCGTTTCTTATAAATGTAGACGCATAACTGATTTGTGTATATATGTTTAAGGTGGCTGCCCTGTACCATGTATAGATGCAGTATTTATTGTGTTCGACGCCACGTGTGAAGTGCGATGTTTGTCCCGCACTACTGATGTTGTAGAGTGAAATATCGGGCCGTCCTGGCCAAATTGATATTTAATATATTATAGTTGACGTACTTTTAAAATTGCCGACGTGCGTTTATGGTGACGACATACCTTACGAGATGTTAATACTGCTCGTTAGAGCTGCTTTGACAAACGTATTAACGTGAGGTGTTGCATTTTGTATTTTTTACTAATAAAGTGTATTATATTGTAAACGTACTTTAACATGTTTAAAATCCAGTGTCATTTTTGCCTCATCTGCTGATAGTACAGTTAACGGAGAGGATGACTTGGAAGAATGTTGTATGACATCCTGCCATCTTTGTCGTCGTCACTGCCTTCATAGAGTACAGACTTTATTAAAGTAAAAGTATTGGATCAGTTTGCCTTATTCGTTTAAACCGATATGAAGCCGCCTTCAGTCGAGAAAGGAAGGACTCGTGCCTCACCAGGTCTGGCGAAACAGATCTGTGTACAGATGGCCTGGCATATATAGAGGGATGCAGAGGAAGTTTAGTGCTGAGAACGCGTACGTCCTCTCTCTGTCTATGCCGGACTCGGCTGCTATCACACCCCGTTGCTGCCTGCGTCCGTGTCTGCACCAACTGGCCTCTGCAGGACTCGGTATCTGCTGGTCAGAGTCTGCCTTACGTGTTGTTTGCCGCACTTGGGCTCGTCAGAGTCTGCATGCCAGAGCCGTGTCATAGAGAGACCGGTCCGTGCAGACACCGAGACATGCACAGACCGCATTCGTCTGAGACACAGTACATCAGAAACAGTCCCACAGAGACCGGTTCTGCAAGGCTCGGAACAGCAGACTCCGACTAACAGAGGTTGGTTGGAGCAGACACCGAGGCACGCTGCAACCCGTTGAGGCAGTGGCCGAGTCCGGCATAGATAGGGAGAGGAATTCACCGAGATTGGCAGGCATCTCTTGGGGAGATTTTAGAAAAATTATACAAATTTTTCAAAATTTTTGAAAAATAAAATGCTGGAAAACGTACAAAACCTATAATTTTTGAAAACATTTTGAAAGTGAAGTTTTTCAAATTTTTTAGTTTTATGCGCTTTTTGGACAATTTACAGCATTTTTTGATTTTTTGAAAATTTTCAAAATTCCCCCCACCTGATGCCCTGCAGAACCGATCTCTGTCGGACTGTTTCTAAAGTACTGTCTCTGAAGAACGCGATCTGTGCCAGACTCGGTCTCTGCACGGACCGCTCTCTGTATGACGGCTCTGACGCGCCGTCTCTGAGGCGCCCAGGTGCGGCAGACTCCAAACAGCAGAGGTTGGTTGGAGCAGACACCGACGCACGCTGTAACCGGGTGAGGCAGAGCCCAAGTCCGGCAGGCATCTTTTTTGGAAATTTTAGGAAAAATATTCAAATATTTCAAAATTTTCGAAAAATCAAAAATTGCTGGAAATTGGCTGAAAAGCGTACAAAACCTATAATTTTTGAAAATTTTGATAGTGAAATTTTTCAAATTTTTTAGTTTTATGCGCTTTTTGGACAATTCACAGCATTTTTTGATCTTTTGAAAGTTGAAATTTTCAAAATTCCCCCACCTATGCCTTGCAGAACACGTCTGTGTCGGACTGTTTCTCATGTACTGTGTCTCTGACGAATGCGGTCTGTACCTGACTCGGTCTCTGCACGGACCGGTCTCTCTATGACACGGCTCTGGCATGCAGTCTCTGACGAGACCAAATGCGGCAGACAACACGTATATCAGACTCCGACCAGCAGAGACTCTGACCAGAAGGCAAGGGAAGGCCTCGCCTTGCCTGGCCTTCTCTGGCCTTCCATTGCCTCGACTTTCGTCACCTTTCCTGGCCTTGCATCGCCTTGCGTTGCCACGCCTTGCATCGCCTTGCTTTGCGTTGCTTGGCCTTGCTTGGACTTGCCTCGCCTTGCCTCAATTTTCCTCGCATTGCCTGGCCATTAATCGCCTTGCGTTGCCTGACCTAGGCTTACCTAGCGTTGCATCGGCTTGCGTTGCGTTGCCTGACCTCGCCTTTCCCCACCATGCCTCGCCTTGCGTTGGCTGTCTTTGCCTGGCCTCGAATTGCGTTGCGTTGCGTTGCCTGGCTTTGCCTGACCTCACTTCGCCTTGCCTCGCATTGCGTTGCCTGGCTTAGCCTTACCTCGCCTTGCCACGCCTTGCATTGCCTGGCCTCGCCTTGCGTGCCATACCTGGCCTTGTCTCACCTTGCGTGGCCTTGCCTGAACTTTGCTGGACTTGCCAGTTTTTTCCTGGCCTTGGCTGGCCTCGCATGGCTTCGCCTCGCATTTGCCGGGCCATTCCTGGCCTTGCCTAACTTTGCCTGGCCTTGCCTTTCCTTGCCTGGCTTTGCGTAGCCTTGCTTCGCTTTCCCAGGCCTTGCCTTAGCTTGCCTCGCATCGCCTGGCCTTTCCTGGGCTTCCCTGTCCTTGCCTCGCCTTACCAGGCCTTGCCTAGCCTCGCTTGGCCTCTCATAACTTCGCCGCGCCTTCCCTCGCCTTGCTCTCCTGGCCTCGCCTTGCCTCGCCTGAATTGGCCTCACCTTCCCTCGGCTTGCCTCGCCTGGCATCAACTGGCCTCGCCATGCCTCGCATGGCCTCTCCTTGCCTCACTATGTCTCGCCTTGTCTCTCCTTGCCACCCTTTGCCTGGCTCTGTCTCGCCTTGCCTGGCCTCACCTTGTCACCTTGCCTCGCCTTGAATCGCCTTGCTCGGCTGGCATCAAATGGCCTCGCCTTGCTCGCCATGCCTCGCATGGCCTCTCCTTGCCTCACTATGTCTCGCCTTGTCTCTCCTTGCCACCCTTTGCCTGGCTCTGCCTCGCCGTGCCTCAACTTGCCTCGCCTTGCCTGGCCTTACCTGGCTTCGCCTGAATACGCCTGGCCTCGCCTTTCCTCGTCTTGCCTCGCCTGAATTAGCCTCGCCTTGAATGGCCTTGCTCGGCTTGCCTCGCCTTGCCACGCCTTGCCTCGCCTGGCATCAACTGGCCTCGCTTTGCTCGCCATGCCTCGCATGGCCTCACCTTGCCTCTCCTTGTCTCTCCTTGCCACCCTTTGCCTCGCCGTGCCTCAACTTGCCTCGTCTTGCCTGGCTTCGCCTGAATTCGCCTGGCCTCACCTTGCCACGCCTTGCGCGCCTTCCCTCGCCTTGCTTGGCCTTGCCTCGTCTTGCGTCGCCGTGACTCGCCTTGCTCCCCTGGCCTCGCCGTGCCTCACCTTGCC
>NW_019059573.1:0-22407 GCF_000696155.1 Zootermopsis nevadensis
CTTTCCAACAGTCATACTTTGATACCAACAATAATTTGATAGACAGTTAGCAGGGGTAACAGAAGCCCCATCAACAAATGAAGTCGTGAGCAACTGTGTTACTGCATGACGGAAGGTATCAGGTTAGCTTGGCTTTCTGAAAACGTCAACGAGATACACGCAGGATCACAATAGACTCCTGGTACAGCCCTCTAAGGAAGAGCCAGTGCTTTGTTCTCCTTTATATACGAGTGTATGAATATTTGTAATAAATTGTCAGAGATCATTATGTGGACCTCACTAATTTGGCCAATACAACAGTGCACACCTCTGAGACAGAAAGCAGCTAAATACGTAGCATATATTTTGTTCTTGTCAAACTTTAATTGCTTCGTTTTTCTATGAAAGCAAATAAATTGGCCAAACGTGATGTCCCTGCTCTATGATGCGATGTTTCATGGCGCAAACAAGCAAGTAGTTGCTGCAACTTGGTTCGCTGTATGATGTTCTTTGCACTGTCATTCCATTTTTTGCCAGAAGGCCAACTTCATTGTAATGCCTGTAAGTTCATACATGAAAAGCTTCACTGCATCTTCTTCTTGTTGGGCTTCTTACTTCTTGGAATAGTTGCATAACTTGTGACCTGAAAGATTTAAAAATTTTCTTTTTGAAAACCATTTTCTTCATTACCTACATATGAAACTTAATGGTATGCCTTATATTTGAGCATATAAAAATAATTTGTTTCCATATTTAAATAAATGAAGGTTATAATTTCATTAAAACATTCTCTTTCTTTACCTAAAGATGTAACTCTTTGGTGTATATCACATTATAAACCAATTTTATTTTGTACCTATGACAAAAGAAGCTCCCCATTCATATAATGTAAAAATTATATAATACAGCATCCGTTTCCCTTGATTTCAAATTATTTATAACAACAATAATTTTACCAGATATTGGGTGAAAGTCTATTCATAAATTCTTTTTCAAAAGTAAATAGTTTTCTTTGATGCTGGATAGAAACATGGCTCCTACATTAGATGCAGATGTACAGTAAAAATTAAGGATTAAGGGTTCCACATACAAATCATTTAGTCAGACTAAAATGTCGTAAATTAATACAAAGCAGGAAAATCAGTAGTTCAGACTGTTATTCTAGTATGTAAGGAATTGCTGATTTGACCAACAAAACCATGCTCAACAAAATGTCTGGATACCAGTGGTGCAAAGCTCTAGTGTTACAGAGGAATTTATCTACATCATAGTTACTGTTACAGGGATACAGAATGCTTGTATTCTGATGACTTCTATGGTGGTTATTACTGTAAATAAATTGGGTTATGTTTGTACAAGTACACACACACTTTACACCCTAAGCCTGGGGCACAGCACAGTCTAATACATCCCTGCAAGAAATTTCTTGGCCAATTCAGCATCCATGAATGAAGTTCGACATCCAGATTCCAGAGATTATGGAAGTACAGATGAAAGAAGGAAGTGCTGTGGGTTTAGTCAATTTAGTCATGGGATGAAAACAGCAGAAGGTGTCAGATACATGCATGTGTATCTGTAGACAGATATCTGAAGAACATGTCTCGCTACTCATGCCTCTGTGATATCACCGATGTCTACTGTATTTTTGTTTTTCAATGAGTAAGATTTTTGTAGGACCTTATTGAGTCATTCCCAATCAGCCAGAGGTGCTCGGCGTTGCTGCCCAGGGGAACAGGACAGTTCTTTCACATTAACATCACTACTACTTCTAGACGTGTCCTTTTCTGAGTCATTCAGAGTATTTCCATGAACTGCTATGAAGGCCGAACTTCTGCTGCTCCGTAATCCAGATGAACTATAGAAGTCTGAACTCTCAGGTGTCCCATTTTGGGCGTCAGCTGAAGTAAAAGCCTCCTGCTTCCCATGCCAGAAAGGAAAAAATGATGATAAACCTCCAAACTGGTTCTTTGGAAGTACAAATAACCGGGAGAGTGCTGAATCTCCCTGTTTTGACTTTGACTTCTTGTGTTTTGCTTGTGGGGTTCTTGAAACAAAGACTTCTGCCTTAGTTTCAGAATCAGGTCCCAACGACCTGACGACCCCCGGCTTCAACACAAGACGAGCCGTGACAGCCGACTCTGAATCCTTTGCTGATGGCATGTCCTCATCCAGTTCTTTAGGCCAGACTGAAGCCTGGCTATTTTCATTTTGGTCTTCAGCCCAGTCTTCATTCTTTAATTCAGGGTTATTTGGAGGAGGTGTTGGCGCAGGCCGTTTGTGGTAACGTCCAGCTCTACCTTCTTTCTTTAAACTTCCCTGTGAACTGGATCTGCTAGGTGGCTCTGGTGGGGACAGAGATTCAACAGATGCATACACAGAAATTCTGTGGTCTTGAAGAGACTTTACATCATGGTCTTGTAAAGTTTGACCAAATCCATCTATAGCAACAGATGTTATTGAGGTTATATCTAATTTTGGAGAGTCACGTTCAAGTTCAACACTTTGAAAGTTTCGAGCTGTTGGTTTGTCTGTGTCCACATGTCTGGAATTTGAATCAGAGTTATTAACAACACGATTATTCGAGTGCTCAGCTCCAGTGTCATATTTAGAATTTTTTGATTCAAAAGAGATGTCCATTGCACTGTACAGGGAGAGTGATTCTGCAGAAAGAAGTGTGAGAGGCGGTACAGTCACTACAGATAGTGTTTCATCTGTCACAGTACCAGTCTCCTTCAGTTCTGAAACTGAAGACTCATCTTTCCCCTTTGATTCACTTATAACAACATCTGAAACTGCTGATGTACCTGAAGCCTCTTGAACTTCTGGAATCGTGTTTGTTAGTTGTGCCAAACTAGAAAGTTCAACATGTTTCAGTGGATCATTGACAGTGTCCAAATTCTGGACGTTTGCTTCTTGGGAAGATTCAAAATCAATACCCGCCTTATCATAAATCACGTTTCCAGGCTTAGTATTTGGTACTATGTTATTGGTTGTGTTTAAGTGTGACGTAAGTGGTTCATTAGAGAGAACTAAGCCTGAAGATGAATCAGCTCTGTCATGTATTATACCATTTGCAGTCGTGTCTGCATATGACATAGTTACGTCCTTGAATAAAGATGTGTCACTAACTGATGCAGAGACGAGGTCGTCATCCTTCATTAAAGGTTCAGTGAGGAAGTATCCATTACTAGGAATTTTAGATTCATCTGATTCTGCATCATATAGGGGCATATCTTCTTCATCATCAGGTGAATCTTGTTTGGCATCAGAAATGTCAATGCAGCGTTCTTCAGCTGACATTATTTCATTCAATTCAGATGGAAAAGGATCTTGACTTCGATTTGAGGGATATGAAATCTCTGGAAGAGAAGACAGAGGTGTGTTTGATCTTTTTACGGTGGCTGTCATGGTAAATGGAATGAGTGTTGGAGCATGAGAGGACAAGGAAGAAGATACGTCATAGAAATACTCCTCTTGATAGCAGTGGTCTGCTTCACCACCTAGTGGGTCCAATAGTTCACTGTCCTTCAAACAAAAACACAGAAAGGAGAAAAAAAAACGAAACATTGTTACTGCTGTGCTAGCACCTCCAATACATTTGACATGGATATTTTTACGTCTCAAATTTTATAAACTATTTACTTGCCTGTAGCAAAGTACTGAACTGTACATAAACAGAAACTTAACACTAAACTAATTTTCATAAGATAATGTCATGGAACGGATCTTTATACCTCTGTAGCTTCACCAAAACACAGTGTGAATAAAAAAATTATTAAAAATGTCAATCTGAAGAAGAGTAAGGTATTCCAGAAGTCTTAATTCATCATTTATTACATTATGTTATTCCTGTTGCCAATGTGCTTACTAAAATTGCTGCATGATAAATAATTGTGTGGGGAGGCGACACTGTATTTCTGATGAATAAAAAGCTCTTACCTCAGCAACAGGTCCCCTCTTGGCAGCAGATCCTCCACGTAAGCTCTTAGTTCTCATAGATCGTGTACATCCCACAGAGGCTGTCCTCACCAGAGGTTCCCTGCTTGATGCAAGTCCTTCAGATTGAGTCACGTGATGTCCAGCATACAGAGGCTCTGCACTAGAATAGCCAGAACTTACGTCCTCTGACGATCGGATATGGCTGAAAACACAGTTTCCATGAAGACC
Organism: Zootermopsis nevadensis; assembly: GCF_000696155.1. The sequence continues at coordinate 4,147 of NW_019059573.1, forward strand.
GAACTCTTTGCTGGTGTCATAATGCCTCTCTTCATATGCTTCAGCGTTGCAGCTGTCCCTTGGTTTATTTAACAGCACTTCATCAATGCCTCGTTGCTTTATCACTTTGGGTCAAACTCAAGGACCTTTCAAATACTAGGCTAGTATGCTACTGACTAGACCCCAGCCCACCCAGGTTCAATGGAGTGAGTTGAGCCTTAACCTTAAATTCCCTTGATTGAGGAGATATTTTCACTACCTGAGGAACATACAGACAAGTAAAGCCAGAAAAGTCTGTGGTTTATTCCATGAGACTTGGAAAAGATGGGCTTTCCTTATCCTATCCAGTACATTTGAGACAAACATACCAAGAGGACAGTTTGTGAAATTATCATGACACATTCATATGAGAGACATATATATGTGGCAAATAAATAAAGGTAACTGCAATGAATGCTCCATACATCTGTTCCTGACCAAATCTGTGATACATCTATACTCAGAGGTAACTCACTTGATTGTTTGAATTGTACACGGAAGAAATGAAGCTCATTTTTACCTGAGTGGAATGCTGGGTTCCCTTGGTCGAGAGCTTCCATGCTGCCGGACATCCACATCTACTTCTGGGAAGTACATCTCCATCCGGCCTGAACCAGACGCTGAGCGACGGGGACTGTAACCTCTTTGCCTCAACATTCTGGGATCTTCAAAATAATAATTGTACGAAGAAAAGTGACTTAGTGTAGAATGATATGTGATTATTTTTACAGCAATATTTCTGTAGTTTGCAAATCAGGCACAATAGTCACATTTTAAATATTCTGAAATATCACAAGACTACTCAGCAGGCAACTGTAGCATGTGTCATTTGACATTACGTATTTATTGTCTCTGACGGCAAAGTGGTCTACAAGCTTGGCAATATATGGGTCAAACATGAAATATGTACCTGCCATTTGACATAAATAAATAAATTTATTTGGTTATCTTTATGCTCCATTGACCTAAATATGGCAGGACAGTGGTAAATGATTATTAGCTGGGAAAGATAAGGGAAGAAGTGGTCGTGGCCTGCCTTAAGATTCTATCGTAGTATATGACTCAGAACCTGGGATAACTGCTCCATGGCGAGAATTTAAACCAGACGCTTCCTGAATGTGAGCCACATATGTTCCACCACTGTCAATCCTCTCAAGCACATTATTTTGTGTTTCTTCTTGCTTCAGGATAATTGAAACATAACCAAGACTTCAAAAATACATGTAAATGTGTCTTGATTAAAAGTGTTACAATTGTTAATGTGAGATAATATTCCTGAAATTGAAACACCTGTATATTAATCACTGCCTTGTTTATCATGAAGTAAGGTATATAAAAGACAGTCCATCAGCTCAACTAAATGATCTTAAAACTTTGCATACCGTGTAGTGTATTAGAATATACAGTAAACAAACCAACAACTATTAACACTATAATAGACACTATTATGGCAATAGCGTCTATAATAGTGTTAATAGTTGTTGGTTTGTTTACTCTATATTCAACTAAATGATCTTACACACCTAAGCCATCTGTTTCCTCCATGTCGTCTTCATCTGGTACATTCTTTAGAGCCTTGCTGTTACGGTTCATGTCGGACTCCTTGTCCGACGAGAGGTCACTGAGACTGTAACTCCTCCGAAGTTGATTGACCAGACCTCCACCCCCCTGTAAGGAAGACAATATTGAAAAAGTAAATTGTGACAATCATGTAAAAATTAGATCATACTTATGTCTTGGTACTTACACCACAGAATAAAATCTTCTAAACCAGTGAGGCACTAGAGGAAAACAGTGCTACTGCACATATCTTCCTCTTAAAACAATGTTTTCACAATTATAATACATGACTCTCTGTTACATATAACTGTCTCCATGGAGTGGAGTTCTTGAGAAGTTAATAGTTGCTCAGCTAGTCAACTGTACACCTTTTATGGAACCCCAAAGATTCAGCGCTATATTCACAGGAGCCCCGCTTCCTATCCGAAGCCACATGAATCCAGTCCATACCCCACCATCCTATTTAATTTTGACTTTGGTATTGTCCCTCCATGTATACTTGGTCTTCTGTATGGTCTCTTCCCTTCAGGTTTTCCAACCAAATTTGTGTGCATTTCTAAACTATCTCATGCCCCACATTTCTTATTCTCCTTGATGTAACTCTACTACATATAAGAAATTATAGCTTCGCACATAATTAATCCTTTAAACCAGTGGTAACTACATATACCTCCTGCATTAACAATCAGTAACCGTATTTTGCACACAGTATGTTTTTATACGTTTCATATAATTGTCATAATAAACAGTGATTATTTTCTTAAACAGCACTAACTGGTTGATCTTTGTGACAGACATGTTGCATTTTCTTTGAGGTAGGAACTGAATGGTTTCAATATTACTTTAATGAGCTTCATTTTTGAAGGGCTAATATAATGCAGTATATGGAGCATTCTGGTAGCTGGTAGGAACTCTCTTCAGAGATAATCCTACTTCGGGGAAGTGAGTGCCCCTGCCTACGCGAACTCCGGGTTCCCCTTGACCCGAGGTGTAGCAACCTGCAAGGGTCCCTCTACCAGGGTCATGGTAGATGGCATAGGGCAGCAGCTATGTCATTATTGGGGCGAGGCTATTGAAGAATGACTTCCCTAAAGGCCCGTCACCAGATATTCACAGGCGACAATCACACACTGATTGTACAGGTTGTGATACTGCGATGGAGAAGGCAACAGGAAACCACTCCATTACTGTACACATTATCATCTCCACAGTAACCTTGTTACAGAGGTGATACTTCCTTCGCATGGTACCATAGCACACTGATGCTCTCAACTTCCTTCCACTTCCTGGAGTTGGACTAAAACTGTCCAGCTGTCCATATCTTCTTTTGCCTTTGTTACATCTTCTGTCGGGTGTTTGGGGTAGGATACATATCTTATAACCTCATATGATGCTTCTCTTTCTCACAACCAAGGCTTTTGCAACCGAGTCATGACATTATAACCATTAAATTTTAGTGGAGGAAATGCATGCAACTTCATTCATGAAACTCAGTCATGACAAAATATCTTTATACCTGATTTAGAGGAAATGAGACCATCAAAATGCAAGTTAGTTTAGATGTAAGTGTAGTTCGATTTATGAAGTCTGATTTGAGATTTTCGTGGCAACGAGTACGAAGATGGTTGTCTTCTGGGTTGATTTATGAAGTCTGATTTGAGATTCTCACGGCAATGAGTACGAAGATGGTTGTCTTCTGGGTTGTAGTGTCAAGTCTACCAGACTACATGGTGCTACGACCAAGAAGACAGCCATCTTCATGAATAATCAGTACATCAATAACTAGCCACGGTCACCGTTTCCCTCAGTATGAACTGGATGATGTTTTTAGGAAATTTATACTTTCCCATTGCCTGTACCTGTGGTAGTTATTATAAACTACACACTGACCAGTTGGAAGGATGCCATTTTCAACAGGAGTACACAGCAGATTATACTGCTTTATCTACCAAAGGGGGGATTTCAAAATACCATCCTTTCCATTTTGCCCACAGTTTCATGAGGCTGGAATGAACAGCACCCTGACGGATGTAGAAATGACTGATTTGCACATCCAATTCTACAAGATGAAAATTCATGAGTAATGAACGAAACATGCTTAAAATCAACTTTATCACACAATATTCAGTTTTGCAAGAATACTCAGATGAATTGAGATTATTTTTAAATGGCATACTTATGATCGTTTGTTCTATGCATCCGACAGATGTAAATGAAACAAACCACTTCTGATGTGGGAGGGCCCACAGAATAGGATTATATTTACTTTCTAATATGAGGTGGTGATGGCTGGCAGTGGGTGAATATTGTGTAGGCCGTGATCACATTGACTCTGTGTATAACTGAATTAGCATTCTGCCATACATGTCAGTATACAGAGCAAAAAAATAACAGCACGGACAAAATAGAATTAAATGTGCACGCTGTATCTGTCTCATTCTGTCAAACATGGACAGAAATGGAGAAAATCATATTATTTTATTTGGCTGACTCCAACAGCAGTAATATTGAGGCACTGTTAATTGTGTTTCTTGTGAAGTACGTATTAAGTTAGTTTAACATTTACTTTTGATTTTTAAACTGAGGAACCTACAATGCAGCTGCATCTGCTGAATAATTTAAATTAAAAATCTCACTGACATGCTAAAGATAAATTCAAGAGGAGGTTTCCATTTGTGCGTATAAGCCCTTGTGGATATATTATGACGTATGTTCAGTTCCAGAAATCTCTTGCATTTTCCACACAAGTAAGTCTATTCCAACACCCATTTAACCTATGATCTTGAAATTTTTATGCAGCCACGTGACTGTAGACAGAACATGGACCATTTAGTTTGACACGAAGATAAATACTTGAATGGCAAACTTTAATGTCAGATGCAGAAATACTAAAAGTAACATTTGCAGAATAGGAACTTTTAAGATCAAATATACCATGATATTCAAATTGTAGAGTAGTTGCAAGAGACCTGTGAATTGTGAAACATTTCAAAAACATATAAATCTGTAAGAAAGCATTATAAAAAAACAGCATGTTAAAGTCTACTGAAATTTTATTTACACACCAATTTCACAGCACACATTCATTATAAAAAAAATAAACCGAAACTACAGACTTCTTAAAATTAGCACAAACAATTTTTAAACGCCTTCATCGTAATCCGTCAGTAAAGGAAATCGATTCCAAGGCAAGCGAATGTATAATGTAACGGAACACATGAAAAAAGGATTTCCAATGTGTAAAACATCTTTCAAATCATTAAAACAATTTGCTACTGACCTCCGTACCACATCTGTAAAATATGAGCATTTGCAACTAAAATAGTTTCCAACTTCTATCAGATAATTTTAAAGAACTGCATATGGCACATGTAATGGCTTCTCGTTTGATCTGTTGTATCAAATGGACACGGGGCATTTAACGTAAATATTTAAACATATTAGTAAGTCTCTGATCTACAGCTGAATATCAAAAAAACAAAACAATCACAAATTGCCACAACATTAAAAATAACATAAATTACTCATGCCAGCACACTATCCACATACCATTCCACAGCAATTTCTCTCGGTTCATTTCAAAATACATGTCTTTGTACAAGTCAGTCTTTTCATTTTGAGCTATTTACCCAACAAAACATTCTACCTAGCAACAGGTTATGGGACTGAATCTTCAACACTGGATAGACTTTATGAGATCTTTTTGGTAGCTTTGGTAGACTTCTTTGCATTCCTACTCCGCGTGGTGCGACTGCATTCGGGATTGGACGGGGCTGAATTTACCGTGCGTTTTTCAAGGGGCGTGTGGTCAGGTGAATCATAGGTGGAATCATCTGATAATACAGAAGCGGCAAGTTCATCAGAAATCTCTCTGCCATCTGCTTCACACAAAGATCTGGAACGTCGCTTGGATGCACCGTCTGCAGTGCTGCCCCCAATCAAGCCCTCTTCAGAAGGTGCAGATGTCGTGCGGGAGCGTGACTTGGAGGCCACTGATATTTCTGACTGGCTAGGGGGTGCCGAAGGAAGGAGGCTATGTGACGATATGGCCGACAAGCTGATGTTCTGGGTCCGAGGAGAGAGCCAGGCAGGAAGGAGAGAATTAAACAAGCTCAATCAGTTATTTGGTACAGGCAAAACAAGCAAAAGCAAACAAGCAACCAAACCAGGCAGAACAAAATATGGAAAACAATATTCATACTTTCAAGAAATTACTCTATAACCTTGTTTAACAACAGTGAAACACAGGAAAAATGATTACTGTCACGATGCTTTCAAAAATAAAAACACAAACAAGAATGCAACAAATGTAATGAATATCTTTCAGTAGTTTACAGTGCAACCAAGGACAATACTCAAGATGTTTCATGGCGATTCTCACCAATAAAGTAATACTCCTTCACACACAACAAAATGAAAATTAGTGTGTGAAGCAACCAATTAAATCATCTTGAGCAGGCAGCCATGCCAGTGTGGAATAATATTCCAGTGTTTTGGAAACCATCTCCAAAATGTTGGAACTTACACAGCTGTTCACCCAAAGGGATTTCATTGTATTTAGTTCCCATGAATGCATCAAATCTTATACAATACAAACAATGTAGAAATTTATGTTATTTTATATTAGAGTATGATTAAATTTTTTTTAACATTTTGGCAGTGATAATCATTATTGTTATCGAGGAGCAATTATTGGATCACACAAAGGGAGAAAAGTTAAATTTAAATCTGTCGTGTTAAAAATTAGTTTATTTCTCTTATTCTAATCTGTTAGGGTAATGTTCATTTCCAGAAAATAACATTATTTATTAGGACTGCAGAGCCATTACCTGAAAGAACACACACTTTTAAAATGACTGTCTTCTGGGTTGGAGCGCCTTGTAGTCTGGTAGAAGTTTATCACCTCCATTATCATGGCAATCACCTCTGAAATGTTGGTATACCTCTACCAGACTATACAGCACAACTCAGAAAATAGCCATCTTCATACTCACTGCTGTGAGAGCCTCAAATCTCACCAAGGAGGTCGATTTGTTAAGACGACTAATCCTTGTACTTACAAAGTAAGTTGGGATTTTAGATTCAAGATTTTAAAACGCAACCAACCCCCCCCGAGGAGCTCCGAAAGGGGTGTAAAGGACTGAAATTTCATTTCTAGTATTTTAGTATTGGTGACGTTACTGATACCATTTTGAGCATACATATGTGAGGTTACAAGCAAAGATGTGCGTGTTACTAGGCATCGGTGTACAAGAGGTGACGTGTTACCACACTTCGCTAATCTATAAACAGCTTAGTATGCTGGGGGATAAGAGGCCATGCGGATAAACTCAGGAGGATCCTGGGCTGTTTATACTTACAACACAAACCATTTCTGTTACCATCATTAAAGGTGTTTAGTGTGTGATGTCGCTCTCACCATTTAATTAACAGGTGTTATTTACTATAATTTAAAATATGTAAAAAAAAGAATCTCATCAGATCTTAAAGCAGACAGAAGAGGGTACAAACCTGTTGCATTTATGTAATGAATACATTTAAATTCTGGAACAAATTTAGGGGTGTTTAGAGGGTATAATGTGAAGTTGGGTCTTGCTTACTGAAGCATATTCAATAACCCTCACTGGTTAATTTTCAGATGTGACCTGTACAAACCGAGACCTAAAACCAGAACCTCGTGGTGGTTGCAATGGGGTCAAATTTTATGTTTTATTTTCTACTCGTTTAAGAAAGATGTAATACACTGAATTGCAACCAACATTTAAGTCGCTTATAAAATCAATGATGACGGAATTTCTAAAACTGCCCCCTTCATTTACTTGGAAGAAACCGTACTTATAAAGCCGAACACAATAAACCACATGACAAAACAAAGAATTGAAACATGCACATCAAACATTTTCACTCAAACAGAAAATGTCAATACACAATAATTTTTCCAACCGCTACAAATTACAGTGTGCAGAATTTTAGTTTTTACCAATTTATAACTTGACGCTTCAAAGAAACTTCCTTACACACATATGACAATCTCTTAATATCTGCGCGTACTGTAGGATGTACCATCTCCTTTAACGAGAATCTAACTACGATCAATTTCCATATGTATCACATAAGAGAACTTTAGAATAAATAAGATGAGATAAAATAATATAAAAAAGCATGACACAGTTTGAACTCTTACCTTGTAAACCAACAATGAACTCTGGTTTAAAAGAGAAAACAAAATTTGAAAGCAGCAGCACAATAAATTCACTTAAATGCTATTAAAAGAGCCAAAACTTAAGACCATATTGGTATATGCAGCCTAGAGATATGGACGTATCTTCTACCGTTCCGAACGTGACCAGTAAGCAGAGAAATTATGTCATTGCATGCATCTCGGTACACATTCGAGAGGAACGGGGAAGGGAAATTCTCTTTAGTTGAAGACGGCTGTCTTCTGAGTTGTAGTAGGGAAGGGAAATTCCCTTTAATTGTCTTCTGAGTTGTAGTCTGGTAGAAGTTTTGATAATGGAGGCAGCAAGGACCTCTGAAACGTTGGTAAACTCCTACCAGACGTGGCGCTACGACCCAGAAGACAGCCATCTTCAGACTCACCGCCGTGAGAACCTCAAATTCTACTTCCCTTCAATTATTTTCATATCTTATCCATATATAACAAAAACAGTTAAATCGGTCTAATGAACCACAAAAAAACTCCCAACAACTTTTCTGGCTTACTTTATGAGATCGTAAACTGTCATTCAACACATACAGCACCACAGAATAAGCCGACTCAACTAATCAAACCATGCTGACCAAACTAGCTACATTAATAAATCGGTTGTCAGAAATTCTTAATGTATCAGCACGTGGCAATGGAACATACACTTTGGATCGCTCAGATTTTTAACTTTTTTGTAACAGTGGACGATGGACAGAGTCCAAAAACCGGATAGAACATACGGTTGTTTGTGTCACGACAGCAGATCATGATCATGATTACTCTGTACGTCTTACAATTGTTAAAGTACGTACAGAGAGACATTGTTTGGGACACAGCGGTCTATGGGAAAGAAAACTGTTAACGCTGACCTGGTCCTTCAAAAACTGGCACATAATACATTAAGCATTCGATAGCCATACCAAAAAACACCGCACATGAAGCGATCTGTTCGCGAGCAGCAAGTCATCTCAAGGTGTTAACGGCTGTACCGGTAACTGAGAGTACGATCACTTTAAAAAAAAAAGATACTAAAAACTGAGATGTCCGTGAGTTTCACTCACCTTGATGGCAGTCTGCATAAGCACCGTAGTCGCATAGTTGACCCCCTTCGTACCCAGATGCAGCACCGTATGGTAACCCTGCTCCTTTGCTTTTGCTATATACTCATCAATTTCCTGCCAACATGACAAACATGAATAAGTCGCAACGTGAAATCTAGCGGCAAAGGACGAGATCTGAAGCGCGACGAAAACACGTGGCAGCGCGCAGAAAGAATCTTACACAGGGAACTAAATAAAATTTTAATTGTTTACATTATTCCACAGTGAAATTTATTAGCTTATTTTCCTAGTTTATGTCAGAAAAACAGTCTTACAGCCACAACACGTCTTACAAGTATTGAACCAACTGACAAGCTTCCATGAGCACCGGTACGAAAATCATCCCATAAGAGGACACCCGCCCTTCACACGTGCCAAATGTGTACCATAAATAAAACCATCACAGCAGCCATACGCTTCAGAATATGAAGTGACATAGCACCACTTCATGAACGGTACCAAAATGTGTCATTGTTGGTCTTATGGGTTGTTGCGCCATGCGCACTTGTAGATAGATGCCAGTGGTCGTTGAACACCGGTCGGATCACGTAGGGTTCTGACGATGGTATGATAATAGTCAGAATTATTGGCTTTTTGGACGATAACTCCGACCAACACTGGTACTGCCTACGTTATTCAATATGAAATCAATATCTGACATTATAACTCATGTTCACCTGTTCACGTCGACTGAGCATGGGATGAACGAACTTCCTGTACAAGATACTTGAGCCCTTGGTAGCTGGAGAAAGAAGCCACAGCACCAGGATTATCTTAATCTCGTAATAAAATGGAAACCTGTAAAAAAAAAAATAATTTGAACAGCTGATTTAATTTCTGAAAGATTTACAAGAATAAAGACTCAAAAACACAAGATGTAGCTGTGGCATCAGTTTAAACGGCAAACATCACTAATTCCCCCCACCCTACCCCCCCATTCCGACAAATTATTTGTTATTCAATTTAAGAAAAATACTAGCAAAATTGTCTTCTTTCGCCACACATTTTTTCTCTCTCGAAAGTGGAGGGTAACTGGACCGGCTTACCATCACAGACAAAAGTGACAACAGTTTTTGTCTTCTCAGTCCTGGCTTAGGACATGGACCAGTGGTGAGCAGTTCTGTGGGTCCCAAAAATGTATTTAGAAAATTTTTTATCATCTTGTTTATTCATGAATTTTATTTTATACTTTTGTTAATACAATAAATTAATTCCACCTCTGTGGATACCTTCGTGAGTGAGTGAACTATACTGAAGAGAAGGAATGCTGTATTCTATAGAGGTTTGGCCGGTTTCCAAAAGTGTCTAGGGGCAGTGCATTGGATAAACATGTCTGGTATAGAGTGTGTTACTGAAGAAGACATAAAAATAGTTATTGAAGACATCTGTTAAAATACACCAGCAGAAGCTGAATTCATCGTGCAGACAGCGAAGCCATAACTTACCAAAAGCTGAGGAACACATCTGTAAAAGTTTCTGCGCACGTGAAAAGTGCAAATACTATCCAGTACATCATCCATTTCACCTGGAAACAAGCCAGACTTCAATAAATCTATACACACATATAGAAATATTACTACGAATTCTGGAGATTTCCAGAAACATAGAAATTCAGTCTCCAATTTTACATTATACATAATTCAATGCCAATGAAAATGCATATATTTATGGGGGTGGGGGTTGCATATTTATTTGAGGGTCTATGGCCGTGGGGGGGGCGGGGGTTTTGCATATTTATTTGAGGGTCTATGGCCAAGTTTTTTTTCTTTATTATAAGAAAAAATTCCAGCCCATTCTTTAAACAATATATTATGCAAATGAGGATTTCCTAGTGTGTACGAAGATTTTAAAACCGCATATACATAAAAATAACTGATACAAAGGGAAATCCGCTCACAGGTTTATTTGAAATTCCGATTGGCCAGAAATTTCTGTACTTTAATCAAATACTTCCAATTAGCATTGCTGTTAAAAGACCTTCATCATCTATTGCAGACACCCACAAGAACAGATGACCGCGCGCCTTTCAGGAAACCGATCCAATGTCAGTTGTCTGTTACAGGAAATGGACTATTATTGTCTCGAGTGCGCCTAAATATGAGCAGTGCTACCAACACAGACATCCCTGCTCGATAGTGAGTCTTGTTCTTCGCCTAATTATAACACGAAGTCTGGATTCGGTCCCAAAGGGCAGCAGACAGAAAACCGTCTTACAAGTTGACTCTTACTGTTTTATTGAATTCTAGTAATTACACGCGATCATAGTACAGACGCACCGAACAACGGATCGAGTAGGATGAAAATTATTCGTATTACTGGGCAGAATTAAAAATCACAGAAGACTCCGGTTAACGATGAACGAATATTGCTAAAAAGATTAATAATTTTCTGTTTCAGAATTACACTACATTTGTAATTTGCTACGTTTGAAATGATTAATTTTTCCAGCCAACAGGCACCCACTCGGATAATTTAATTTTTCGATCTTTCAGAAAAAATAACCTATTTAAATTGGTGTTACAAGGAACAGTATTTTTTAAAACATTAACACAGTCTAAATGAAAACGTTAACCAGCTATGTGGTATATGATCACTGAGCAGCCGACAGATTTTCATTTGAACAACAACAAAAAAACTACACATTACGGAACTACAAACATTAATCGCCACGTTCAAAATAACCCGCCATTGAAACCTATTCTGAGGCGTTTCAATCCAGAGCACATCCACGCTCTATTTTTAATATTATCCTCCCATACACGTAATTTTCTCCATCTCAACACCCTACTGTCTCGTTGGTCAAAATATTCCTCTCTGTGGCACTGTTTCTCTTAAAAAAAATCTCCTGCCACCCCGACAATGTCACAAAAGGCGGTTGAGGGGACAGGAAATAGCTTAGCCTTGCGAGGAAGTGGTCGACACGCTTCGACGAACAAATCTGCCTGTTAAGTGCAGGTTACGTGTCACATTTGAAACCGCACGTTCTGTTCTGCTACTACAAGATAACGGGATACGGCGGATAAAGTTGCCTGGTCTTTGTCCACATCTTGTAGACCCTCACAAACCCTTTCAGACGACAAAGGCGTTGTCACCAAAGCCCAGAATTCCACCCCCACCCCCATTTCCCCTCGTGCAAACGCAAGCCTTTGTTCCTCAGTACAGTCTGTCCATTGAGCACCTGAAACTTTCCTCAGGTAATAAATCACGAGATTCCCTAAACAGGATTTGAGGTTTTCACGGCCGTGAGCCCGAAGATGGCCGTCCTCTGGGTTGCAGCGACGTGTAGTATGGAAGAAGTTTACCGACGTTTCACAGGTCCCTTGCTGCCTCTATCATCATGGCCCTGATGGTGGAGGCAGCGTTTACTTTTGTCTTGTTTGCATACAATTAGTCAAGACAACATGGTTCGTGCCAAACAACATCCGGTTCATCACAGCCACTTCTGCGTTGTAATTTGCGATTTCTTTCCACGATGTTTTCGTAAAGATCAGAAATGTTGATTCAAATGAAAACAGCCGGGAAATCAAAAATAACAAAGGGGAGTTGTTCCTCATCGTCTTTTTGGCTTCAAACACGACGTTTATTTACAAGAAAAGCTTCCCACACTATTTACAGTGTTTAAAAAGTGTCATTATGTTCTCGGGGTGGGAAAAATCAAAAAGTCTACTTACGTATTCCTTCACATTTTTCGTCCTAACCGCTTTGTACGATGCATACGCTGGGTAGAGGGTACCAAAGATGAGTCTGAAAAACGGATAAAACCGCATGTAGGTCATTTCCTCTGAAAAACAAGATGCTACAGAATACGACGACAATATGTGGTTACTGCCACCTGTGGTCCGACTCCTTCCACCAACGCAGTAATCCAGCAGGAAACCAGATCTACAAGCAGATGTCCCGGGACAAGCATCAGACACTTCGCTTACCCCAGCCACGCCCGAATGCGGGCACATGGCTGTATCAAGACCCAGCTCTCACTCACCTGAGAAATCGTCGCATTTGCCACCTGACGCACACAAACACAGCCTCGGCTGCCCAAGCGATGCGATTTTCAAGAAGAATATCATATTTCACTGTCGTGACTAATGTCACAAGCAAATGAAAGTAACTGGCCGTAACAACAATAACACTTAGTTTTATATTTAAAAAAAAAATCTAAACTCGCTCGGTCCTTCCGCCGAAGCTTGTAAAATGACATCACGAACATGTCCGAAGGCACACGACCACTTCTCTGCTGATACGCGTTTCACTGCACTTTGACACGAGTATTCATTTTTGTTCTAATTGTGTGGGTAATAACAATGGGCAAGATTTGAATCACAATCGCTGCATAACTGCCACCCACCCCACCCCCGCCCCCCAACAAGAGGCACTTCCTTTATCGAGGACGCTTCTTTGTCACAGTACAATGCGTAGTAAAATTCAAACGCAAGAATTGTGATTAATCAGTCAGCTGTTCGGAGGGGGCTTGCACACGCTTATCGCCCAGCGGTCAGTGGCCACTGTCGCTGTCATGACTGGCAATTAAAGACGGTTGATAAGCTAAATTTATCCGGCGTATGGCACTCTGAACACTGTCAGATTCAAACACGTCTCTGGCAACGGTCACGGCAAAATGCTTTTGACTTCCCTGCGGTTCAAGAATCCAGCGTTATCTGTGACCACGATTTGTAAATTTCCAAAACAATGAAATAAAAGAGTATAACATAAATTGTAAAATTCAAATATACACAACTATCACAACTCCGTCGCTGTAAAATATGGTGATTCTGACGTCTACCTTTACCTTCGACGACATCGCACCAAGCTCACGAATGATCTAGTTTATCTTACCGGGAACGAAAATATCTTAAGATTTTAATTATCGGAGTCGTGGTAAGGATGGACAAATGACTTGTCAGAAACAGGACACCGGAATACGTCGGCAGGTAACAGTGCGTTCATGAAAGAAATAACGGAACGAGCCTCCAGGCTAATATCGATCAGTGCCTCGAATTCTGACTTGACAGCTGCACGGGACGTAAAACAGCGCCAGGCCTGTTTAACGACTACCGCATACAACTTCCAGGAGCACTATCACGCCTGTTTTGAAAACTCGCTCTTCTGACGAATCATGAAGTACCAGACACAGCTTATAGTTGGCAACATGGACGAATACGTGTGTTGGCAGGAAAAAAAATGTCTTTGTGACAAGTGAAAAATTACGGCCGATTTGCAGTCCTTCTTAAAAGTCAAAAAAAAGTTTCTTCGGCACTCATTCCTTGCCAGTAATCCTCGGGTGTTGCTAGTAAAACAATCTTCAGCTCTCGGGTCCATTGTTTGCTTTGCACAGTTACAGACAACTTTCCCGCGAAAGGATTAAAAACTTCTTCCCCGAAAATCGCAACTGAACAGTCAGTATTCTTAACCGTTTTTGCACAATTCACTTCAGGGTCGCATTCAACACGAAGTACAGTCACTGGCAAATATTTGACGCACTGATAATAGACACAGCAGTCACACGGGTATTGTATCAGACTACACCACCACACGCCGTGAGGAGACATGGCACTTTGCCCCACCATCACCCAGGCACTGGTTATATTTAGCCCCAATTCTGCTGCTACTTGCCCGTGCAACGAGCCCCACCTAATGGACAGGGCCTCAGAGTTATTCGGCATAATTCAACATTCCAAAAGCGGCCAAAAATTATAGGAAACATTTCCTAAACACAGAAATCTCTCAACTATCATAGGTAGAATCTCGGACCTATCGCCAGTTACCCTGACTGAGGTTTTCCGTCTTTTCCTCAGTCTGGACCTATCGCCAGTTAACCTAACTGAGGTTTTCCGTCTTTTCCTCAGTCTCCAAAGGGATAGTACATAAAAAACGCCAAATCTACTGGAACATTCGCAACTGATAATTCACAAATATCCAACCAATCAGTTTTATTACAGTGTATAATCTATGAGGTTTGAAACGTCTGTTAAATAAATGAGGAATAGCGAATACTTCCTAGCCTTTGCCTTCGATGAGGGATCCTAAAATCGGAAGTACCATCTCCAAGATTTACTTACCAAATTCTAAGAGCCATCACGAACAGTAAAATGCTAATGAGACAATCTGAATGTGGATGCTGGATGATTTAAGCTACCATTACAAATCAACCAAAAACATGTGACCAGATCTATTCCGATTTACTGATAAAATGGACTGACTCTTGGTATTACATTATATTGGAGCATCATGTAGATACAATAATATTATTAGCCATCTCCACATGACAGTACACAAAGCTAACATTACTGTACATCTCAATGCACTCAATATTAGACGCAACAAATAATTTCTTTCTTGGGACATGAATGTTTTCTTATCTAAGTAAAAAAATATAAACTCAATTTTTAGAATTCTGGTTCAGTGGAAGTCCTATTCTGTTACAAAGTACGTAAGAACACTTCACCCCCAAAAAACTTAACATGTCTGCTTTTAACCCACGAATTTCAATGCCCTTTTAAGCTAGCATTATGGCAGCACACCTTACCATACATATACAAAGAAGTGAAGGCTTAGTGAAGACAAATTTGAATTATCTAATACATAAGCTCTATAAAATATGGTTTATATAATTCACAATGAAAAAACTAAACCAGTAGCCGAAAGAATGAATCATCTGTACCTCTAGAACATACAGGTTTTCAATAACTATTCAGAAACACAAAGACAAAAATTTACAATTTACAAAATTAAACTACAACCTTTAGTTAAGCACCACTTTACAGAAGTTGCAACGAAAAGGTAACAAACGATCACTAGCCTGTTTACGAAGTATGGGGCAATGGAACTTCAGCCTTGAAAATCAATATGAATCAGCTGTCGCCGAATTTCCATTAATGGAACAAACCTAGGGCAAGACGACATTCTGGGTTTCTCAATAAGGTTACAAATGCCATAATATACCATAAAAGTATAATGCATCACCACAAATTTACCAAAACTACAACAATAAGAAATGACCTCTCTCGGTGTCTGGTGCCAAAATATGACGCCTAACCGCCTTGCCTGAAATTTTATATCTATGTACAAACGTTTTATAAATGTGGAAATGAAAACTACTTACATTACTAAGCGTGACACAATAGAGGATATCATATTTTCTGAATTTAATATTCTACCACACACCTATACCAATTAATAGTTACTATATCGCACAACCAAGTACTCACAACCTATCACACAGACGCCATACTGAACTAAGGTATGACGTCTGAATGTTTTGGTCACGTGGTGACGACCTACTTTCTGTGCGGCGCAGGAATATAAAAGTTTTCTACTCTGATTGATAGCGGACTCTAGCGGAGCAATGGAAAGTGTTCATCGCAAGTATCAATGCGCGGATGTGGAACAGTGCTGTGGTGTTTTGAGTCGATGGTGGAGAAAAGTTTGACATTTGTGATGTTTTTGAATTGAAAATGTGTACCTAGTGGATATAATGGCTTACAAGTACCGAGAAGAAATAGTGGGTAAACGTTTTCTTTCGGTTAGTGGATTTACCAAGCTGAAATTAGGAAAAATCGGCGAGTGGGGCTGGAGGGCGGGAGTAATACGTGCTGCAAGTCACAAGGACAGTTCTCATCCAGATCTGCAGGTACGGTTTTTTAATTCTTGCCAGAATTGTATCCAAGACACAGAGTCAGCATAAACATTTACATTCAGTTTATATTGTTCTGCTTTACGACATTGCCATTAGGTCTAATGTTGCGTATATTTAAGCATGACGCAAGGCGCCTTAGTTCAAATGTTTATTACGTGCCTGCATACGTAACCCACGGACTGATTGCCCGTATCGTCGTCTTTACACTGCGAGAGTATTACATCTGTAGTATGTTAATGATGCATGCATTTAGTCAAAATATTGTAAAATTGTTTCGTGAAGCATATCGGTCGCAGTTCAGATTATACTTGTGCTTAGTACATTATTGGCCCATTTAACAGTTTCATGTTGAAATAGTTGACGATAGAATGTAACGTAACAAAACACAACAGTCTATATTCGTGACCCACCCCAGTGCACTGCACCCCCACACATGAGGCCTGGTGACACTTGTCTGGGTTTTAAAAATCCGGCTACTCGCTACTGTTTGCTTAGAAAAGAAATATCGTAAAGGGAATGTTAGGAAACGTGTTGTCACATTTGAGGTTAACAGTGAGAACCTGAAATCTCGCATATTGTAAATTTAATACGAAAGTATTTATACTTGAGCATTCAAGAACGCAAGAATGAGTGAAAAAGAATTTATTCAGATATTAACTTCGGAATAGAGACGTTAACCAACGCTGCTGTGTATCTGAGTGAAATATAAATGTTCTATATAAGACATGAAATTTTCACGGCGGATAAAACTGATAAAATTCTCTCGAGCGATCAACAGTGGCAACTCGATGAGGAAGTATGTTTCGGAGGCCTTTTTCGTGACCGCTATCAGGAATTATTTTGGGCTAGTTGTCCTAGAAGACTTTATCACAATCAGTATACAAGTGAAAAAGTAGTACTGCAAATTATATGATGGAGTTTAAATTTCGTTTTGTTTTATTTTTGAGACGAGTATGAAAATGACTGTCTTCTGGGATGTTGGACCGTGCAGTTTGGTAGTATTTGACCGACTTTTCAGAGGTGCTTACCGCCTCCATCATCAGGGCGATCGTAAAAACTGTAATTTTGAATCTCCGCGAAAGAGTAACGTTTATAGATTGCATAGTTTCGTCGTAAAAAGTTGATGGGTCCTTGGACTCAGGTCTCCAGCGTTGTCCTTGATATAACGGCAACTTTTCGCAACGAACGTGTTTCTGATAGGCCAGGTAGTAGAGACGCGATCTCAAGTGAGCATTTCTGTGTATGACGCATAGTTCGTACTCCCACCTTCACAAATTCGGCTGTAATTCCAGAACCCATGTCTTCTTGAGCCTTCTTTCTCGTCGTGTATAATTCCCCGTCTCCTTAAACACTTAACCCTGCCTTGCATAGACAAATTATGTTACTCTGCCATCGTAAACTTCATCTCTCCAGTGCTGTTAAGGCTTGGATCACTTCTTGAGAAGCTGACAGTGGTTGAGATAGTGAAAACAATCCTCGCTTTTTACGGAACCCGAAGGTCCATTGCCGTGTTCACACAAGCATTACACCGGATCCTTTGTCGAGAAATCTGAATCCAGTCCAAAAAATCGGTGATTTTTTTTTGGGGTGAAATTTTAGGTTCTCGCGGTGGCTAGCATGAAGGGGCTCTCATGATGGAGGCAGTAAACGCCTCTGAAACGTCGGTCAGTTTGTACTAGACTGTCCGATGCGATATTCCAGAAGACGGTCATCTTCAGGGAATTTTTGATAAGTTTTTTTTT
>NW_019059573.1:22890-35503 GCF_000696155.1 Zootermopsis nevadensis
TTTTTTGACGTAAATACGTCTATATTTTAGGGTCAGTGTCATTCGGCAAAAATGTTACGAAAAAGGGAAACGAAAAAGTGTAACTTCATTGTTATGTTAGCTAGGAAACGTCAAATTTCATTGTTGTTACCTTGGAAACGTCATCTGTTTATCAACAAATAAACAACAATGGTTACCTACATAGTTACCTTACATTACATTTATAATAATATTTAGAATAAAGCCAATACATAAACTTCCTTTCCGTATAGACGTATTTACGCCAAATTCTCCGTCTGAACAGCGAGAAGGCATCAGGAACAGAGTAGCTTAGTAAAACTGTCCGTAAGTTCATTTTTGCCCGAGATGATTGTTCGATGCTGAAAAGGCATTGAAATGATGGATTAAAAGCAGAGTATTTGGTAGGTTTTAGGGTCTTCGGTCTTCTGAAAAGAGAGGAAACAGAATTCACGGGCCACTGTTAACACTCGCCGACCGCTTTCAAGGATTAGCGTGTTGTAGTTATTGATTTCTGTGTATTTTCGTTTCGTGAATGTATTATTCAATATCGCCTACTTGAGTACTCATGTAGACTGCCCCCTAGGGTCTACTAATTAAGTACAACGCAAGTTGTGTTACTCAGTAACGTTTCTTTACTTCGAGACAGTTTTTCTTTGTTACTTTGGTAATTTAAATGCCTTTTTTTTTTTGTAGATAAAGCTTTTGTGACTCTTGATTGATGATTGGGTTTTTATGCGCAGATTACGTCTTGCCTGAATATATATACAAGTTAATACGAAAGGTTTTCGGACGTTACCGGGGTTAGATTCAAAATTCCGACTGACTGCATTAGTCACCATCCATTTTGAGAAACTAGTAGTCGCTAAAGATCCTGGACGTTCATTGTCGTCCTCACAGGACCCCTTGCCTCTGGTACTTAACCTGAGCTAAATTAATCGGTCCACACCCTCATTTTCTCCGAGACGTATTTTAATATTATCTTCCTTCTCCGAAGTGATCCCTGCCCTCTAAAGTCTTCGGGTTAAAAATTTGTATTTATTTTTTTAAATTTATTTATTTTCCTAATTCGTTCTACATGTCCTGCCCATACCATTCTCCTTGGTTTGATCGCCCTGATAGCATTTGAAAAGAATTTTAGTTATGAAACACATCATTATCGACGTTTCTCCAGTGCCCTGTAACTTATTCCTTCTTAGGTAAAAACCCTGATTTCAGACACTAGACCTTCCCTCAGGGTGGGAGATCAGCCAGTTTTATACGCATATAAAGCAAGGCGTCGGTGAGAGTTACCAACCCCTGGCGTCACTAATTAAGACAGTTGTCGGCTCGAAACTGCTCCGTATTTGTCGCGCTGTTAACACGAAAGAGGCTGTGGTCACAATCCTACGTGGCAGACAGATTTCTGCTACCCTCCACCCCTCCTGTCATCGCCACATGGGAAATTCCCTTCAGAATTTGAACCGGAGAGGCTACAAGAGAGAATCGTGGGAAAAAAACTTGAAGTTCGAACTAACTAAAAAAACTTCCGTAGAGGAAAACTGTTCTTGAGGAGCTGTGTTCACAAGAGTCCTCCGCTGGTCCCTATCCTGAGCCATATGAATCCAATCCACACCCTCCATCTCTAAGTCCTTAAGATCCATTTTAATATTATACTTCTGAATTTAGCGAGAATGAAATGTCAACTGCATTGAATTGTCAGTGCTGGCGTCTTGTTTTGTTTCATAGACGTCACATCATTTAAACCCAGTTCAGTCCAATCTTTACAAATGAAACGCAGACACGCAACTCTCGAAAGTACGCAGTAAAATCTGACATTGAACGCATGACTCATACGAGAGGCGAGGCGTATATAGTATCTCCCTTTGTCAGGTTTGAGCAAATATTAGACTTGCATTTTTCTCATGGAAAATGTTCGTGTTTGCCAAGGCTCTAAGTAAACAAAGTTAAAACGTCGTTTGTCCGCTACTTTTTTTAAGGTTCTAAAGGATTAGATCTTTCAGATTTTTAAATCCGTCGTTACCATCAGTAGCTATGCGTCTGACGTCACGTGCGCCGTGTCCGAGGACCATAGCAGAAATTCACCTTGACCTGTAACATTTCTGTTTTCGCTACGTGTATTTGTAACATTTTTACATTAACCCTTTAAAGCTGTGTATTATTTACGTCAGTCAGAAGCTCTGATTTCCTTCTTATTACGAGTTTCGTGTGATTTTCAGAATAAACAGCGTTAACCATTTAATCTTTGTAATGGTAGAGCGTTGTGTTTTCTTCGCGGTACGGGCTGAATTCTTAAATATTATTTGAACGAGTCTCTGCTCTAAATGGTTAATTAATTATCAGAATAAATTATATTATTTCCTTAAACAGCGTTAACCAGTTGATCTTTGTAATGGTAGAGCGTTGTGTTTTCTTCGCGGTACGGACTGGATTCTTTAAATATTATTTAGACGAGCTTCGTGCTTCAAAGGGTTCACACGTCGCAAATGAAAGTGTGTTAATAAAGGCGAATCAACCACATAAAATATTGAGCGTATTTTACAGATTAGGCTGACCGTGAACAGAATGTTAATTGAAATGCGGCTTCTTGTTGAAATGTGAATGAAATTTTATAGTTTTAATGGAACCCAAACCCACCCTTCGAGCTTGTATTCCGTTTGATTCAGTCGACATTCATACATAATCTAGTTTCTTTGATCCATTGGCCTCCCGAGTGGTAACAAATTCCAGCGATGTACGTCCAGACGCAAGATCGACACTGAAAAAAAAATTGTTAACATTTCGTGCTATAAATATCTTGGACGCAGTTCTGATAAAATTCCTGCTCTTATGATTATGGAAATAGAGAACGTCGCTGTCTCTTGCGTAATCTGTAATTGGTCTAAAGACGACTAATTACGTTTAACTTATTGCTTTGGAATTAATTAGATTTCTCACGCGTTGAAAACTCCAAGTTCAATGCAGTTGCGTGGAATACGGGTTATTGAACTTTGACGTTATGTGTTGTTACTCTGAACCTTGTATCCGAAAATTCGGATCCTTGCTTTACAGAGTACGAGGACCCGTCCCCGTGTATTGGTAATTTTTATCATATGACGGCTTCCTGTATTTTGTGACGAAAGATGGATTCAGTCCGCCTAGGTTTTCTTCAGTTAGAAACTGTTTTATTCTTAAGTATTTATTCATTCTTGGTTAATTAAAAACGCGTCCAGTTACTCAGATTGTGTAACAGCGGATGATAAGGCAGGTAATAATTTGGAAAGGATGTGGAAGGAAGTGGCCTTAGCCTAATCTAAGCAAATTCTGCTAAAGAATTTTCTTTTCCGATGTCCTCAAATAACCAATGAAGACCCTCATTCTTATGCATTTAATAAATAGATCCGGCATTAGCGTTCATTTAATATTCTATGAGTGCCGTCTTTCGCATATATTTTCGAACCTGTTTGATATATTTATTACGTTAAATATATTCTTAACACGCCACTTCTTTGATCATGAGTCGATTCGTTCAAATTACGACGTTTTTTTAGTAACCAGAAATAGGCCGAGGTTCGTATTTCGTGTGTTTACTCTGTAACGCCGAGAGGGCTGCTCGCCATCTTGAGAGAGACGCGAGAAGACTGCATTTTTGCATGTAGGTCAATGAGTCACTCGCCCCAGTATCATGTGCCATGTGCGCTAAGTCTGGAGTGCATGCCCCTCAGAACAGCATCCTGTGGGGGGGGGGTGTTTCTGAAGAAACTACGGGACATTAACGCATTTGGCCACCTTAATTAAGGCCTGTGTGATCTTTTAATTTCGATGTCTGAGAGAAGAATTGAACGTCTGTTATTTTATGAAATGAAAGGAAAACTTGAGCTCTAAAACGATATTCTGCACAGTTATTTCCATGGTTTGTGTAGCCCATCAAATTAATCCAAGGTTTTCTTTCGATAATTTCTTTTTAAGTTCCTGCAAACGTTCATATAGGAACTACTTGGTTCATAAGCCGAAGTAGACACTTTTCTAAGCTCACTGTCTTCTAATGCCGACTCATTGTATTTAGTAGCCATGAAAGCTTCAAAATCTTGGAAAATAAATAATAAATTGATTATTACCGCCTCAGTAATGCAACTGTAAGTGTAATGGAAGCTGTTTAAAGATATTTAATCACACATTCACTTGAAATCTACTAGTAAATAGATTCGAATAGCCTTAGCAGTTGATACATACTGGTTTCGATTGTAGTTGAATACTTCGTCTTCTGAGCTCACGATATAGGGCCTATATTAAATCTGACTAGACTAAAATCGTCCTAGAGAAGCTAATAGTACTCCAAGCTAGTGAAACTATTTCCGCCTTTTATGGAAGGCACCCAAACTTCCATTGCCGCGTTCACGAGAGCCAGCCACTGATGTCTGTCTTGAACCAGATGACTCGAGTCCACATTCTTAAATCATACGTCATTTAATTACATTTTAATATTATTCTCTGTCTACGTCTCTCATATAGTATTTTTTATATGCATTATCATCTGTTCATTGCGTATTACCTGCCCTTTCCATTTAATCCTTGATTTGATCACAATTAGCGAAAAGTACAACCAAAGAATCCTCACAAGTTCCTTTGTAATATTTTGTAACGCTGAGGTACGCCGTGCCCAATCCCGCAACTTGGAGGGCCACCCCTTGTCGGTCGGCTTTTCCTAGCAGCTTATTCGTGGCTTACAATCGCAGGTTCCAGTGTCAGGAGGCCGTCTCCTCGATCCGTACAAGCAGATCTTCGTATTTTGTTTATTTTCATCGTTCAGGGCGCCAACGCACGGACTGGCGCGTGGATCTGCCGTTCCGTCGTCCTCCTCTACAGGATCAAATGGCAACTGTGTATATAAATACGTAGCCTACTTGTTTCCAAAACAGACGCACAGTTACAATTGTTTTCAGGGCGCTCAGTGAGCGGAACTGATTGTGTAGCAGAGAGACAGAGAGAGAGGCGATGCTGGTCATTGAACGTCCTCATGTTTGGCTTTCGTCTCGCTCCCATAAACAGCGCACCGCGAACTTGGTGTTTGTGATCGGATCTCGTCGAAGCTGGGCGGTAACTCCATGTTTAGCGACGCCTTGTGCTCTGTCAGAAGCAAATGTGAGGCAGAATTCGGTTTTCGCGCCCGGTGCAGAGTCGCGCGTGAGTGATTCTGACCAGAATGAGTTCCGGCTGATGTGGGAAATGTATGAATACTTTCTTAGTGAAATGAATTTGAGCTCAGTGCCACTTAAACCACGCAAATTATATGAGAAGTTAACTCCTCCATATCCTTGATGCATCTCAGCGTTGCCGAGAACCAGACCTTGTAGATTTAACCCTTTAAAGCACAGTGGTTACTATTTGTACCACTCGATTTAATAATCAGAGTTTGTGGGTTTCGTATGATTCTCAGAGTAAACAGCTATTATTTATCTGATCAAAATTAACAGAGTGTTTTCTTTCACGTTCGAACTGAATGTCTACGAGTTCAGTTTCAAGGAGTTAACCCTTCTTTCATCGTCCATTGACACGACTGTTGGCATGTCAGCATGCTACTGACATCCGCCTTAATTATGGGAAACGTACTTTACCATAGACCAGTGGTATTCAACCTTTTTTGTTCTCGTACCCCCAGATATAATTTCTCTTCAACTTTGTACCCCCAAAGTTGTTGGTGTATAATTCAAGTTATACGTAGTATATAATCTACATCTAAAATAAATTAAATAAATTACATTACTGATTATTCAGTGTTTATCATAAAATAATAACATGTATCAGCTCCTGCGTGTTCATGTCCCCTAAAATTAGGGGATCCTCGGAGGCTGTTAATCGGATAAAGCAGTTCTGCTCAGGAGTAATGCGGCCTAAGCTAGAAACTGATCGCTCTGCCTTATTTTCTATTTTCCTTGTCTCGCCCCTTCACATATGAAATTCCCGTGAGTACGTGAGCTTATCAGAGTAATAAGAGTTGGAAGTGCAGGGACTGTGTGGGAAGCTGCCCCTGGGCCATTCCCAGCCGTGCAGCTAGGCAGCCAGCGAGCCAGGCGACGTCCTATTGTGGGTCCGGGGTACCTACATGACGCATGGTATCCGAGTCCTCTGTGTTATGGTGTGGGCCCAGGTTTCGGCTGCGTTGCCATGGAAACCCATCGCCAATGAATGCGCTCTTTGTGTTAAGATAAATCCGGGTTTCAGAATCGTTCATTGTGTTCTACACTAATTTTCCCTCTCGGTTTCAATACTGTCGTCTGTTCATCGTGATTTTATGAGGAAACTCCTTCCAAAATTACTTTACTACGACGATAAGAATGCGGGAAAATTTTTATGTGAAACACCTCCATCTGAGGACCTGAGTTGTTACAGGTGAACTTTTAGGGAGGGTTGTACTTTACAATTTAACATGTTATGGGATTTAAATAGTGCTAATTCATTAATCTCGACAAGAGGTCCGGTGTTCTGTTCTTGGTAGGGACACGCTGCTTTATATCCTCCAACCCCAACAAGTCGTCACTGCACAGTGCTTAATTAAGCACAGAGAGAACTTCGCCATTCACTTTCACCCGTCCTGTAAAACCCCTACCTCATCGCCCTGATGATGGAGGCAGCAAGGTCGTCTGAAACGTCGGTAAACTTCTACCAGAACCCAGAAGGCAGCCATCGTATGTTAATTTCAATTAATGAGCATCAGGATCAGTAAATATTTGTCGGCTTACACGGAAGTTTCTGCTCGTGTGTGGGCCATTTTGAATCTGCGAAGCAGAGAAATAGCGCAGGCCTTGTGGGATCGTTGCTCCTTTATGAATTTCATGACAGCATAATTTTAGGTAGAGCGACTGGTAACCATGGTTACTGCCGACGATGATGATTGTAATTCAGCCTGGAAGGTCGTCGTGGGTTTGTTTGAAGCCTCGCTCGCGTGGTAGAAGATTAAGATTGCGTGTCTAGATTTTCAAACTTGATTGCGTCAATCAGGACAGGGTAGTAGCAAATTACAACGGCAATATAAGAGAAATCCAATTATTACGAACCAGCCAGACACAGATTAAAGCCGTGACACCGTTGAACCGACGGCTTGTACTTCGTTTCAAGTGGATGTCGTCAGCGATGCGATATTCTTAGTGCGGAATGAACGACTAATATTCATTCCACGGAGCAGTCTTTGAGAAGCTAATAGCCGCTCAGATGATCAAGAATTACAGTTCTTTTGAAACGCCAAGGTTAATTACTGTGAGCACGAGGACAAATGTTGGGTTTGAACCACGTCTCGTGTGTAAGTTGTCATCAGAAATCCCGGGTTGAGTGACATCGGAGAGTCTTGCTGGGTTGCAGTGTATCCGGGGGCGTTACTTTCACTTAACAGCAGCAGTCACGTTTGTTTCAAGCTCCTTCGCCACCCTCGCTAGCTTTCTCTTAGTCTTGAGTACGGCGGCAAATTGTTTTGTTCTGCGGTTTCAGTTCTTTGCGTTCCTTCTCATTCCCTGTTACCCGTTCATTCCACCACATGTGTGGACTACCTGGACGCATACAGGGCCGATTGTTTCAAATCGTGGTGTGATTCTTATGCTGATGGATACCACCCCCACATTTCAGAGAAAAATCCACGCAAAGATTTTGGCAGGAGACTGGGCTGTTCCCACATCTCTCCTGCCTCACACGGGACTCGAACCCCGGTTTTCAAACCCGTATCAAAATCAGTATGCTGAATGAGACGTCCCCGGCTGATTATGTTAGCCTCCTTTGCATTTTGTTTTAAGAAATCAGCCCGTACCGCGAAGAAAACACAGCACTTCACCATTACAAAGATCAGTTTCTTAACCCTGTTTAAGGAAATAATCGCTGTTTCTTTCGAGATACATACGGGACACATAAACACGTTCTGTGGTCATAATTCAGAGTTACCGGACGGAAAAAATTCGTGGCACGTCTAGTTACCTCTGGGCTCGAATGATTTATAAAGCCCTCGTGTATCATCAGCATAAGAAGGAAAGGTTATGTAACTTGTAATCAAAGACCGACGGGTCTCGACAAACAGGTGTGAGGTCATTGGCTGCTCGACTTCCGCATATGGTGTAGAATGTTGACGATAGATGTCAGTCGACGTTGCACATATCGGCTGAGCTCTTGTTGCACTTGTTTCTTGAAGTGAACGCGTATAGCAAGTCTGCACGTGTAATTTCGTACACCACTTAAAGGGAATCTATCAGACTCAGTCATAGGGAAATTTTCATTTCATCCAGTGTGACCAAAGGACTACGACCTGGTGGTTACCTCCACATCCCCTGGAACCCATCGGGTAGGTTAGGTTGGCCTGAAAACCGTCCTGAAAAAGAAACGTACATTCTGTCGGGAATCGAACCCCGGTCATCCAACTCGAAGCAACTCAATGTTGTGACTCAGTATTATATCGCGTCATGGAGACTTACGGCTAATGTGGAATCGATTTCCAGGAATATTTCCCCTCATCCCATTTGTCTTGTCAAGGCCTTACGCCTGCCCTCCTTCCACGCCCCTGCGAGATTCCCCCGTTGAGAAGGCGATGCTGTTCTACTCAGCGGGACGGGCGTATAAAGTCACATTTACCCCGATCGCCCGGTCGGCGTAATCAGTCAAAACCCACGATTGAGCTACTTTTGATCGAATCGTATGAAGGCCTACGTGTTCAAGGTATTCAAAAATTTTAAATTACTGCGATTCTTAGATAACGAACCTGTATTTATACGTAATAGAACTCGTTTGGCCTTAGTATGACGTCAGTAAGCAGCCGATTAGTTCTCCCTTAAAGTCTGCAGGACGTCTCCCCCTTTTGGTTACAGCATTTTTCTTTGTTAACCAGCTGTGGTACTATTTACATGGCGACACGCTTCGACCATTTTGAATATTTGTTTGTTTGTTGACTGACACAGACGTACGCAAACGGAAAGTTTAATTTTTTAACCGCTAGTTACATTCTCTTATTAAAAAGAGGTGTAGTCTCCATTATGTGTAGACACCAGACATTTCGACCTTTGTCTTGTGTTAAATTTAATCCGCCATCGATTTTCGTGTTTTTGGATGCGAGTGTGCGACCGCTCGGTTGGCCCATCTCCAAATTTAGTGCTTCTCAGTGATAATGAGAGCTGACGGATTACACGCTGCAAAACGTCACGTGGTGCGGGAGTGTTATTTGCATTTCGAAATGTGGAAGAGGAAAGAGGCTGTCATTCCGTCACAGTGAAATAATCAGCGGAACTACCGAATACCGCTAACGTCTGCCTCAATCTTCGAGGTTCTGAAAGAAACAAACGTATTGTTTACTGTAAGGTTAATCAGATGTTACGTTTTATTTAGTTTGAACCTTTTCCTGCTAAAAATGAGCGAGTAATCTTGTTTATGTAGTTCGTATTGTTACAGAACATTGTCGGCTAGTTTAATGTCCTTGTGGCTTTCGTATTAAGATGGTTTGGTGCTGTAAAATGTTGAAAGAATTCAAGGCTGTGTCTTGTCACATCGTTTGCCTGGAATATGGTGTGATTGATTCTTGGAAATACTTCATATTTATTATAATCCCAATCCTAGTTTGTCTCGCTGTCCTAGATGCCTCGTGTTTTCAATAAAAGCTTTTTTTCCCCTTGGATGTTACCGTAGTCTCACCAGCAATCTCGTGTTCTTCCCTTGGACTGTCTGTTGCAGAACAGCGTTTCTCGAACGAACGTCTATTGCTGGCAGAAATTTTCATTACAAATTCCAACATTTTTACGTCTGTTAAAAAAAGTTTACTTTGCCTATCCGTGGAAATTTGTTGGCCCAGGACAGGGTCCGGTGGGGGGGGGAGGCTTTGGTTAAATCGATGATGAATTTTCGGGTTCCCCAAGCCATCTAGTTAGTTAGTTGTCTGTCCGTAACATACGGGCTAAACGATTGGGGTTCGATTCCCAACACGGGCGATTATTTTTCCGTCACAACGTCCAGACTGGTTCTGGTGTCCACCCAACCTTGTAACCTCCTACTGGGGCAAAAGTGGCCGGAGTGCGAAGCTAACTACTTACCTCCGTCTAGTACAGAGATCTAGACTGCGTGGAAGCTGTACCTCGACTCTCCCGTACATCTTCATAGCGCCAGGAGTAGCTTCGCCTTTTAATCCATAGTTTGATAAGAATTAAGAGCCTTAATGATCGGTGGGAGGGGCCTAATTCAAGCGAAATTTGGACCAATTCGAGCGCTTGTTGCAGACCACAAGAGACTGACTGCGAGCTCTTTCTCTGTCAACGTTTTATCCTTTGCTGCAAGAACAGGTTTTGCCTTGTCTGCTCGTATGATTTCGAAAGTAGTCTGTTGCCTTATTTGTGCAAGGACTCGCCATAAATTAACTGTAAACTCCTACTCGATTAATCTGTATTTTCCGCTACACAAACTAATCTGTGCATTGGATCTTATGAGTAGCTGAACTACTGTTAAAAGTCAAGTGTTCGTGGCCCGAGACGAACCATTTGAACGGCAAGGCAGCGCGATCTATGGCTAAATACGCGATATACATTTTTCTTTGTTCTCGAGTGCACGTTACTTTAATAAGGTTTAATTCTGGCTGTAATACGCGTACCAGCTGAAGAAGGTTCAACAAATGCATTTGAATTAAAATGGAATATAAGTCTTGAGTTTCAGGACAGGTCAATGTCACACCGATGAAAGGATACGAACCACTGGCCTATAAAAATGAGGACAAAGAAGATATAAAATGAAACAGCTGTAAGTTTGATGAAAATATTCTTTCATAGTTTCGAGCAATAGGCTGTAGCTTCAAGGCACTGCAAGTATTGAGCAGTGTAACACGTCTCTTAGGTTAGTACGTTGTTGTAAATCAATATACAACATTACTGATACAATATTTTGAAGGTCATATTGACATTTCCAGCCAATTTCAGCATCACAAGAAATTTTAAGCTTTGACTGCGTCACACTTCGAGGAATTACCGAGTCCCGTATTTCGTGTAACTGACCTCTTCATACTCGGCAGTTTCTCGGTTCGAATGTCAGCGGTGAAACGTTCTGTCCTCAATGAGATTATAATCTTTCGCTCAGTCGCTCCAGGAATTTGCCGGAAAGGCACCTCAAAGCAGGTCCTGTCCAGTCCCTGTACACTGATGTTCAAACGTACGACCAAGTGTGTTCTTTCTTATCGGCGAGTGCTTTCGAATGCTCCTACATTCTCTTCGCCACATAACTTAGAGCGACGCTAATGTTCAACTTACGTCATATGAATCTATTGCTCTGACCTCCACCAAGGCTGGGCGGATTATCTTGGAAACTAATCTACGTCACGCTACGCTGTGGTAACATACGGCAATTTTGTAAACTTATCTCCGTGCGTAATTAGTAACACTCGTTTACTCGATAACAAAATATGTATATGAGTCCAACAAACTCAGTGTTGCTTTGGAGAGGGATTTTCTATGCTTCGTCGTAATCGATAAAGTCTGCCGATCGCTGTGGTTGTAATATTACATAGAGCCGTAGCCCGTCTTAATACTAGTTAATAGTTCAGTCCGTACCGCGAAGAAAACACAGCACTTCACCATTACAGAGATCGACTGGTTAACGCTGTTTAATATGAAGATCGATCGTTGTGAGATTCGTATGAGACTCATAAACACGTTGTGGGCAAAATAAAGAGTTGTTTATAGTGAAAGCAGGTGGTATATATAGTTACCGTTGGACTTTAAGTGGTAAATGCGCTTGCGGTCTTATACCATGTGCACCAGGTTGCGAGTTCGTGCCGTATGTTGGGATGGGTTGCTCTATTTCCAAGGCATTTAACTACGTTTCGAAAAAATCAGTGTTTCAGAATTAATCGTGAAGTGAGACGCACCAGACTGCCTAATCCGTAAAATCTGACGAAGGAGAACACAGGTAGTCGATACGTGGTGAGATTTCAGTTTCTCATGGCAGCGAGTATGAAGATGGCGCCCTTCTGGGATATCCATTATTGCCTCCATTATGAGGACAGTGATGATGGACCCTGATGATAGAGACAGAAAACCTCTGAAACGTTCATCACTATGTACCACACTTCACTGCCCAATCTTTATACCCACCGCCATGAGAACCTGAAATCTCACTCAAATTCCATTTAATGTGTGGAACTCAAAGAGTGAATCGGTAAAGTAAGAACAGACGAGATTTTACAAAACGCTGTCAGTTTTTTCTCTCCTGTAACTAGCGTTTGATGAACGAGAGACGAAAATGCGATACAGTCTTCTGAAATTATATATTTAAGAAGAATCACGTGATGTACTCGACCGGAACGGATGAAGAACGATGTTGTGAAAGAATACTTTTGCATTTATCATCTGTGCTACACGTGTCGCCCATCTGACCACCCTTGGTTTAATACGTGGTGAGCTGTGTTGCTCGTGAAACAGACAGCGTCTCGTCTTGTTTTATTTTTGGCGATGAAACTTCACGAATCTTATAATGCGTCGAAGATGATGTCACTCTCAGCCCGCTGAGAACATGCTAACCAGACCGTTTGATGCAACTCGTCTCAATTAGAAGACCACCAGATACCAACAAGGACGAAGCCTCGCGCAGGTGTTAGACGTATAAACTGAACATCGCAGTCGAGTGGTTAGCATTC
>NW_019059573.1:35520-55409 GCF_000696155.1 Zootermopsis nevadensis
CCTCAGCCTTGGTTTTCCCACAGTCTCTCCAGGCCACTACCACAGGCTTTGGTTTAAATCGTGAAGAACAGAAATTTTAACAACTTACTGTGTGCTATTTCGTTCAGAACAGGCCAGTGTAAAATTATTGATTTCGAGGTGTCTTGGAGCTCTGAATGTCGTCATCCCTGCTTAAATTCCCCGATTCGTGAGCCGTGGAAGCCATCGTGAGGACATTCAATATAAATGAAATTCCGGTGACAATAGTAAATGTCTGTGTTTTGAGGAACTACTCGGTTTATAGCGCACTCGCTAGAGGTATTCCAATTATCTGCCTTTGGGTCTCTCACGTTTAATTCGTAGGCGCCAAACGTCGGAGCACCTGACAAGTAGCTAATTATCTTCGTGGAGTAGAAGTCTTGTGAAGTTATTAGTCGAAGATTGCTGTCTTCTGGGTTGTTGCGCTGTGTACTCTGGTCGATGTTAACCACCGTTTCAGAGGTCATACTGCCTCCGTCATCGCCCTGATGACGGAGGCAGTATGACCTCCGCAACGTTGGTTAACATCGCCCAGACTACACAGCGCAACAACCCAGAAGACAGAAATCTTCATACTCATCGCTGTGAAAACCTCAAATCTTACAAGTTGTTAGTCACTTAGATGATAAAGAAATTCCTTGTCTTTAATGAACCCGAAGGTTCATTGCCATATTCACGAGAGCACACCATTGGACTTTGTCCTCATACATTTTAATATTATCCCTTATCTTAGCGTATGTCTTACAAGTGGTTTTTATTTTCGTACTAAAATTGTCTAAGATTTTTTATGTGTCATACGTTCTACATGCTTTGTCCATCTTACCTTCTTTGACATCATCACCTGCATAACTTGGCGAATAGTACAAGTTCCTGGTTTTGCAGTCCAGAGCAGTTAACATTTCTAAGCACTCGCCTTTCAAGTTGTGCAGTGCGCGTGAAATGTGTACTCATTTGGACAAACTTCATTTTCAGAACTGTGTAAAAATAAACGTGAAATGCAGTAGATGAAATGAGAGTTTTATGAATCAAGAATACAGATAAGTGACAAGCTTGAAAGGCACTTCCCACGACATCGAAAGTTGAAGAAGCCACTAGGCCTGTAATTTTGCTTAAGTTAACGTATTTTACCACTAAGTTACTTTTGCTGCTGTATCACCTACTTATCGGATACCTCACCTATCATCCTGTTTGATTTGCTCTGCAGCCCTGGTTTAAATATTAAGACGATCTTTGGGTTCAGATGGTTGGTTTATGAGATGGTGATGATAATATTGCTTCATCTTCTCTGATCCTCGTGTCTTTGGTACGAAGACGAGATTGAACGCTCTTATCACGAGTCACGAGACAATTTTTCACGAACACTGGAGTCCGGAACCGACTGACAGGGCCAGGGCTCTGTAAGAGTTCCGAAAAAAGAACGTGGTTTCCCCTAAACCATGAGGATGAAGGAACGATCATGTGATCTGCGTAGTATTTGAGTCAGTCAGTATGATGTGTGAATCTGTGGCATGAATTTCCGCGTAGTATTTGAGTCAGTCAGTATGATGGATGCTGATAATGAAACACATGTGGCGATGGGGTGGGGCGTACTACAACAGTCTGACCTCATTTCCTATTACTCGTAACACCCCCTACAGCAGCGCGGGGTGCGCACCCCGCTGTACTCCCAGGCAGCACCGCGCGATGAGCTTCCACATCCAGCCGCAAGTAATCGATAGATTATCAGTTCACATGGTGCTATTTTCTTGTAGTGGAAGGGACTTAAATTTGTACGAGAGTATTTAGCACTTCTCAAGTCCCGAAGTTCCTGGTTGAAGGAACCTCCTGTGACGTATCAGTTTGAAGAAAATCGGCCAGTTCGTATGTAGACCATTATTTTGCTTTCCGTATTTGAATGAGTTGGCCGATAAAAATTTTCATCATTCCATGACGATTCTTTCTTTCAAGCTTTATAATTTCGTTACCAAAAACTTACTATGAATTTCTATGACTCAGTCTTTCGAATTACTGAATGTCAAAGTCGAGAATTCAACATTGAACATTATTCAACCGCCCTGAAGTTTTCGTCTACTCTCCTCTGTCTTCTAAGCAATAATTTTCGAGGAGATTTCTCCTCGAAAATTCTTTATGCATTTAATTCTGAGTCGCCAGCCACAGCTTTCCCTGCACAATAGTGGTCTTTATATCCTTGAAAACGTTTTTGGGTCACAGACCTCTGTGCAACTGCATAAGTATTTTCGTGAGGTAGCCAACGAATGTATTCCTGGAAATCTGGCGAACTGCATATTCAAAGGAAGAGAGAGGCATTTGCCAACAGAATCCTACTCAGCCATCATGGCTGCCGTTGAGTGCTGTTTGTCGCATGTACGTGTCTGTTTTTGAGACATCGTCAACAGTTCAGATATTAAACTGTATAATTCTCTTGTTGACTAAGTTAATCAGCGGTACTTTACGTCAAGTTATGTTACGTTAAAGTTTGTGGATACTTGGACCGTAGTGGGGGGTGGAGTGACTCGAGAAAAGTACACAATTAAGAACTTCGTAATTTGTGATTTGTGATTTGGTCGAACATTCATTTTTGACTTTAGACTACATACATAATGCAGATTTGCTAACCGGGAGCGTATACAGTAATAACTGAGACATCCCTCTTCAGCCCTGAGGTTGGAGGAATTTTTTTTCTGCGAAACGTAGGTATCTACTTACGAGTCTACTCGGCTATTAGTTGGCTACAATGAGGAAGATATTTGACGACGACACAGAAGCGAAGGGCTGATCCACTTGGAGCCAGGTTTGGGGAAGGGGGTGGTGTTTTCTGAGATATTCTTACACGAAGCGAAATGTGCAAACGCTGTTCGTCGTAAAATCAGGTGTCGGTATACCGAGATCTTCCTGGCAGCGCAGAGGTCTCGCAGAACAAGGTCAGTAGGGTCTCTGTCATGTTTTGTCCCTCTGCGCCTAGATCAGGGAAGAAATGACGTCACCCATAGTGGGTGTGGGACGAATCGTATTTCGGAAAATCGGCAGATTTCGCGTTCAGTCAGATGAAATAGAAATAATTTTGTGTGCCCAGGTAAATAGATTCCTTCGCCGGACAAGAAACGGGGCTGATCTATTTTGGTACTCTGGAAACTTAAGCAGATGGACAACATTTTGGGAGCGATTAAAAGTTACGACGGGGACAGAAAAGTAAGTTATGTAGATTCGAATGTGAAGACGGCAGTCTTCTGCGATGTCTGATAGATACTGACCGACGTTTCGTGAGAATTGCGTTATCACGTGGTTGCGAGTGGTCTTTAAAGGGTTGGACGCCTGACAATATACCAGTTCCCGAAATGGTGCAAGATTTGCTATCCATTTTAATGTTGCCAACATTATTTTTGAGGAGAACTGAAATATTTTCCTCGTGCTGGTGAAGATGAGGTTTCGTGTTTCTTCAGTGCCCCCCACCCCCACCCCCGATTTTCTTTCTGTTTGTGGATTCTGCGGGTGGTGTATCACTAGGTCGTTAACCCTAGTCAGAGTCTGCGAAGGAGCAGGTTTTGTAATACGAGTCGGGAGGCAGAAAGTGACTGCAGTCAGCATCGCTCTTCTCATACTGCCTAATCACACATTCATTGCCGTTCAAATAAGGCAAAACTTTTTAAATGAATATTTCAGCGTTTATGCACTTAATTTAAGTAGACCGCGTAAGAAGTAATTCCACTTTGAGGGTTGTGTGGTCGCCCTGTTTCTTGGACATTAATTTTATATTTGAGCTTAACATTCTCAGTCTTGCGTTTGACATCTGCCTCGTCTCATGTTGCATGCGGGCCACTTATGTTTCCAGAGCCGTGAGTTGCGTATCTGCTCACCATGTTGCGTGTTAAAACAGTTTAGCAGTGGAATGTTACGAGGGTGGCCAGCTGATGCGTTGGTTTGATTCTAGACTATTCTTGGGCGCAACTGTTGGCACAGACTTGTGCATTTCTGCTCGCCGGTTCCATTTCTGTGTTCCGTAGTGCAGCCGCCATTTGTACCGACCGATTCCTAGAGTGGAATCCGCGAGGTCACTGTAAGGCACGAACCCCTACCTCACCGAGTCTAATCTAATGACGGACTCCACGAATGGAACTCCTGCCCTATCCCAGACATTGCGATAGGAAAGGGCTATTTGAGAGACCAAGGCATAGATGGGAGAATAATTTAGTGATGTTATTAAGTTTCGTCCTTGAAAACACGTCTGTGTCACCTTAATACCGAGCTCGTTGACAAAAAAACACTATATTCTTTAATATTTAGTGTGTTCTGTATTTAATTTTAAATAAATACTTCTCATTATGTTTCAGATACATTACGCTAATACAGAATGACACTTTATTATTGTTATATTGCAGTCTTGAGTCATGACTAGGTATTTGTGCGTAAAAATGTTTCGCTAACGTATTCATTGACGTGTTCTACATATCAACCCTTCGCCCTCGACCCACAGGCGGCATATCTTTGGAAGAATTTGCCAGGAATGGCACTGATAAGTAGCTCCATAAGAGACTGCACTTAAGCATAACGATGAAAGATTGTATTTTATCTCAGGTGAGTGAACTTGCTGTGTTTGGTTGTGTGATGAAGAACGAATCGGAGACTTGGCCCCGATATAATAACAAGACGTTCTGGAAAGAACTTCCCTTAAAATGGTTCAGTCACTTTATTTCTGTTTAACATTTTAATAAAAAATAAATAAAAACTTACTTTAAAAAATATTGCATGTTTTCGTAACATACAAATAAGTGTCACCCCATTTCGCAACTTTCGTATTGTTGGTGGGAAACATTATAAAAAAATTGGGAATATGTGTTGGTACTGAACGATCCTTTAAAGAGGACATATCAGTATCTTGGTAGCAAGCAACAATCCACCGCTGACGTCAGCACCTGCAATGTTACGTTGTGACTACCGGGAATAATCTAACCCTTCAAAGCCCACTTGTTCGTCCCTCCTGATTGATATTTGATGATGCTCGATCAACTGCGAGACTTACAGCGTCGAAGGAGATCCAGATACGTAGTGCCAGGCCCCGGAAACAACGAGATACTAAAAAGTAATTCAATTATTTCTGTTTTAATTTGATATGTTAAATTTTGATTGTTTAAAACAGAAACGTTTGTACTCCTCGCTGCCTTTGTCGTAGTTTCTCGCCTCTGCCACCAGGTGGTAGCTGTGTGTAGTAACCCAGACGTCGAATAGCAGAGGATCGATTTTAAAATCTCATTGTACTTAACTTTACAGGAGTTAAAACAATTTAAATTCGTTCAGATATCGTTATCTGCGACGAAAATCGGTGTAGCTGTCATCTACTCCACTTACAATTCATGTAAAGTCTTTAAATTATTGAACTCTGTAACGTAAGCATCTCGGACGCCGTAAGTGCATTGGTTCGTATCCCGAAGACAGTAGATATTAGTGTCAGGTGGTGATTTTGGCTGTAATTTCACTCTCCAGGCAGGATGTTATCATAAAATAGATCACGATCCAAGCGGTCCAAGACTGCTCACACCTTGAGTGGCGAGGTCACCGGGGGTCGACCCAGAATTCCTTTGTTAGTAAAACCTCGTTCGTCGGCTTTGTGAGCTGGCTGTGGCCTCGTACGTTCTACACCTGTTGAAGTGTCTGCGGGCAGGTGCATCGACGGATGAAAGTCGCGTTTCTATGGAAACCATTAAAGGCGTTAGGAGTTCGTCTTATGGTTTGTGTTCCTAACATGCGAAGTTATTATAGCTTCACGCGTGTGTTACTGGCGTGCAAGCGTGTTTCTTTCGTGTTCTGTACGACGGAGTAAAAGCCCGACATTTTGAGCCGTCTTGTGGGTTGTAGCACCGTGTAGACGTTTACCAACGCCCTGATGATGGAGCCAGCGAGGACCTCCGAAACGTTGGTAAACTTCTACCAAAGTACATGGCGCTACGTCACAAATACAGACATCTTTGTTACGTTATGATTATCTGCATATCCTATGAAGAAAAATAGTCCGTATGGCAAGCACCAAGTTTGTAGTCTGGAGGTAACTGGTTTGAATCTCATTTGGCACCATTTTGCCGCGAGGGTCCTTTCCCCCCCCTCTCCTCTTTTCAGTAGAAACGCCTGAGTGGCCTTGAAAGTCTGCTTAGTCACCCATCTGTCCTCTGACTCCTGACTTTTCCTCTCTCCTGTTGTCCCCTGCGGCGAATACCTTCAAATACGTTACGGTCGATTTATTTCGATCTCTATCGATGCACAACACTTTATCCGTTCGACTGCAGTCTAAAAATCCGTGGTATAAACTGCTACTGGTCCAACATCGCCCTTTAATTACTTCGTATTAATTAAACTGTAGACCTAAATTAATTTTGAATGTTTAATAAGATGTTAGAATATTTACCGAACGTAACTGAGGTCCAGGTTTTATAGACCTTCACATTATATGTGAGTGAGTAGGTCCAGATGTGTTTAGAATGTCGCGATACAGATTTGACACGTCAGGTTAAAAATAGTTCGTCAGGTAAGTTCAAAACTCCAAAATATTTCGCGTAGTCGCCATGTCGTTGTTTTCGATCGTCCTTAAAATTCCCAGACAAGTTTCATATGCGAATATTTCATAGATGGATGGAGGTGTTAACCTCGGAGAAAGGACCCGAAGTTCCATTGGACTGGAGTCTGATTTGGGCCTCTGAATGTCTGAAGAGACTTAAATAAATCTGTGTCAGCCGCGTCCAGTGGATTTCTGCTGACTTCTGTGTATACAAGCATTTGATGAAGGTGTGGGCGTTGAGTTTGTGCTGAATCGGCTTGTTAATTATATGTCACAATTTTGACAATAACAAAACAGAACGTGATAATTTGTTTGTGAATAAAAGGGCCCCTAATTGAGACAAGGCTGGGTCATATCTACGGGCCTAGCTTTCATAGAACTGTGCGAACGTCGATACTATCCTATTACAGCTGCATTTGTAGTGTGAAAAGTGGATTACATGTAGACTCGTGGTCTTAGGTTCGGTTCTGTGATCCACCACGAACGTCTCATCACTGTTGCAGGATTAATTTTTCTCGTTTGCTGTGTTTTTGTCAACCCCTGTTGTACGGTACAATCCTTGAAGGAAAAATTATTATTTTTATTTTAAATCTGAGCGTCTCTAGGATTAATATATCCTGGAGTATGAAGGCAGTCTGCGTTCTAAAAGAGCCAAACCTTGCGGGGAAGCGAAGCGCGTTTATTTTGAGGAGCAAAAGTGTCTTACACTCTCTGGTGGTGATAAATATACCCCGTGAGTAGTGGCCTCAATTTAGAAACTCGCGGTTTGTGTGAGTGGCCTAGACATTGGAAGTGGATCGACTTCCCACGCCGATCGCTTTGTTTTGTGTATATTTCCAGCGAACGCTGTGAAGCCCGAAGCTCGTCTAAATATTATTTTAAAGAATTCAGTCCGTACCGCGAAGAAAACACCTCACTTGACCATTACAAAGATCAACTGGTTAACGCTGTTTAAGGAAATAATCGCTGTTTACACTGAGAATCATAGTTCGTCTGATTAATATTTAAGAATTCAGTCCGTACCGCGAAGAAAACACCTCACTTGACCATTACAAAGATCAACTGGTTAACGCTGTTTAAGGAAATAATCGCTGTTTACACTGAGAATCATAGTTCGTCTGATTAATATTTAAGAATTCAGTCCGTACCGCGAAGAAAACACAGCACTTCACCATTAGAGAGATCAACTGTTTAACGCAGTTTAAGGAATTAATCGCTGATTACAGTGAGAATCGTACGAAATCCATAAAACACGAAAGTAGAATTATTGATTGTTGAAGCAGATGGACCATTAGGCTTTAAAGGGTTTAATATTCCCGCTGTAATTCTTTGGGGGGGGGGGGGGGGGGCAACAAATACAAAGGATCAGTATAATGACAACTAATCACGTGAACAGGGAGTAGAGCCAACTCCCGAAATGTCACGTGAAACAAATATATCTCAGACAGTGGACAATGTCCAGCACGGAAGACGAATCCTGAATAAATTTTTGAAGTCGAAACAGTCAGAAGAAATAATCCAAGATGATGTGTCACGTGTTGAGATGGAAAAGTAGTTCAGATTGGAAATTGACTGAACTGTCTCAGTCTTTGTGAAGAATCTTCTTTTGTCTCCTACGCAGCGCCACTTATTTCTCGGCCCCGGGACGGACTGCCCACGGGAGTGCCCAGAAAAGACCCCGAACTACCGCTGCATCTTCCCTGTTCTTTGTTCACTGTCTCTGATTTTATTCGACTCTGCATAACCTCATCAGTTGATGTAGAGTCGTAAGATAACAATAGACTTTCTTATTCTAGATTTCTGTCTCTCTCTTTTCTGTTGCCTTGTTTAATTTTCTTCGTTTTCTCCTCCAAATTGTTCATGCGTGTGGGCGTTTGTCTTAAGGCGAGACGACTGAAGGTCACTGGACAAAATGCAGATGACGAAAGGGTCACAAGAACACCTTGGCCCCTGACCACGTGGTTGATGACGTCATGGCCGTAACTAGGTTTCACGTTGGCTACAGCAACGCAGATAAATTAGGGAGTTAGTGGCTGTTCTACTGTGTGCTGAACATTGATTACGGTTTGGATGGAATCTCCAGGGATTTTTATGGGGAAACACAGATATTGCAAATGTGTGATTGCAGAGTACACAGAAAGAAATATTTTGACTTTCATATTATTAGCGAATGCGACAGGACGAGAAACCCAACAATTTCTACGAGTGTCCTAGTGGGATAATATTAAAATTTTAGCCAAATTAATTATTAGGGTTGGAGATGGTACAGTCCCGATCGTGTCCAGAGGTGGATTCAACCTTGGCTTTGTATCTCGTAACAGACTGTGTTACACAACAGTAAACATGATATCACGACCGTAAGCAGTTGGGCGGTGGTGGGGGAACGCGATGACAGTCAAATAGCTTTCGACGTTGATAGTAAACATTACAGTGTATTCATCATACCGGGGCGGGGGGGAGCACGCAATACGACGCAATGAAAATAATTGTTCTCGAATGAAACACAAAATTGCCCCAACTTCCATGTCAAAGTGTCGTACTATGGATTAGTTTTGCCATGGGTGTTCGTAATGGCCGTGGAATGGCGTCCAGTCGTCGCCATGGAAACGGGGAAATGAAAGGCGGGGCTTGTGTTTTCCATTCAGTTCGTAAAGAACTTTAAAGGCGTGGTTTAAACGTGGGAGGAGTGGCCACCGCTGCAGAAGCCATCTTGTTTCGTTGACGTCATCAACTAGGTTTTTTTTAGTTG
Source organism: Zootermopsis nevadensis (assembly GCF_000696155.1). Next base: position 44,832 of record NW_019059573.1, read on the forward strand.
TTCCTGCCGTAACTAATGGATAACTTGTCCGAATGGTAGTGCTATCTTGCGGCAGATGTATGAACTCGTTTGACTGATCTTTGAACACATTATTTTCAGGGAAGGAACTTCATTAAATCAAAATCTGTTTGCCAACTGCTGTACCTACTGGGCTGGGCATGTAGCACGCAAGGGATGCATGCAGAATTTTGGTAGGAAATCCTTATGTAAAACGACCGCCGGGCAGGCCAAGAAGGAGATGGGACGATAATATTAAGATGCATCTTAGGGAGGTAGGCTGTGAGGATTGTAAATGGATGGAGTTGCCTCAGGATCGTGGCCGGTGGACCTGCGGGCTCTGCTACAAGGAGTTAGTAGTCTCGTAGAAGGTTATCGACGTTTCAGAGGTGCTTGCTGCCTCCATCATCAAGAATTCCGAATGAATCGAAGTGTCCTCTTTCCGTCATTAGGGATCACCTCAATGTATTTGTTTAACGACACTTCGTCAGATGCTAACACTAGCTGAGTTGGTGAATAAATACTCCGGCTTTTATGGAACACTAAGTTTCAATGCCTTTGAGGAAGATCCCTCCTCTTTACCGTAATCTGAACCAGATGTTCTTTCAAATCAGTCTTAATATTATCCTCGCTTGTTTGTTGTCATTCATTCGGGGTTTTTCGACCGAAAGTTCTTGTGTGTGCTCGTATTTAATCTGCCGTGCGTGCTACATGGCCCGTCCATGATCCCAACATTTCTGTACTTAACGGAAAGTAAGCGTTAATCTTTTTATGTTACATTTCGTTTGAATGAGTGAAGCCATTCTACTCTGAAGCACGTAGGATGCCGTCAAACATGTGTTCAGAAGCTTGCGTCTAATTGTTTGTGGTAATTCACGTTACCAGTAATTTCTATGCTCTGTTTTGCTAATGAAAACTGTTTTTCATGTTCGTCCTTGACCCACCACGAAGTTTCATTCTTTTTTCCTACTTCACTGAGAGCATTCTTTCCGTACGTAATGCATATCTCCCCCCCCCTCCTCCCTTTCCACCGTCGCCACCAACTGCTCTTTCTTTGTACGTCTCCTTGAAATGGTAACCATGGAGACGGGAAGAAATACCGGTTTTACGTATGAAGGAGTTTTCAAAAGACATAAATTACTTTCCTCTACTTCAGACACACAACGAGCGATGTTCCTTTTCTTATAAACATGCCGAAGGTAACTTGCTGCTTTTTTTATTTAGTATGAAATCGAATTCTGTTCTTTAAAGACCGCAAGTTGCATATGGTTAATGAATTTTAGTCGCTCAAACAGATGAATGTAATTAATGATGTCATTAGCCATTTAACAACTTGAAGATGGCTGTCTTCTGGGTTGTTTCGCCGCGTTGTCTGGTGCAAGACAGAGCCCGGAAGCCAACCATCTTCGTACCTGCCTTCATGAGATCCCCAAATCCTTTTTACAACTTAAAAGTAATCGATTGTTAAAGTTACAGCTGATCATGGGCTAGACGACCGTATTCCTGGCCACGATGGCGCTAGGGCCCTTCCAGCGTGTTCTTCGGGATAGAATCCGCGATGACCCCCACCCACCCAGCCTGTGGTATTTAGACCCCGGGGAAGTGCACATAACTGCAGACACATTTGTGCACCTGTCTGTCTGCCCCTTTGAGGTCAGCAACGTTTTCTTCCTCGCGTTGATCTGAGAGGTTGCGTGCATTAGTAGAATACGAACTGCTGTTTGGAAGTTTTTATCCGCCGGGCGCGTGGCACCTGAAATGAATGTTCTCTGGCGTTTGCTTGAAGCGATGAAGCGGGCTTCGTCTCTCCGTGTCATAACAGTCCAGTGCATTGTCAGTCCTGATGCTTGTTTATTTAACAATTGTCTTTGTCTGGTGACCTATTCATTGTGGATGCCACGAAGGCACCTAAGGTATTCATTTAAGTTAATTCCTTTATAAGACTTGCCTGTTTCGTTAAATGTGTCACAATCTCAATGGTACTTTTGTAATATCCTTGTCTTTTGTTTCCTTACGTGAATCTTTGTTCCTCAAAGTGACGTAATTCGAGCGGCTATAAATAGGCTGGGGCATATATAGCTCGCATCGGAGACATAATACCTAAATTAATTTACTAGAAATATCCCGCTTTGTATGTAGCGTGAAAGTTTAATACCATGTTCACAAGAGCCCGCCACCGGTCCCTACAGAGCCATATGAACCCAATCCACACTTTTCAATCCTATTTCCCAAAGATCCATTTTAATATTATCTTCTCGTCTATGTTTATGTCCCCTTTGTCCGACAGTGAGGACAGAGTAGAAAGGGCTCCGGCTCAAATTGAGGTGAAGTGACGAGTGATTGATTTTGTAAGCAGGTTAACTGCATCATCATCATCTAGGCGCTTGGTCCACATGTTGATCCTTCTATAAAGATGCACGGAGCATAATTTTGAATTAAATAATTCTACTAATCCTATTTCAAAGGTTCACAGTCTTGCACTGAACACGCGCAGAGGTCGTGGGTTCGAATTTCTCTCAGAGTTTGGATGTTTCTGTGAGTTTTTGATCGTAGATCATCATTTTATTCATCATCACTTCTCTACTGACCTGCCAATCAAAAGAGGTTGGGCACCCCTGGTGTATGGATGTACGACAGATACCCAGTGACTCATCATCTTTGACGGTCTAGATACAAATAATACAATTCGCTTTGCTTGGTACAAATTGCTGTAATCTCTGAAGCAGAAGGTGTTTTAAATGACTTTTAAGAATTCAGTCCGTACCGAAAAGAAAACACAATTCTTCACCATTGCGAAGATCAGCTGGTTAACGCTGCTGAAAGAAGTAATGTTTGTTGCTTGTGAGAATCATACGAAAGTATAAAATAAAACAATCCAAAATATAAAAATAAAGCTGCCATGGCCTATTTTAAAGTACTGTACTATCCTGTAATGTAATCAAATGAAATACCTCGGGATAATGGAACAGAAAATCGAACCTCGGACCACCCCAGTACAAGCAGGAGTGCCAACCTCTGCACACGTGTGTCACACTTTATCATTGATTTCACAGAGCAGATTGAGAAACTCGGGTGCCGCCCGGGTAGGTCATCGCCCCAACAACCCCTGTTCGCCCGCACGCCCTCCCGCCGTGTTCCGTCTCTTCTGTACGAATTCCCCGCGGGCTCAGCTAGTCTAATGAATAGCTAAACACGTTGTAATTAATAGCTTCGTGGTCCGAATAGAGACGAACCACGTTCTTCAAGCACCCGAACTCTTAGGGGTATTTCATTTGAAGCCAACAAAAACAGTGAATATCTCAGTCTGTGAGCATCCTTTTCTGATGTTTCGCTCAGCAGAGCAACGGTTCTAGGCAATTAGAACCTAATGGTAACTCTATTTACCACCTGCTTTAACAATCGGCATCCCTACAGTTTGTTTTATGTGTGTCTCGAATGTTTTCATTCTAGACAGCGATCATTTCCTTAAACAGCGTCAACCAGTTGATTTTCGTAATGGTGAAGTGAAGTGAAGTGTTTTCTTTGTGGTACGGTCTGAATCCTTAAATAATATTTAGATGTGTTTCGGACTTCAGAGGGTTAAATTAAACAACTATCATTATTATGTCTTTGTCTGCATTGGAGAACCCAGGAAGACACCGATAATTGCCTCGGGCAGGATTTGAACCCGCGATTCCGTTGTTTTACTAACCAAATTTGTGATGTGGGCAAAATTCATTCATGAAGTGGTACTTGGTAATGTGAAAACGTTTTTGAATAAAGTTTAGTTACTGGATTTTGTTGTGGCGGGGACGAACCTGTCGTTAACAAAGCTGCTGAGTGGTACTAATATTACGATGGTCAGCTATATAAACTATCCTCTCTCACACTTTTTCTGAAGTACGTAGCCTACCGTACGCATTTCACTTCATCGTTACGCATTATAATGGCCTTGTAGGATGAACCCTTACGATCAGTTTGGTAGATTTATCTGAGATTTGTATGACAACTTCAGATGTTTTGAAAATTTGAGGTTCTCACTGCTGTAAAAATTTCGATATTGGTGTTGTGAGTTGTAACGTCATGCGGACTTGTATGTAAATTCAAGTGTTTCGGAGAAACATACTTCCTCCTTCTTCAAGGCATAGTTCGAATAGAGCTCTCTGAAGTTTTCTTACCAGTTAGTGAACGAGGCAGATGAAAGATTTCGTTGTATACGAAATGTCAGTGCTCCTGAGAATATGGTATAAATGCAGACCCCCCCCCCAATTATTTGTTTTTTAAAATAGTGAATTTTGTTTGATTAATTACGTCAGCATTCGCGTGATGAGATATCCGTTTTCTCTTGTCTTCAGAAAGCCGGTAGATCGACCGCGTAGTTCCCGGATATTTGTTGTGTGGAAAATGGCATTCCTTCAGTTATGTGGTTCTGCTGTAATGCCCCGTAATTGTATCTGCCTTCTCGTGCTCTTGCCTTGAAGAATGCCGTTGAACCACTCCTGTACCGATTCAGTTTAGTTGCCATGGTAACCTTGGCCAGGGCATGGACTAATCAGTCGTCCTGTCACGCAACTTTATATCTCGGATCTAATGTTACCAAAACTTTCTTATTCTTTTTTCGTTCTCAGAAACGTATTATCTGGTCCTCAAACCGAGAATAAAGACCACGTGTTTCGTACGGTACACCCGCGAAATCGGTAGGCCTGTTCTATACCCCGTCGGCCTTGGTGTTCAGTCATTAGTGTTGCAAGTTTTGTACCGGCTAAAACATAATCCTTCTTGTACTCTCGCCGATTTAAATGTCTGTAATAAATCGAATTCCTTTACTTCATTGTCCGCCTTGTTTATCTTTGCGTCACAATATCCTATCTGCATTAATGCAAAGCGACGTGGTGTTTAAGTAATGCAAAATTATGTTACTTAAGTTACCCTGCTTTAGTTAAAGTACTGAGAATGCCCGGAGGCATTCCGCGCATTCATGAGGCCCGCTTGCCTGCAGGTGCTGGTTGAATATGACGGTGTGGAATGGTACAGGCGAGAATGGATAAGCGTCTACAAGGACAGCATCTTCCACCTGTTTCTGGTGGAGCACAGTTTGGTGTGGACAGATCGAGTTGACCCCCTGTCCCCTTCAGGCGGCTCTGACATTCTGTGGCCCGCTCTGGTAAGTACGGACGCATTCAGTCCCACGTTCGTCTTCACACCGAATACCGATAATGGCGAAATGTGTTTGCGTAAATATATTTATTTTGTGAAATGCATTCCGTTTGTTGACAGAGTTATCTCGTTGTGGAAATGACGCTCAGTACATGTTTGTTTGAAAATGTTGTCTACTTCTTCCTTTTTAATGACGGTACTTTTCCGCGAGAAAATGTCTTCTGTCCAGTGTGTTCAAATATTGAACGTATATTCGTGTGTTAGTCGGCGTCGTCTCTTGCGCGTGGGACTACTGTAAACTAATGGGGCAGCCGGAGCGTGAAATCCGTTGGTTTTGAACGCAAACTGTCTTTCTTTCACATGGGAGCTCCGGACCCACTGCTTTGTTCCCATTTATTCTGCAGGTGTTATCAAAGAACGGACAGGTTTCAAAGTGTTCCCAACTTCTCAGCTTCTCAGCTTTGGAAGCCGATAAACTTTATAAAAAAAATTCGTATTTTGTTAGACAGAGACATAAATCAAATCTTATTGACATCTACTGCGTCTTTAAAACCACCTCCGTTGCAAGATCTTCGAAGCTTTTTTATTCAGGCACACCTAATGGTTGCGTTACAAACGAAATTCAAAAATTGTATCTTGTGTCTTTTGTCTCTTAGCTTTGAAGATGAAAGATGAGGTCCCGTTTTCCTCTCTCTTTGTGTATGTTGAACGTCTGTCTGATTCACGTATAAATTTCTTTGAAATAGTAAAAAGGAAACGCCTTCGGGAATTCTGGAAGTGTTTTGCCAGGTTAGCAAGTAGGTCCTTGCTTTCCTAGCAGAAAAGGTCTGACACGTGCTTCTTCATTGCAGTCTTTCACGCCTCTGGTGGCTGCCGTGGACGTGGCTTCAAACCAGCAACCGCTGGAGTTCCTACTGGACCGGGAACTCACGTTCCGCGATTATTCCCGCCTGCAGCCCTTCCAGGTGAGCACTCTTCACATTTGTAACGTATCACAAGCACAAGCCAGTAGGCCTTACATCGAATTTTAACTTAGTGAAGAACATCCCTGATGACGGTTCTGTCAGATGGCCAAGTTAACAATTTTGACATCCTACTAACAGGAAGTTAATACGTTAGGAGATAAATTATAAAATCTGCTGTATTCGATTCAACGTCGCCGCAGAATGTGAGCCTGGGCTCGAAGCAAGGTCTACACAGCCACCCGGTTTGTGACATTCTTACATTCAATGTACAGTCACGTGGGCAGGGTACAGACAGACTGTAGTGGCCACATTGTCTGTGTTGGCCTTATGGGCCGTGACGCCGTGTGGACTTCTAGGTAGATACCAACGTTTCTAGGGAACATACTGCCTCCATCGTCAGGACTAACAGTGAAGGTATATTTGTCTAAAACGTTCACACGACGTTGAAACTGAACAGCTCGACATGGAAAGTTTCACTGCAGTGAGAATCTTAATTCTGAATTATTTTTTTTATTTTAATTAAAAAGAATTAAGGAACGTTTCTCTCCAGACTTAAGTCTACAGAGACAAAATGATTCGTGGAATCTCGTGGATTAGGTCGCAAAACTAGCTTCGGCCCAAGGCTTGACTTTCCTCTCTCCCCCCAAATGACACAGGCTTTAATGTAACTTCTCTCCGGACTTGTTCAACTCTCCACGAAGTAGAACTTTGTTAAGGAACTCAGGAGATGATCAGAGGCGCTTGGGTGTGCGGCGAGGGGACACATGATAATTCTCTTTGCTCGTGTTTAGCCCCTGCAAAGTAGTGCGGGATGCCTGAAAGTCGCCACAAGTATAACTTTCTTCGTAATTGCATCTTTCTCTTATATTTCTTCGACCTGAGCATCGCGTTGTTTAACTCAGATTTCAGGGTTTCGAGTTCTCGCCCCCCAGGTCAACAGGAGTGCACAATTTTTGCACTGGCCTTTGTGTTCTGTGCAGATTCTTTGAACGAGCAAAGTAAAATGAACGCATTTTTTTTCCCATGTTTGCATTTCTTCTGCTCGCTTTTTGGTATTGAGGTTTTTGGAGTATACTTTTTCATTTAAATTTAAATTTAACACGATTGAAAAAATTTCTTTGCTCAGTCCTGCGGAAATTTATTATAAATATAGGCGCCATGTCCAAAAGACTAGGATCCAGGATGTGCATCTATGCAGGCCTTAAATTATGCAGAAAATTCTAGGCGTTCGCATAAAAAATTCTGCTTTCGTGGCAGATTAGTATCCAGGGATTTCGCAGGCGTCGCTACCGGTAACTCTGCAACTTTTATTTGTGCATTTCGTATGATTCTCAGTGTAAACAGCGATTATTTCCTTAAACAGCGTCAACCAGTTGATCCTTGCAATGGTTAAGTGTCGTGTTTTCTTCGCGGTCCGGACTGAATTCGTAAATGTTATTAAGATTCTCCTTGTACTTCGCGGCGTTACGACGCGGACCGAACTTCGCCTTTATTGAAGATGGAAAAACATGGCCGAACATTAATTTCCCGGGAGAGATTGGAAACCGCAAAGTGAGCGGTCGAGGAAGTATTACAACTGTTTGCAAACAGTCTGAATATACGAGCTTTACCTCAAGTGTGCTGTTTCCCTAGCGACGTGTAATTGTAGAGAACCTGCGGTTTGCTGTTCACTTCATCATCACTTGCCATTAGACGCTTTCAAACTGGTGTCACTTGCCTCAGATCAAATTGAATACGTGCGTGTTGCTATGGTTTCGCCATAGAACTACACTGTGTTTCAAAATCATCTCCCGGTCTGTGAGAGAATATTGAAGCTGCAGATGTTAACACCTTCCTCAAATACCAAAGATAAACATCGCGAATAATTTCTTTTTTCAGCGTTGAAACCTAAGCCAGTCTGAATAATAGTTAAGAATACAGTCCGTACCGCAAAGGAAACACAACACGTCCACATCACAAAGATCAATTGGTTAACGCTGTTTAAGGAAATAATCGTTGCTTGTTCTAAGAATAGAAACCGAAAAATGGACTGTCTGGAAATACTCATTTATTGATTTTTAAAGCAGGTGGTAAATGTAGAAACATTTGGACTTTTGAAGGATTCTTCTCATTAATAATTAAACGCCTGACTGTCTGTTTCATAAGTTATCAGCTCATCACCGTTGAACCGAATCTGTCTGCAGAGACGTCTTAGGTTTGATGGTGAACTAATTTTTTGGAACAGCCTGTACGTGTGAATGCGCTGAAGACAATGACATGGGTGTTGCCCGAATGAGATAATTGTCTGAAACTTGTTTCTAGGCCTGTCCAATATAAACACTAGCAAGCCACGCCTTCCTTTGTGTGCATTATTCATTACTTCGCGTTGCGCGCGTATCACCTGCGTTTGTACGCATCCATCCTGGCTTTATCTGTGCCCTGTGAGAGCATTTCCTATGCAAATGGACATTAGGGCGCTACCTGATGTGTCATCGCAGGAAGGACGTGTAGAAAGAAACAAAAGACTGCGTATTTATGTACGGCAGTCGCGATTCCGTTAATTTAAGCTACCTTTGTCCTAAAATTACCAAGCAGTCTTTTTTTTTTTAAAAAAAAATGGCTCTTAAAGTTTGTGTTTGCCTTTGTATAAGTTGGGGTTCAGAAGTACTAAAAGATGTCTGTGTGATGATCACTGCAAAAATGAAATAAGACTTCGTAGTTGGATAAACAGAAAATTAAATGTAAAGGTGTTATGACTTAAACGTCGTATCGTCCCTACGTGAAGTATTTTACCCCCTCACGGAGGAACCTCTGAATTTGTAAACATCCTTAAATAAACCGGGAATCGATCGGTTGACCTTTTTGAAGTGGGAACGGGGTGGCTTTTTTGTGTGACAGATGTGCGTCTGTTTTTCGTAAGTAGAATCCGTTTTGTTAATAACCTTGATGACCGGGGAGAACTACCAGCTCGCTTATGCAACTATTGTTACATGTACCCTCCCCTCCCCTCCCCTCCCCCCCTCCCCCCGGTCCCATTGCTTCGCTTTGTTCGCTGTTGTATGGACTTTGGCTTTTGAGCTCGGCTTCTGTTAGGTTGTTTGGTGGTTACGTCGCACTACAAGACTCGTGTTCGGAATGTAAACAGAGTTGCTTACGCCAGGCGATGTCCTCCGCCACCAACATCATTAACTAGCCTTTAACAGCGCACAATTTGTGACAGAAGCTCTTGTATTGTTGTTTACCAGTAAACGAACTCAGCTTTCGTATAAAAAAAAACATTTTCTCGGGCCATCAGCTGTCTGAAATGATAAGAACTCGCCGATGTTTCAAGGACCATCCACACCTGTCCCCATCATCAGGTGGGAAATTGTCCCTTGTGAGGTGGATTTAAACCCAGAAATGTTGGCATCGATTTTGGCTGGAGGCCTTCATGATTTGGGAACGTGACTTTTAACTTAAACCCTTGAATTTGCTTTAAAACTGAGGAAAATCACGAAAGACCCAAGTTAGCGGAGTGGGTAGACGTGGTCGTCTTTTTATGGACAGCCTTGGTTGTTCTGATGAACATCGTACCACCTCGTTTGCCTGCGGGTGATTTCAGCCAGGCCTTGGTCGGCGCAAGTCCAGGATGGAGATGCAACTCAGATCGATATTGCATCTCTATCCTGGACATGGCAGCATGATAAATGGATCGCATGAAAAGGAAGGCCATCAGGATCAGGCTTCACCCCCAGAAACTTTAACAGCGATGGCGTGGCCTCACACTCTCGGAGGTCCTTGCATCCGGTGATGAAAGGCGAAGCACTGGGATTAAGGCTTTGACCGGGATGTTCTTTTGTTAAATCTTATGTGGTACCGCCTGATTCGACTTCTAATGGTTAAGTGAAGTGTTTTCTTCGCGGGACGGTCTGAATTCGTAAATATTATGAAGACGAGCTTCGGCTTCAAAGGGTTAACCAGCTGATTTTCGTAATGGTGAGGTGTAGTGTTTTCTTCGCGGTACGGACTGAATTCATAAATAATATTCAGACGATCTTCGGCTTCAAAGGGTTAATAAGACCAGCATTTTTGTTTGTCTTTGTTGTCACAGAATCAGCTAAGGCCGACATTGTGACCACTTATTGATTCCAGGAATGGGACCCCGAATTGCCCGGGCTGAGAGACTGTCCTGAGCTGAGGGCCGAAGTTCAACGCTGGTTTGAGTTGCAGGACGGGCAGAGAATTCTTGTGACCACACCCAGTGTTCTGGTGGGTTACCGGGTGGAGGTGTACAGGGCAGAGGGAACCACCCAATGGTACACCGCCGTCATTGTCAGTTACAACGAGGCTACTAGGGTAAGTGGGAAACCGAGCACGACGTATTCTGGAATTTACCGTTCTTTTGTAATAGTAGCCGGCGCCACTGAAAAAGCTCGGGTTGTCTTATGCAAGTCCCTCTCTTATCCTGTACAAATGCTTTTAATAGCTAGGAGTTCCTCCCCCTTGCTTGCTTCACACTCCC
>NW_019059573.1:55676-76043 GCF_000696155.1 Zootermopsis nevadensis
CTTTTCGTCGTTAGTGAAACAGTGACCTAAGGTAATTGTTAGGTTTGGTTATGTTGTTTGAGGATTGTGTTTCCAGGTCGCTTCGTTGTTTGGGGTTTCGAGTAGGACCCGTTCCGCTCGCAAATTCTCATTTATGACATGTCGAAGGGGTTTCGTGTTCCCAGCTTTGCAGCGCGTATGAGAGCTTTCGTGTGTAAAATCGCACAATGACGAGCGTCTGGAACGCGTACGTGATATGATTAAAACATTGTCTGGAATCTTTCCCGGAATGTATCACAGCGCACAGAATAAAAACAAAATTCTGGGTATAATATTTGGATCCAACTTTAGGATTTGCGCGCCTAATTAAATATCGTAAGTGATTTTGAGACTACTTGTTAGATGCAAGATTGGATAATAATAATATTAAAACGAATCTTATGGAAGTATTATGTGAGAGAGTCGACTGGATTCAACTGGCTCACAGAAGAATGTGGTTTGGGGCAACTGTGATGCTATAAATGACGGTGATATTACAGCTGTTTCGTTCAGAATGCGACGTGGCGAGGCGCCATGAACCTCGTCGCAGTTTAGGGCCGAGTGGTCGAGACATAAATCCCTGCATCCGGTCCAGGTTCCTGCTGCCTACGGAGCTAGCAGGTCAGATGAGTCTGCCAGCATCCACCGGAGAGCGACAGAGGTGCAGGAACACGTGTTGGCCACGTTCCACAGTGATTCACGTCGTAACACAGACAGTGACCTTGAACCTCTGTGTCCCCTCCCCCCAATTAGTGGGCCATCATTCAATCAACATCGCGATGCTTTTTTTATATAGTATGATGTCCGTCACGTAAACTGAAACATTTGTCACAGCGCCGAGAGTTTGTGGCTTGTTTAAAGACGCTGAATCAACCGAAGGGTTTTTTTAATTCCGCGATTGTTCTTAATGTGCTGAATAAAACACGGGGAAATTGAAATGCTTAGTGAAATTTCTGCGTTGTTTTGCGAAATAAATAGCTTGGTCGGGGAGATCAAATTTGATTGTATACATCACAGAGTTCCTCGTTATGTAATTATCTCTCGTTTCTCATTGCGAGGTTACGTTAAGTAATCCGGTCTGGCTGTAATCGCGAGACAATTTTGTGGGAGATTTTTTCCCGTGGTTCTGAGGTCTTGTTCGTTGGTTAGAACAAACCACATTTTGCAACCTGCTCACGTCTTGTGTACATTTTGAAGTGAGACACTCGATGGAGCAGAGTACGCCTTGAGAAGCTGATAATCTCTTATCTAGTCAACACATTACCAAGCTTTTATGGAACCCGAAGGCTAATTATCGTGACCACAAGAGCCCGTTTGGTATCTGCTTCAAGTAAGTGACTGACGCATCGAGTTGATTAAGTCAATTCGTGCTTTAGAACTTTAAATATTTGTTTAAAATAGCCGATTTCGTAATGTATTGATGTGTTTCGGGGCCAGTATTTTTGATTTGTGATAATATCTGTTTCCCGGTGCTGATAGGACGTTTCGCTTGCCGCCGAGTTCAGAGTTCTGTTCTTGGCATGCAATCGGAACGTCTCGCGCAAATTAGCCCAAGTGCTTTACTCCACCGACCGTTCAGAACCATCCACAGCCTGCGTTATAATAGTGCCCTGTAATGCGCGTGTCGAACACACGTTTCGCTTCTGTTTCCAGTGCTCCTGGTTTTTATTTAACTTTTTTTTTGGAGGATTGCGTTTATTTTATTAGAATTTAATGTGTATCAAACCCCGATGTTCGTAACGTAAATATTCTCTCTTTGGCGATTAGGTTTACTGAGATTGCAGTCATTAGTTCGAACTACGACGATTTTTCGTAAAATTTGTGTATAATCCGTAAATTAGCTGATAATATTAAAAAGTATCACAGAAGTAGGTTGTAAAGATATTAATTGGACTGCGCTGACTGGTTTTCCATTAAATTAATTAATTCGGTGATGAACATTCGGGTTCCCTAAGCCATCTAGTTAAATAGTTGGTTGGTTGGTTAGTTAGTTAGTTAAGTGCCTTCTGAATATCTGAATCTGAGACAATTGTTTCTATGGTTGCTAGACACGTGTTAAAGCTTCAAGTAAATTTGCAGACGTCTGTTGTTGAAGTGTTCAGTGGAGAAGATCTGTTACATTTCACAGAAATTCTGAAAAGCGAGGCGTGTCTGATAAGAATTAATTCTGCTGCAGCGAATGTTTTCACACACAGCCTGTAGACGGATTAAATCGTCCCAAATTCTCTCACTCGGGAACTCTCTGAACCCGCGACTGCAGCGCCATAGGTGGCAACAACATTCGCGTTCTTAAGTTCCGATTCCTCACGGACGAGGAATGTCTTGATCAGCTGTTTCTTCCCCTACTTTCTGCTCAGGAGTTAATTCTCGAATCGAGATAAACCGAAGTTCGCAGACCACATGTGCTCCTGAAAAAAATGTTTGTCATTATCTCTTCAAACTTTTACTTTCTTTTAACTACGTTTTTTTTTGGGGGGGGGGATATTGACGCGACCCCTCCCCCTCCCCCTACACATGGACCGGAGTTGAGGAGGTGTTAGTATCAGAAGCAGCCGTGATCCAAAATTAAACCGAGGTCTTCTTGCCTGCTTAATTTTAAAACTAACAGACGGGCTGTTTCTTTTTTGTTGGGGTTGAGGGCATGGTTTAAAAATCCGATATCCATGGCTGGTGGCGACTGTTTATTACTTCCAGTCCACCCCACCCCCACCCCCACCCGGGGCTGTTATTCCGAAGGGGAAGGTGGGGCACCACGAGCCAAAACTATTCAAGAGCATGAAAGGAAGACGCATCGCTGTGCGGGCTGCATATCTCTCTCACTCTCTCAGACTGGTGTAATTAAGGTCTCGCCTCTTTAAATGGCGGGGGGTGGGGGTGGGGGTTTCTGTTGTACAATAAAGGGGCGACGAGGCCTGGTGAATATGCATGAGGCAGTGGGCTGTGAATTCAACCCATCCCTGTGGCGCGTAGAAAGAAGGGCGAAACAAAAAGTTACGTGATGTTAAAATTCTGCGCTGTGTTTCGTTCACGAAGAAAAACGCGTAGTAAATTAGACGGGTTATAATAAATACACCTGATTGCAATTTTGTTCATCGAATTTCGTCAGACATTGATGGTCGATGGCTTGCTTGTATCGATTATGAAAATCGATACATAGTCACTCGTTAGGTACTCGGTACTTTCAACTGCATGCGAACGTCTGTGGTGGGAATGATTATTAATTCCTTTTAGTCGTGGAATCGATTCGTGACACTCGAATGAAAAATACTGTGTGTAGTAATTTGGGGAGGAGTTTAAGAAATAATGTGGATGCGATGGTAACTGATGAATCATTGTGGAATTCGTATTGTGATGTTAGAAAGACGAGTCGTATATTTTATTCTGTGACACTCCAAATACTTCCGTGTACGAGGACCTACATGCAGGCTGACCAACTATTGCATTTGAAGCATCCGAATTATAATTTCTTTCTGATTTAACACGTCAGCCTTTGACGGAATTTATTGTAACACTTGTCGTGTGCCTTCAAGTCCTAGTGTCCACTATCACTTTTTCTGTTACCGCAGTTCTCGTAGATTCTGCCTGCCTTACACTCTCTTTCACGATTAACGTGTGAGAGGTTCTGTTATACGCCTTTTTCGTTCAAGTGAAAAACCAATCATTTCAGTCTTAAAGAAACTGCAATTTCATCACTGCCTCATTATACAGAATCGCCTTTAAAAAATGAAATTAAACGTTGGTTTCTTTGCTATTAAATGAATAGACGTAGAACGGAATTATGTAACAACACGGCTTCTTCTGCCGTCTCATCCATGTACCTTCTTGTCACCTACCCGCCCGTCTATCTGAGACTTTTTAAGCCTTTAAAACGTGGCGCTAATTATATGTACCACTTGTTTTAAAAATCAGCGAAGTTGCATTTTGCTACTGTATTTATGGGTTTCACACGAAACTCAGAACGAAGTTGTCATTTGTATTAAACAGCATTAACCAGTCGGAATTTTCTTTGCGGTACGGACTAAATGTTTAACTATTACTTGTGTGAGATAAGGGCTTCAGATGGTGAAGGTAATCACGTATATGAGGTGCATTTTAAAGGTCCAGTGATTCAGATCGTAATAATTTAACTTTCTAACAATAAATTGCCGTAATGAAAGAAACACGCTTTTGAAGGAATGTTCTTCACCGGGTGTTACTCAAAGTATGTTTCTTCCTGTCTCTTCGTCATATCACTTGCCCTAGTTTGACTCTGAATAACGGGTCAGACGAACTCTGAAACTCAAGGACGAACGAGGTTTCAGACCCAGTCTCAGTGAGCCAGCAGCCAGAAACTACGCTCCGAAAAATGCGTATTAAAATCTTGAGTCAATGGACATGTTGGTTAGCTTTGCCCCCGGCGAAAGGACCCCTTGTGGTCATTGGACGCGAGAGCTAATATAAAAATCCCTTGTCGTTGCCAGGAGTCGAACCACGGTCGCCCAAACCCTGGTATGACATCCCCTTCTGCCAGACGGCGCTGTAAAAAGGGCGGTCATCACGAACCCTAGGCTTTATTTCCTGTCAGTCCTGCGTACCAATTCGGCAACCACTGGCCGCATTCACCCCCTCAACCCTCCAAAGATTGAATCTACTTCCTGAAAGTTGGCAGTCTGCTGGAAAGAAGTATCAAAGTTAGACCCCCCCCCGCCCCACTTCTACTATATCCCCTCCTCGAAAAAATGAGCTAAAGGAAGTTTTAACAACAAAAGTCTGAAGTCCGAAAGTTTGTTTTAATAGAGATTCTTGTGCGGTGTAAGTAAGTTTCTGTAATGGAAACTTGCCCCCAAGAAGCCAGAGGGTTTTTTACGTGTCTCTCTTAGGTGGACGGCCAGGTAAAGAATTATGGGAGATTAATGTTTGTAGAATTCCTTTTCTGTCCAAACAGAATTGTCCCAAAAAAACGTTACTTAACTTTTACCCTACTTAAGTAATTTAAATTTATTGCGTCTCTGACATCTTTTAGAACCAGTTGTCTAATTATCATAGAAGTCGGCTTGCATTTCAACCCACTGGTACGCTATCTCATTTAATACCAACATGGCGACCCACCGAATTGTGTAATGGAAGTAGCTTCAGTTTATACGGGATCGGATTGGATTCATGTGGCTCAGGAGTGGCTCTTGTGAACACGAGAATTATGATTCCCAGTGCGTGTACATGGCGTGATGCTTAATTAAGCGCCGGAGACAATTAGTTTTTACCAGATGGACCAGTAGCATTGAAGTGTCTGTGTTTTGTTGCTGGCCGCTAGTCAGGACACGGTTCAGTGACTGACTTTTGTGTTAGCGATGTTAAATGTTAGGGGTTTACAATTAGTGAGTTAATCTTACAGCTAATGAACGATTAAGGCTATTAGTGGTTGATTGTACGGCCCAGAACACGAGGCGACTCGTAATTACATTAATTTTGAAACAGGAATTAACAGGTTATACTCGTAAGCGCAGTCACCAGTTAACATTAAATTATTTGGTGCATCCGAAGCAAAACTTCCGTCTATGTAAGCAATCTTGTAAATGAATGATTACTCAAAAAATGGAAGAAGGGTAGAAAATTAGCTGACGTAGTAAGCTGTAACGAAAGACTTACGAGCTAACTCTGGAAACTGCAAGTGATAATTCAACGGCATTGAATTGCGACCCCGACGAGTATAGGATCTTTAGGATCGGATTGCTTCCTCACTCACGCTCCATCCGTCGAGCTTGGTCCTCTCAGCCTCCGTAATCCTTGCAGACGCGCCAAACACTACGTCACGCTTTCCTTAACACAGTGTCTTATCCTCGAAAATACCAAATTTCTTCCATAGTCTTCGTTTATAATCAATATTGTAACATGGAAAGAGTTGACGTTTAAATAATATGGTACCACATTCTATTAAACCAATAAATACACGGACAGTGAGAGTATTTATATACTTTTTTTACTTTTTGGTTGGGGAATTTAAGTGTCTTTTGTGTTGTTATGTTGCAGGACCTGACCGTCACTGATGACACGGTCCTCGAGGAACACAACGAGGACCCGTGTATCGTCCAGATGCGACTCATTGGCGATGGAGGTACGTAAAACACTTGAGTAGCGTCAGGTTGACAGCGATTAAGCTCTTTGTGATGAACACTAATGCACTTTAATGCAGCGTTGTCTTTGCGAGTCGCATTTAAAGTACAGCATTTGTACAATTTCTTTGGAAAGTAAATTTTGTGTCGAAAAATCTTTACGGCGACTTAAGCCATATTCCGTCAGACATTATAGTGAAATAATTTCTTACAACGTGAGTCTTTCTGTCGATAAGATTGTCGGGCATGTAGCACGCACGGGAGAGGCAGCTTGTTACGTTTATACAAATTATTAATTGGTAGGGAAGAGACAGATTGAGAGACCTAGACGTAGACGGTGGGTGTGTACTGGATTTATCTGCCTCAGGACAGGCCGGGCTTCAATTTTTGACCACCTGATCGACTGTCAGCTTTTCAAGAGCGGCTTTTTTATGTGTTCCTTGCTAAATGGACGTTACTCCTGTCTGTTAGCGTCGTAATTAGCACGGCGGTACGATACATGCCCATTCTCATTCCAAAAATACCTGATATTTTCTCACCGCCTTCATTATGACCCATTTTGTTCAGAGAACAAAGCATCAAGTCAAGTAATCCGGTCCGACGAGTGGTAGAAGCTTCGAGAAACAAGGTTGGAGGCTGCGTCAATTAGATGGGACATGCAAACTGTTAACTTCACACAGGCAATCCAGGATACGTCTTTGAGGCCCAGTGGTAACTGCGTGTACCACCTGACGTAACAGTAACTTACTCGTAATCATGTCCGCAGAGCTTATTCATGCATTTCGTACGATTCTAAGTGTCCTTAAACCAGTTGATTTCGTAATGGTGAAGTGCGGTGTTTTCTTTGCGGTACGGACTTAAATCTTAAATCTTAGACGAGCTTCGTTAATTCTGCTGTTGTTCAGAGACTCGCAATGAGCACTGTGTGTAATCCTCTTTCTGGTCCATTACAAACGTCAGTTCTGTTTAATTAATGTTCCGCCGTGCATTCTGGTAGACGTTTCTCGACGTGTCAGAGGCGCTTGCTTCCTGCACTGCTGGAGGTCCCTGGGCTTTGCTTTGAAGACGGACACAGACGCAATGTCCGAAACGTCGTAATTTTTTATATATTTTTTTAAAAAAACATGGACGATGGATAATATACAAAGAATGTGCCCCAATAATACGTGTTTGTTGCTTGCTTATTTGTTTATTTTTGTTTGGCAGTGGTGGAATCGATAATGAGAGGCGAAAATGTGGGAATCACTCCACGGAGGTCAAGGTCATCGGCAGTGGTCACGCAGCAGGCGGTGAGTGCGTTAAAGTTCATCCTTATGACCTTGAACAGGCAGGGGACAGTCAGAAGTTCCCACTTCCCGCCATTCATTTCGTGTCGTCCCGCTAATGGCTCTCTGAATCTTTGAAAGGCTTCTCCTTGTCTGCCTGTAAGCACGTGTCAGTCCATATCTGCGGATGATGGAGAGTTTTGCTAAAATTTGACGACACATTCAGATTTCGCTTAAAATCGGACAACACACACGAGGAATCTCATTAATTTTTGCGCACATTTGTAGCGAAACTCGCGAAACAAATAGCTGTAAAGGGAAATGAATCTGTAAAGGTTTTCAAGGTGACTGAGTACTTAGAGACGAATTGGGTGCTGTTGTCTCGTAAGTCGCGGAAATTTTTGGATTGATTTTGTTGAAGATTTTAAACTGTAAGTCCTTTGTCGTACTCCCCGTCTCTTAATAGAGAGAATACGCCATCTGTATGTTTCCTAACTTGTTCCGATACTCGTGGAACATCTGATAGTAGAAAAGTCTGTGGACTGATATATTATAAGCACGACTGAGTTACCATTCTTTGTGGTCACTTACGTGCAGGTTTTCAGCCAAAAATTAACCAGTTTTAAACAGCTGAAGAATAAAATTACCGAAGACCTGCAGCCTGCTTCGTCTCCATTTATTAATACATTTGTATCCTCGCCCTTCCTTTTGCTACGCTGACGAGTGATACTCGCATGCTGTGACGGCCGAGTTTCGCCGACCAATCAGATTGGACTTTGGCATTTCCTAATTCCTTGGGCGTGCGTGAATGGTCTAGTTTTAATTTAAATTTCGGCTTGAAATGTGGGATATATCGAACTGGCCTATTTCAAGACTCTGCCTACGAGCAGAATGAAACTTGGAAATATTGCATCTCGTAAAAGGGATATGTAAAGTTTAGTAAACAGTGTAACTGACAGGTTAGGGGAGGAACGTTTTCTGCAGACCTTTGGAGCGTGAATTTGTAACCGCGCTCCAGTGCAGCTCAGCCAGAGAGAGAGAGAGAGAGAGACCTGGTGTCTGACCTATATGTTGTAGTCAGCTCCCAGGCACACTTTATACGTTTCGCGTTGCTTTGCTATCGTATGTTGTAAATTAATAATCTCAAAGGTAGACAGAGTCTGTGAAGCTGTACAAGAGAAAATTAGAAAATCCCTTGAAGCTCATTTATTCCATGTCAGTGGTAGCGTCTTCGTAGACCCAGTGTCATCAGCAGAGATGCCTTTCCCGCACAATCAGAAAGAGAATTTAGTGGACGAATAAAAAATGTGTTGGCATCCCTGCACGTTTCAACACGTGACCCAAGGATTCCCCATCTGCCAGTGTTCGTAGGGGATTGGACCTTGGGGCTCTGAGTTTCTTCCACCCCCACCTCCAGAAACCCCTAAAAATATTCGACAGATTTGACTTAATATTTTACTGGAATGTAGTATTTGCCATATTCCATTTATTTGTCTGTAGTAAAATGTAGTTGGTTTGTCGAATAGTAAAAATACTATCGATATTTAAACGTCTGATAAAAAGATGTTCCTCTGCGATGATTTGAATTCGTCTAGCTATTATTTTGTACACAGAGCTTCATAAACGTGTTCCTCTGTTATGAGTGTTTCTTTCAGGTCCTCTGCCCCCCTCCCCTTCGCGTATCTCGAGTCTGTAACATGTCACATACCAAAAATAATGCGTAACGAAAAGGAACAAAGCTGGCGAACGTCTTCTCGGCTTAAAATAAACTTTGGTTTGCTGTCCAAACATTTCATCCTACCTGCTTCTCGTCATTGACTAGGCTAGGGGTTGCGAACCCATCCTTTCTGTGGCGCGCAGAACACAACAGTTCTGAAGCTTTCCGACAATAATTTAAAATTGTCATTCGCTCGTCTTCGTCAGACATTTTACTTCGTATGGATAAAAATATGTGCGACGTTTCGGAGGATGTCTTCTCCCATAGATAAAATGATCCGATGGGTCGCCAGCAGAGGACATTTTATATGAAGTCGGGTGGGGGGGACAATCTCCGAGTGTCAATTTTAATATTGTTCTCAGTTAGCGTAGCCTTTTCCAAGGGATCCCTTTCTGTTGTGCTTAAAAGCCAAAATGCAGACGGGGACCGAAAAGATATCCGCGTCTGTTTGACACCCCTGCATTCTAACTCGCTAACAAAATAAGCGGGATGAAAGTTGTGGGTGTGACAGTGTTTATATGCAGCACTAAAAGTGGTTGCTCGTATCTTGTAGATGTTAGATCATCTCTCGAGCTGCTGGCTACTGGCCCACTCGGCTTCCGCCTGTGCACAAAGTGAAGTCGAAATGATTGAGCGACCCAGCAAAACTCATCTGGCTGTGTGTTACGACTCTTTTAATGGCGTATCACTTCTTCAGGAGGGTCACTGATTTCGATTTTGGTTTCTGCTAATTTTGAATCCGCGTAGTCTTGCAGATGGCCGTCGACGTTTCGGAGGAACATATCGCCTCCATCTATGGGTAGAAGGAGGTTGATGACCTGGTGGTAAAGCTCAGGTTTTAGGAAATCACAGCAGAATAATGATTGACACGCGGGAAGATTTGACCTCATGTTATGAACTGTGCACTGCCGCAAGTGGGGGGAGGGGGTGTCGTTTTGTCCGAACAATCTTGCGTCTCTGAGGGCAGTGTTTACCAAATGTGCAGTCTGTGAAGTCAACACGTAATGCCAAAAAATACTTTTTTTTTTGTTCATCAGGAAATGGATCAGTCAGTTTGTATTATCATCGTTTGCATACAAACTTGAAGCTCGTGTGTGGAAAACATATCATCGGCTGTATGCAAAAGCGTTTAATTATATTTCTACCCTTCCTTAAGCCCCGCTCATTGGAAAAAGCAAAGCAGACCAACAACAGAGGGCATTAATCACTTCTGTTTCGCAGAAATGGGACTTGTTACTATGGATACAGCCTGTGAACAAGTGCGCAATTGGAAACAGTTCTACGGTATTACGTTACAGTCTCTGCACTCTCGTCCTCAGCAGGCTAATTGGAGTGCCATACGATCATGTATTAAACGGCTCAGGGTTTCTGTGAAATACGAATAATCGGCCACGATCGTATTACCGAGTATCAGTGTCCACGGAGTCCGGATAATCTGAACACATTTTGCCTTTCTTAGTACGCGGTTTAAATAAACGTCTGTGAAAAACAATCTCAGGTCGGTCGGTCTGACTACTTTTTAATTTACTTCGATGTTAAGTGCCATAACGACACCCGGGGTCCTCAATTATCTTTCAAATTCCATGGACTGAGGGTCAGGTAGTCAAGACGGTCCCCGCGTTTGATGGAACCCGAAGGTTCATTACATGTCATATCCTGATCCAGATTAATCCAATTTACACATTCTCGGTCTGTTTTCGTAAGGTCCATTGTAATAACCCTTGGTGTAGGGTTCTCCACATGGACTGGCCCGGGCTCAAACCCGTGCCTCACCCGTTGAAAAGTCGGCGACCAACCGCCTGAGCTTCGTCTCGGCCATTTTTGACAGTTGTAAAACAATTTGCGCGGGTTTTTTGTTTTGGATTAAAAACTTAAGAATTGTAACCAAGGAAGTTGCGTTGTTGAATTTGGTGGCGGAAAGTAGAAAGTTCAGTTACTATCAACATCAACTCCAGCAGCTGTTTTGTCGACTGTGGCCTTTCTGGAAAATACTTTTTAAGGTCCTTGGGCCTTTCGATTCGACGTTTGGTAGAACTTCTTGTGTCAGAAATCAGCTCACCTCAAGAATTCGTCTGGATGTGAATGTGGTCCAGTGGCGAGCTCTTGTGAACCTTAGCGTTCTATAAAGGGAAGGAATTTCTTGACAGCTACGATTTTCTCGAGGACGTATGTGGAGGAACTTGCGAATTTTGTGTGCGTGTAAAATGTGTGCATCTCAGATGGTAACCCAAATAAAATAAAAAAAAAGTGATCGGCCCAAAACACCGATACACATTATCATTTATTTTACGCAAACAAGCCTTCAGAAGTAAATGGACCGATGATTGATGCTGTTGAAGTACGCCCACTTATTATTTAAACATTTGCCCTTTTTACAGCGCCACGCTTAATGTATTCGTTGTAATGCAAAGTGATCAAACATTTGTTTGTTTTGTGTCCACCCCCGCCCCCGCCCCCGCGATGCCGCTCGTAATGAACGATGTTTCTTATGCCCTTTCTCTTTCATTCTATTTCCCCTCTTTTCCAATTTTGTTTCTCTCTCTCTTTTGTAATTCTCTTTTCTGTTGCGTGCTTCGGGTCTCTTCTTTTGTTGGCTGTTGGGGGCGAGGGGGGGCGAAGGGAATGCAGTGTATGGTATTCATCATTCATCGCAGCCTGCCCCTTCGAAATCCCTTCCCCTCATGCCGGTCTCCTATTATTTTACCCCCCTCTCACAATCATGCACCCCCTCTTCTCTCACATTGGAGTTAGGGGTTGATAAGGGGAAGGGACTGCGTCGGCAATCAATATCTTGGTCGGTCGCCACGACGGCCCGGGGGTGGGGGTGGGGGTTGTTGGAATGGCAGGTGGTTTTGCAGGGGGAGAACCAAACTTTATGGAGCGAAAGCAAGTTGCGTGATCCAAGTCCTGCATTTCGCAAAACTCTGCGACGCTGCGAACCCCCGAATACAAACGGAATTAATTGGTGCTGGTTGCATATTAACAGGCGAATAATTCAAAGGGACTCGCAGCTTAACTACAGCCTTTCTCTAGCATTAAAGTCACCATTGGTCTTCTTTGTATCTGTTGTCTTATGCCTTCGGGCACTAGAAGTCCGTTCTGATAGTCAAAATAATCCTCGGCGTATATGGAGTTCGAAGGTTCACAGGAGACCGCTGTCCTGAGCCAGATGAAACCAGTCCACACACACAAATCCTATTTCCGTCAAGATTGGTTTTAATATTATCCTCTCATACGAGTTTTCGGAGTGCTGGGAGCTACTGCAGTTCGTCAAAACGGTTGCTGGAACAGTCCACGTTCACAAACCGAAAATTACAGTTTTCGTAATAACAAATTTCTCTCGGAATTATTTTCGTCTTCTGAAACCAAGAGTCGGAACTGCTACGAATTTTATGACGTACTTAACAAGCGCAACTTTGAGTGAATTAAACGTGGAACAATGCTTAGTTTGTTTTTAAAACAAGTTTTCCTTTTTTTTTATATATATATATATAATAAACCTCAAATCCCAGTTTAAAGTGACTTAAGAAATTCAGCGATTCCGTCACTCTGACCTGCCCCAATTGTCACTGTGAACCAAAGCTCTTCTGAGATTTCTCAGCCTCTTATGAGATTATATTTAGTTACAGTAGAGACGGTTTCCATTATGTAGGGGGATATGCCCCCCCCCCTCCCCCACGCAGGTCTGTGGGCGTCTGCTTGAATTTCCTGAGGAATCAGCCATTGTTTGGAGGGATGACGTGAATTGGAAACTGGCTTATGGAGAAAAGTCGTAAGTGGGGAATATTTGACATGAAGGAAATTCTTGAGTAACGCAGACTCTCGGAATACGTAGTCATGTCAGATTTTGATAAGCTGAACATGTAGCTGACTCCCATCTACTGTCGAGGTTAAGAACTTATTAAGCTGAGGTAGCTGGGCTGGACAATTCGGGTTCCTATGATTCTCAGTTCAAACAGCGATTATTTCCTTAAACAGCGTTAACCAGTTGATCTTTGTAATGGTGAAGTGCTTTGTTTTCTTTTCGGTACGGACTGAATTCTTAAATATCATTTGTACGAGCTTCCGCCACGATTCACCATTAACGATTTGGTCATTTTAATGGAGACGCGTTGTGTTTGTACTTTGCGGTAAGAACAGATTGTTTAAATATTATTTGGATGAGTTTCGGCTTCAAAGGTTTAAATCCTTTGTTTATATGGCGGTTCAAACACTGTGCGTGCTGTCATCCAGAGAAATTGTTATGACAGCCTGTCTCTACTGTAATAGCGGTAGGCCTTATTACCTGGTGGTGACGTGTTTTAACTGTGTTCTGCTTGTACTTCGGGTTACAGCCGAGCCCAACCCCAAAGTCACGAACATTGCCGAAGTGTTCGAATGCCACCCAGACGAGTTGAGTCGTACCGGCGGTGAGGTTGTGGCTGGCACCGGCATAAGTGTATTCAGTTGCCGTTCTGGTTTCGATAACTTCCCAGACAGTTTACCAGTTTCCTGTGTAGAATTAATCTTTAATAATGGGTACGTGATTGAAGCCAACATGATCTTTGGGTGAAGTGATAAACAATAAGAGACGCTTAATGTGGTTTTCTTCGCAACGTCAGTGTAGACGTTTTCACGGTTAAGTGGTTTCTGTGTTGGTACTTTTCAATACTGGAGACTTTCATTTGACTGCATCCGTTCTTCTCAGCCTTCGGGCTTTAATGTAAGTACTTGATTCAGTTTTGAGCAATGTCGGTTGTGAGGGGTAAATGCTTGTTAATAGCCGCGTTCTAAGCCCTCCTGGTGTCTTGAACGGTAACAATATTTATTCTGACATCTAATTGGTGATACTTCAGGTTTTCACGGACGTTTCAGATATGCTTGCTGCCTCCATCATCAGGGCTATCGATTGTACCAGACTACACGATGCAACATTCCATAAATATCACTACTAAGAATAATAATTGTCATTTTTCGAAAGGAAATGAAGTTTCTGACTACTGTTTCAACATCCTGTTACACTAAACAAGATTTTTGGTTGCTAGTTTTGGTAGTATAATAAATCTGTTACAATATAAGGATATAAATTACCGTGGTTGATGTTATATAGGACGGTCTCTGGATGTTAAGTTTGTGTTTGCTCCAAGGTTATCGTTGTTATGAAATGTTAGGTTTAAGCATTGCGTCGCAAAAGTTGAAGGAATTTGAGCCACGCAGTTGTGATTCACTTTGACCGCGTAACGTAGGTGCATTGTTCCCGGCTTTGTCGATTGTGCAGCAAAAATTTATTCGATGCGCCTGTCTAAATGCAGAATGCCGTAGGAAGTTGAATAGGCCTGTGCGGGGGTCATGCTTCCTTCCACCCGAAGGCATTCCTTGTGGTGCTACATCTGATATTTGACTTATTTTTGTTCAAACGCCATTGTTCAACTCGTACGAGACCTATTTTCTCCACAGTTTCTGTGCAGTTACAGTGCCCAGGGACGAAACTGTGGGTATCGCCAACGACACTAGTTTGAGGGTAGAAGGAAAACAAATGCATGCACGGTCCTATTTAAAGACATTCTCGACACAGGAAATGGGGCACCGAGCTACCGCAGTGACGTATTGTTTATGGTGTCGCCTCTTTATCTGCTTCCCCTCCAACCCCTCTGTTCCGCTTACCGACATGTTGAGCGACGTGGAACATGCACAATCGCCCTTACCACTGCACTTTGCGAACGCGGGTAATTAATAAGCCTGAACAATGCATTAATGATAAAGTATCACCGTCCAGAATTAATATATCCGTGTTGGTGATGTATTCTTGTTTTGTTTAACCCCATAATGGCTTACCACCTGCTTGAACAGTCATTATCTTAATATTTTCCCACAGAGAATGTTTATGTGTCATGTATGGTTCTAATTGTAAACAGCGATTATTTCCTTAAACAGCGTTAACCAGTTGATCTTTGTAATGGTGAAGTGTAGTGTTTTCTTCGCGGTACGGACTGGATTATTAAATGTTATTTACACGAGCTTCGGGCTTCAAAGGGTTTTAGACTATTTTGGTTGTAGTTCAGATAGGTGGACCTGTAGGGTCCAATGGTAGGTTGAGTCAATTAATACCAAGGGGTTTGGAAGGAAACTTCCATTTTCTGACTTTGGGAACTAACCCGGCGTTTGCTTGGAGGAACGCA
Source organism: Zootermopsis nevadensis (assembly GCF_000696155.1). Next base: position 70,924 of record NW_019059573.1, read on the forward strand.
GTAAAATTCCGAGGACACTTGGTAGTCATGGCATTCTGTATATGATGAAGGCGTTCAGTTCATGTGTGTTCGAATAAGAGACTACTACATTACAAGTGTTCACTAATTGCTTTGCGTTGTTTTGTCTTGTTTACGACGTCATATCAAATACGTAATGTATATGAAAATGGCACGGATGGAATCGGTTGTAGTCAACTCTACTCTCGTAACGTGTTCCTCTCGAAGGTAGACATTTTATCGTGAGTTAGTGGTTTTGTGTGTGCGAGACATAGTTTCCGCAGTTGAAAGTTAAGCGAGCTACTTCGTCTGGATGTAGCCAAAAACTTTGAATGTCGTGAGCGTAATGAGACTATTGCATGACAGTAATCAATATACACTTGTTATTCTGGCCGTCATATCAACTTCACTGACACGCGGTTTCATGAATGAGATTCGTGACGCAAGCGAGTAAACGTTTTTGTCTCAAGGTGGCACCACGGGTCAATCAATTTCAGTGATTACTTTATCAATAAAACCGCAAGAAAGATTGTGCATCCTTAGTAACATTGTATCATCAGTATTTGAGGTCGTTAAGTTTTAAAATGTCCCAATTAAAATAACTTTACTTGCCAGATGTTTGCTTTTAACCACAGTGCGTCTGCGTATAAACAGCGATTATTTCCTTAAACAGCTGTAACCAATTGAATTAGTAATGGTGAAGTGAAGTGTTTTCTTCGCGGTACGGACTGAATTCTTTAAATATTATTTAGACGAACTTCGGCTTCAGAGGGTTGATCCATTGAACTAGGCGCAGAGAAATTGAAATGGATCTTAGAAAATTGGAGTTGGAAGGTTCGGATTTTTCTGGTTGAGTAGAGTGGTCAGTTGCAGGCTTTTTTGAACGCTATAATGAACCTTCGGATACCATATGGCGGGGAATTTGACTAGCTGAGCGTGATAATTGGCTTCTCGGAATTAGTTTGGTAGTTATCAATAATGTGACGTAATAATAAATAGTCTGTAACAATGCTAGATTATTATAAACCCCTGTTGCCAGTTTTCAGTATATACTTCCATGTATCGAAAGATTATTTATCTATGCATGAAATACACAAGCAATTGTTACCAAACACCGGGTTCGTAAATAATGAATTGTGAACAAGTGTTGTTTTATTTTAACACAGAAACGGTCGTTGGGGCTACATGAATGCGCTTAAGAGACGTATTAACCTTACCATTCCAGAACAGTTTCATCATCACGCTGCTTACTGTGCAAATCACGCACACGCGTAACAAGACGCGCGAAGGTCACAGAGCGAACTTGTTCGACAGTGCGCGTTATTGTAATTCGGTGAAAGTGTACTTGCGAAATGGTGATCGATGATAAGTAAGTCACAGTTGATGTGCAGTTTGTTCTTTGTTGGTCTTATCGATCAACTGCCATGACTGTTTACATCATTTTACTCAGTCCCTCCAGGCAGATATTGAAGTGTTAACTTAAACCAGGTCACGACCGTTTCCTCCCGACATCTTTTCCAGTCACAACGTGCAGTTGATAAAGCGTCGTTAAATAAGCCAGAAGCGGACAGTTGTTTCCGAGGTCACGCTGTGCATGTCTGGTTTTTTGAAAGGAGTTCTGCCGTCTTGTCGTTTTCTGCATTCGTCTTTTTATAAAACTCGTTTTGTTTGTCTGCAGTTTGTCTTATATTTTTTTATTTTCAACCTTGGGGTTATCTGTGAGTTGTGCTAAATCTAGCATGGATCGTAAATAAACAAGTATGACTCCATATAAACGAAGAGATAGAAGGTCATGGCAGCTTAAACATGCCCGCGCGAATTTAAATTGTGGACGCTGATTGTCGGCTCACGCTCGTTCGTAATGTTGTTGGCGTGACTGCCGATCGTCCGTTTTCCATTGTCTTTACATAATAAATGATACATAACAAGGAACTTGCGTGATGATGTAGGTCACCTGTACTTCACGTCGGATGCTACTGGTGTTTGGAAAGTCATTTCAAGTCGAAACTTGTCTAATAATATATAAAATGCCAGTCCTTACCTCAAAGAAAAGAAACCTGTGTAGGATTTGAAGTTTTCACGGCGGTGAGTCTGAAGATTGCCATCGGGGGCGATGACGGAGGCAGCATGGACCTCCGAAACGTCGGTAAACTTCTACCTGACTGCACTCTTCCAAAACAAAATGCATTATCATACTAGCGTTGTGAGGTATAAATAACAATTGGAAAGGGGACTGTGCGATTCTAAATATAGTCCACATTGCGTGATCACAGAACCGTTCATTAGTCGTTGGAGGACGTTTCTGCAGTTCGTTGTCTCGAGAGTCAAATTCCACTAACACATAACAGATTCTGGTTCCTTGTTTTCTGTTGGATTTCGTTCAGTATTCCCAAAATGGCTTTTTTTCCGTGATTCTTATCATCTTAGAACTATATTAATCCGATTTGAACTCCGTGTCTAAACCCCCCTCATTATATATCACATTTGATCAAAATTTGTTTTGCGCATGAGACATTACGTGACATGAACTCGCCATACGCTCATGTCACGCGCCCTTTTAAAAGAAAGTATCCCGCTAATAAGAAACAAATCCAAAAATATAAAATCGCTTATGAATCAAACAACATTTTGATCGCGTAATTTCCTCAAGGTTGCCCTGTCATGGCGGTAAGTCGAAAAAAGGAAGGTTGGCATTAAGATACGGGGAGCGTAATGTTTTCGCAGTCAAATAATTCATAAAAGAATTCCGTGTCCTGACAAACTTCAGACACTTAAATGCAACTTTGTATAGCATGTCAGTGCGTTTGCCTTGCCTGTTACATCATATTTGTAAGACTTATCGCGTAATGATGTAATGAAATGACTCACTCCTGGTTCGCGTGTTTTCTCACACTGAATCCATTTCCGGCCGAAAGTGTATATTAATCGACTTGTTTCATCGCACAAAGTTTGTGTGAAAACTTATGGACCGTCTCTAAATCCCGAGTCACTTCACACCCTTGTATCCGGTCTTCTTTATATTTATTTTAATAATATTCTCCAGTCGACTCCTGTATCTTTCCGTAATTGTTTTCCAAGGGAATGGAAACTGTGTTACATAAACATTTTTGTGAACAGAGGCGCTAATTTCTGAATCTGAGTTGCAAATATGAGCGTAACTGTCGCTTGAGTAAAGTCGTAGATAGACGAACATTATTTATGAAGGGAATGCAATAATTCTAATATCATACGACCGCGTTGAGGTACTTTAAAAATATATAATTCTCTAAACTTCGACGAAAGAGTCTCATAATTGAATGGACCCCAGAGCAGTCTTGTAGGTTTAGATTTTTCGTCAAAAGCGTACGATATGCGTGATGCATAATCCAACATATTTTATTTGCCTTCCGTTAAAGTAGGGCGTATATCTCATATTTCAGAGGTTATTGCTCGTTTAAAGAGATTACAGGATGTGTACTGTATCTGGTAAATGATGGTAGAAGAATTGCATCTTCCTGTGACCTTCGTAATGTTTGCATATTTTTCCCACGTGTCACCACGCCCTTGTACTCCGTCGTCCCCAGTTAAACCTTTAATATTTCAATCAATGTAGACTCACGCCCGCTACGTTAGTCAGTCGGGTTTCCATGGAAACAAGTCGAGTTGCCTGCCGTGCCTGTATTGACATGAGGCCTCCTCCTCCCACGTCATTCTCGTCTAATTTAATGAGTTTCTTCTTTGCGTCAGATACCAACCTTGAGGAATATTAATTACGAACACGCTGTTTGCTTGGTAAGTGAAGTTATTCCTGTGTTCATTCAATCACGCATCACGCCATGAGGTGTCAGCGGGAGTGGAGGTGTAGGGCCACACATTCTTAACCTCGGTACTAGAGGGTAATGTTGGTTCTAAGAACGCATTCCTTGTGTTTGACGGGATATGACTACGAGGTTCTGTCTTATGTACGCGCTGGAGTAAACAGGTAAGAGTGAATGAGCTGAGTGCTTCTCCGTTTTCCGATGTTTCTTCCGTGGCATTTCTGATTGCCTTGCACGTGGAACATAAAACCTGGTCTCTCTGCTGCTTTGCCGTGGTCCACCTACCAGAGTTTCGTGTTGACAACACACAAACAGCACATATGTGCTTGTTCCAGTACGGACTGCAGATTCAGATATTTATTTATTTTATTTAGTGTTCTGTCTGACGACAGGTCCATATGAACAGGATCCTTCCATCCTTTTCTCGGACTGGGACCTGTTCATATACGTTCTTGGCAGATGATCCAGAAGTGGTTTGCCATTGCCATCTTCTGTGTGTGAATGGATATTTTTTATTTAGTGTTCTGTCTGATGACAGGTCCATATGAACAGGATCCTTCCATCTTTTTCTCGGACTGGGACCTGTTCATATGCGTTCTTGGCAGATGATCCAGAAGTGGTTTGGCATTGCCTTCTTCTGTGTGTGAATGGAGTAATTGTTGGGATGCCACGGAGGAAAACTCCGTGTTGCCTAGACCACGGCCTTGCCCAACACAAGTTATAAATTCGAACTCGAGACCCCAGGATTACAAGGCCAGCGTTCGACCCCTGTCCTGAAGAATTTTTGAAGGTCAGTGGGATTTTCGGTGGAGGTGTTTTGGTTCCCACCACACCCGTGCTATATGTAAACAGTTGCTGTTTAAGATGTCGGAGTCTCCGTGTAGCTGTTACAGAAAAAGTCACGTTGAATGCATCCCAGTGTCCTTCAGAGGACCTCGTGTTTCTGCTGACCGAAGCTAGCTGAAAAGAATATCAGTGGGGTTCGGTTACAACTCACATACCCAAACGCTATTTCTCAGAGATCTCTCTTAATATTATCCTCCAATTTACGACTAGGTATTCCTAGTGATACTTTTCCCTTCAGACTTTCCAGCCATTTTGTTAATATAAATCCTCGATTTCTTGTCTCGAAAAATAAAAAAATCTTAAGTTTTTGTAGTTTATCTCATGGGAATGTGACATCGTACAGAGAGGTAATTGCCGTAAATCATTTTGCGGTCTGAACTTTGACAACGCGAATTTCGTAAGGCCAGAAGGCCATACTCTTTGTAGAAGCTGTCAGATATCGTCCGCCATATTTCGTAAATTCCTATGAGATGCTGGACT
>NW_019059573.1:76792-87633 GCF_000696155.1 Zootermopsis nevadensis
TTTCGCAGGGAATTTAATTAATTACGAAGTTAAAACAAACTTAACATCCTCATCGCCTGTTTATTGATCGTGAAGTTAACTTTGTCGAGTATCCTCATAAAACTAACTACAGTTTTAGAAATCCGTAACCCTTTTAAGGCCTTGTCGCACAAGCTTTAACAATTAATAACCTCGTTTTGTATTTATGCGTCTCTGATGATTCTCACTGTAAACAGCGATTATTTCCTTAAACAGCGTTAAGCGGTTGATCTTTGTAATGGTTAAGTGAAGTGTTTTCTTCGCGGTACGGACTGAATTCCTAAATATTATTTAGACGATCTCCGGTCTCACTTGGTTAATGTGATGGTTGGTTTGGAGAATTTATTTTCCCATTTTCAGTTCTCTTTGCTTTCCTAATCTTGCGGATTCGTCGCGGCTGGTTCCGTCTGCCATTTGCAACTTCCAATCCGCGACCACAGTCGGTCATTTCGACCTGTCAGTTGATTAGTTAAGTGACTTGTGACTGAAGCTTCTCACTTTGCCTGTCGTTGATTACCCTTATCTGTGGGGGGGTTGCACCGAGCATTAAATGCCGTGTTGGGGTTGATTTATGTTGGATGGGGTGAGAATGTCGGTCCAGATATTCACCCCTTCCTGCTTGCTCGACAGCTCGGCCAGGTTTCTTGTCGGGTTGGGGCTGCAACAAGATGAACTTCTGCATGCGACGGGTTATGATACCATATCTTGGGGACACTCATGCCTGCTGCACTCTGAAATCATTTTGACAGTGGACGACGGACGTCCGACAGGAGTGGAAAGTTTTGCATCGCGTTTTCCAGACAAGTTTTCAACTGCCCTTGATGTTTATCTGTTCGTAAGCCAATGGGCACAATGCACAAACAGTTTTTTCTCTGTTTCGACTTTTTTCCGTTGTATTTTACCGTGTCAAAATGTTTTAGATAAATGTGAAAGACTTGTATCGTACAATTTACGTCCTTCGTGTCTGGCTGTGAAATTACCCGGTGTTTCCTTAACACACATTGACAAACAAACAGCTGATAATGCGTCCACTTCCGGGAAAAGGTATGGAACGTTCGAATCCTACCTCTGTTCACGTACGTCATGCGACTTCCATTTTTGTTTATTAAACCCCTTACCCCTAAACCCTATTGATTTCCCCCTGAATGGACAGCCTATCATTTAAACGCTGTGTGTGTGTGTGCAAATTGAAATGTCTCTGTGACGGGCAAATGCCGGTTGGTCGATGCTGTAATATCCGAAGGGCGTGTTTGGTATTGGACGTCATTTAGGAAAGTTCATATTCATAACAGCGCTTGTTCCGCCTTTCATCTTCTGGTTGGATAATTACGGTGTTGCCTGAGGTCAAAAGAGGACCCATTCATAACTCAGCTACGCTGTGCATTGACCCGTTGAATTGTGGGTACTGTACCCCTCATTACTCTGCCTTGTTCCGAAATCTTGTTCCATTACCTCGGAACGCCAAACTTTGATTGAGCTCCAGCGTGGGCGAGGGCTTTTGAGCAGAAGGTGCTGAGGAGAGTAATTCGAGCGTTTAGCTACCATCATCAGGATGAGGACAGTTATTATGACTTGAGAAGAAACACTGTGGATCTGCAGTTCCTTAAACCGGGAAGTGAATTTCGTGTTGGAAATGCTGATATTTATTATAATTAAATATTGGTTATTGTGTGCCTCAGGATCCGGCCGGATTTTATTTAAGAAGAAACTGCCATCTCAGGAAGCTCCAGAAGTTTATAGTTTAACCATGTCTTCTGGATTCTGAGTGACGAAAGTACGAGTAATTCCCGTTTTTAGGTCGGGATAATTGTCCATTACGTTTATGGTAACCAGAGACCGTCATTTTTACCACCAACATAGAAGGTTCGTAACGACGTAGTTTCCTCAAAACAGAAGCCATCTAAATTCTAGATAGGCCACTGACTTCTAGGAAGACGATGTGTTCTTGCTTTTTTTTCTTTTCTTTTTTCAGACTTTCACTCAATTTCCCGGGCTTAGAACTGCATCTCGTGCCCTGCTTTCCAGTTCACTTTGTTCGGCCGTTCTATCGGTTCTGACGATGCAAAGCTTCAAAAGTTTATATAAAAATTTACGACCTGACTTTATCGATGCAGTTCATTTAAAGCTGTTTTGAGACTGGTGAATTAATTGTGACCTACTTCTCTTTATAACTCTGGTTATTCGTTTTCTCTTTCTCGTTTATAACTTCTTCGTCTTATTCTTGCATTAATACTTTCACCTCTTGCTTATTTTGAACCAAGAATTCTGACTCACATGTGGGACTTTGGAACGGCGTAGGTTTGAACCTGGGACCTCTGAAGTATGAATAATCAAAACTACCGATTCAACCGTAACTGTCTGTAATTTGGTACAGAGGTTAAATGCCAGCTCGTCTGCAAATATTTATTGAATAATCCATGCGCCTTGATCTCGCACGAATGACAACCTTGAATTCATCTCCATTAACTTTCAGGAGGTGAGAATTTCTACTAGCGAAAATTACTGCAACAAAAATGTGCCCGTGCGTTACGTAATTATGTTCACTTCACTGCTTTGTATAGATGGAATCACTTAAGTAAGGAAGGTCTCATAAATTCTCACTTCAAGTTTAAGAATCCTTATGCCTTGTCACACTGTTCGTCCTGTCGTCATGAAGGCCAGTTAAAGTCCACATTGTACTCAGTTCACAATTAACCCTTTAAAGCCCTTAGGTGTAACTAATCAGCAGCTGTGCACTTTACCAACACACAAGAATGGACGATTATTTCCTTAAACAGCGTTAACAAGTTGAACTTTGTAATGGTGGAAGCGTTGTGTTCTCTTCGCGGTACGGACTGGATTCGTATTGTGCAGAACTTAGGCAAGTGAGCGAAGGTGTCTCTGAGTGTCGTGAGAATAAGAACTAGGCATGGGATTTTAGGTTCTCGCAGTGGTGAAGATGTCGAAAGTTCGCCATTTTGGTGGTCTTGAAGGTAGGTACCAGTTTCGGAGGTACATCCTGTCTCCATTTCTGAAGACTACCTTCGATCTCTTATGGCTGATCGCCCCCCAGTTGCCGTCTGTACTGTTTGTGTAAATGAATGACGAGAATATTAAAGGGTGCGTTCGGAAACTACTAACACCAAACTGGAAGAACATGGAGGAGTGATACGAGATACCTATAGCATGAGCCCGTACATTGCTACTTGTGACACTCATTCATTCGCCACGTGTCGGTATTTACTCCAAATGCAGCGCGTGTTCTGATGCCCGGAGCTTTACAGCATTTGACCTACATGCAGACGTGTGTGTGTGAGAGAGAGAGAAGTGGGTGGACCTGGGAGATGCTTCACCGGAATTTGTGTTACGTGATCCGCGTCCCCGTTTGGGAAATTTTTCTGGCAATTTTCCACTTGGACCGAAAGTAATTATTTGTTGTTGACGCGTTCATAAATTGTGGCAATGAATTTAAGGCCCGATAGAGGCAGATGTTTGAAGATAATATCGTCTTTGTTATCGGGTCCAGCTGCTTTGCCAGATTTAAAAATTGACGAATGAGCCGGTCTACTGTGATTTGTTTTTCTTACCGACGGAGTCAGCGATTAGTTTTAACAGAAAATTTCTGACAGTGTTTTCTGCAACCTTAGAATTTGACGTAGGCTTTGCAGAGATGGTCTAAATTTTGTTTAAAAATTCACCTCTTCCCTCAGACTAAACGCAAAGCGTCTCCGTGACAACGATCAGTTGGTTAATGTCGTTTAGGGAAATAACCGCTGTTTATTCTGAAAATCCTACGAATCCCATTCAGACACGCTGAGGGCAAGATTAAGAATGTTTTGATTTTGAAGCAGGTGGTACGTACTGTTACCACTGTTCATTTAATATTGTGCCCACGCTGCTGTTACGCTGAAATGTGTGTTCTCTGCACTTTCATTCCGAAGCCCTGAGTGGGAGAAAAGCCCAGAGGTACTTTTCCCCTTTGGTCGTGACTGCTCTAAATGTTCAAGGATGTTCGTTCCTGTGGGTGTAGGAGTTCGGTTCGTCGGCGATCACACGGTAGCCGAAACAGCCTCACAAGACGTCTCTTCGTGAACGCGGGCAATGTGCTGTCTCTGGTGACGTGTCTGATTCTCACTCCGCCGTGAGTTTGCATAAAGGCGTTATCCGGAAGTTTGCCAGCTAAATTTATCTTCACTGGTGATTGATGAAGACTAATTGCCCGTCATATTTGTTTACCGCAAAAAACAAACAAAAAAACAACTGTTTGGTTGTTCAAGAACTAGTTCTCTTATGTTTACTCTGCTCTGTGTGTAACATGTGTGATCTTGTGACGTCATATAAACCAGTATTGTGGACTTGTAGCTCGATACGTAAAAACCTCTATACGTATTAGTGGAAAATATTTCTGCTGAATTACTGAAAATAGTATTTAAAACTTTCAGTTGTAGACTGATGATATTTGATTAGCACGTCTGCATGACGACGATCTGTTGTTTGATGCTATTTAATGAAACGTCAGCTATTTACAGCGAGAATCACGCGAAACCCACAAATACAAAAATGCGGATTTTTTGATCGCTGAAGTACGACAGTTTTTTTTATTGCCAGTTAAGGTTTCCTCGTCCTGTTTTTTGCAGTCGCGAGTGGGCCGTGGTACGTGCGTGACACCAAGTGGTGGGCCTGCAGGCTGTGGTGCCAACACCGGAGCGGCTCCGGTGAGCCGGAAACTCCGTACCGGAAAGCTTCCGGCGACCTGTGAACAACCTCCTCCGGCGACAGAAGCGGTTGCTACACCCGCAACTAATATACCTGTCGACAAAGGTAAGTGCTGATTTGTATTTGTGGAAATGCTCGGTTGAACTTCGCCCGGCATCGTTTCCCAGTTTCTCCGCGCAATCGTTTTGGTATTAAAATATCATGGAAACGTCCATGCTAGAATTGGAAGTCGAGAGTATATGAACCTGAATTCAGACGATTTTCCAGGAAAAAATGGATTTTAAAAACCCACTATTACTGTCATCATGACTGCTTAATGTTTTTTTAATACAACAGCAAGTCGTTTATTTCTTTAATTTCTTATTTGCGCGGAGGGTGGGGGGAGGTGTAAAGTCTGCTGTCGCTAATTTTTTTTTTTAACAAATTGAACTGTTGACCCTGGCCTCTTCGTACGAGCCTGCAGTGATTTGAGACCGAAAGCCGAATGGAAGTTCCCCGATGTCAGTTGTGGCTTCCAACATTAGATTGGGGACTGTACACGAATAAGAACGTGTCACTTAGTTCGTCATTAAGGCTTCGAAATTATTTCAGTGTTATGGCTCTCAGAGGGCTGTTACGCCATGGACTATTACTGTTATGCTCTAACCCTTTGAAGCTGAGCTCGTCATAATAACATTTAAGAATTCAGTCCGTACCGCGAAGAAAACACTTCACTTCACCATTACGGAGGTCGACTGGTTGACGCTGTTTAAGGAAATAATCGCTGTTTACGAAATCTATGAATACGCAATTTGGGCACATTGAGGCGTCAGTTGCTGAAGAAGTTGTTGCCCGAGAAGTTGAGCTTGTGAGTCGTGTGAGAAGGCTGCAGTAACAGACAGGAAAACACCGATTTGTACATTTTACTTTCAGAAGTTCTGGTGTTGGAAAATCAAATTTGCGACTTTATATACAGTCCGCGACTGTAATCTTGAGACTTGCGGGGGTGTGGAAGTGGGGTGAAGGAGGAAGGAGGAAAGATGGTGCTTCGGACCTCATTAAACCTTCTTGTCAGTCTCACAGAAAGCAGTCTTATCGGCATGACAGATGTCAATAACCTTGACAGTGCGTTCGTTCAAGTATGCGGTATTTGTTGTAATGCATTAAGTTTGTACCAAGTGTTTTCCGACTGTAATGGGGGACATTTGTCGTTTTGTTAGCTTTGTCTAAGTTTTTTTACGTAAGTCTGCAGGTAGCAATTATTGTACCAGTCCAGATGTCGATGGCTCTTTCTTCTCGCTGGAAAAGACCACTTAGGGAGAATCTTTAAAAGATGGAAACAGGAAGTAAGATTAAAATACAAAAAATTGGGCACTGAGGATCGTATTGTTTGGGAGTACTAAGCGCGGATTGGATGATAATATTAAGATGCGTGAAAAAGGGTCAGGGTTGGAGGATTTGGAGTGGATTAAGCGGGATGGAGATAGAATGCATCGGTGGGCTTGGGTTTTGATAACGCGGTTAATTTCTTAACCAGCTGAACGACCTTCAACAAAGACTCAGCCCCGATGGACTGACTTGGTTGGTTAAAAGTGACCGCGCGTAGCATTCAGCTTGGTTTCGAGATAATCTGAACTGATTCGCTGCATATTTTACCAACGAGCGAAGTCTGGGTCGCTCTGTGTGTGTGGAGGAGGGGTCGTAGCACTCGAAATGACCAGATCGATGGTCCTCCGCCCCAGAGAACTTGGCTACCATTCCAGAAACTAATGGTTAGGGGGAGGGGGGACGTGGCCTAGTTGATGCACTGCCGATCAATTTGTGACTACGCAGTTTTGTGAATGTTTGGCCCACCGCCAGCTGGATTCTTTGAATCGTTGTTCGTAGACCATAGAAACCACTTACATTGCTTTCCGTCTTTATAAACGTGACCTTAATTTTTAACATTTTCCTTGTCTTTTCATTTAGCGTGTCTAGATCTGGCACGACTAATAATATTTACGCCGTATCGAAATGGTTAATATTTGTCATTTTATTCCTTTCTTTATGTCAGCGATAAAAGAACATGCTACTTTTTTTATGATTTTCTGCCCCGTCCTGAAGTCTAGACCAGGTGTTCGCATCCCGCGGCCCGCGTACGTACGTTGCAATATTGTACCACCCACACACAATACTTGCTGATGTCAAGGGACGCTTCCGCTAATGCCGTCGATATACATGGCAGTACGTATCGCTTTTAGCAGCTTTGTAGCTTAGTGAAGAAGAACTTAGACGCTTGGAGGGTTACGTGTGAATTGCATTTTGAATAATTTATGCAAATGACACGTTTTTAAATCCTCATGACGAGGCACCGTTTGTGACTAAACATTATCATATAATGATATGTCCTTCTTTGAACCTTTCATGCCAAATTTTATCGAATTCGCTTGTTAGTTGGCCCTCGAAATGTGTCACTAAACTCTAAAGATTACGACGGTATGTACGCGGCGTGGAAGTGAATCTCCACGCATTTTTAAACCTCACCACTTGATGCATCGCTCTTTCTGGCTATTATGCTCGCCGCAGCAAATCAGAACTTCTGATTACTGACCGACCGGCGCCGAGGGACAGAGAGTTCTTCCCCCGTGAGTCGCGTTGATTGACGTCTTCCTGACCTACACTGCGTGCGTGCTTTGTCTTATTCCTTTGACCTCTGTTTAGGACTTCGACCTCAGACGGGTCTCCCGCCGTCCGGAACGCATGCACTCGATCCATTAAAGTTTCTTTTCCTTCAACTTTTACTGTCATTTTAATTTATACTTCTTCCTTCAAAGGAAGCTTGCTCTCTTTTTGCGTGGCTTTAGCTAAGGTTCAGTAATGTAACACTGCATTCCGTTCAGGCATACTTCCTGCCGCTCATGCGCAGTGGGTTTAGAAGGATCCCCCCACCCCCCCTCCATACCTCCTGAAGACGAAAATGTCTTCGCTGCCTTTAACCTTGTGGCCTTTGAAGAATGGCTGCCTACTTGAGCAATGTGCAGTCACCCGATTGTCAAGGTGTTTCATCATTGCCATTACAGAACCCTTCCTTCGGGGCCCTGTTCAATGCAATGCACGTCACCGCAAATATCTTTTAATATTATACCCGAATGGCCTCGTAACCACCATTTGCAGGGCAGTTGTGTCCTTGATAAGCGCCAATGCGATCTAATATTAATATGAATCTTCTCGAAATTGCGATTCGCATAACTTAACACTGACCTGACACACTCGGATCCTTTTTTTTTTTCGGTTATCTTTTTCAGTGATGTGAAATAGTTTATGCAAATTACTGTTTTGCTGCTAGCAAGTACGTGTGATTTTCGCAATAAACAGCGATTATTTCCTTAGACGCCGTCAACCATTTGATTTTTGTAATGGTGAAGAGTTGTGTTCTCTTTTCGGTACGGACTGAGTTCTTAAATGTTAAATGTCGATCGTTTTTCGAACAGAGTCATACGAAAACATAAATAGAAAATGCATAGTTTTTTTATTCTTAAAGCAGGTGGCACGGGGCGTTAGATGGTCGATTTCAAAAGTTGCTTTTTTCCAAGCAAGCCTGGTATACTGTCGAGTTACCGAAAGTTAAGCCAGGTGCCGATCTGCAATGTAATTGGAAATGTAGCACTCCCGTCACCTTGACTGTATGATGAGTGAATTTGTCCATCCATTGCAATGTAACAGAGTTAGCCTATACGTAAGGCGATGTGTTGAGAATATTTGGGCCGAGGGACGATAAAGCGACGGGAGGGAGGCTGGAGGAAATTACAGGAACTCGGGAGCTCCGTAGTTTGAATTCTGAGGCAGATGGGTCATGGGGGAGATGACTAGTGCGCTTAGAACTTTGTTCGGAAAGCCTGAAGGCAACAAACCACCGGGAGGATAATATTAAAACGGATTTTAGTGAAATAGGGTGTGGAGTGGGTTCGTGCCGGTGGCGGGCTTTTGTGAACACGGTAATGGATCTTTGAGTTTCGTAAAAGGTTTTCAATGTCTTGACTGTCTGAAGGACTATCAGCTTATCAACAAGGACTCTGTTCTGTGGAGTTGGTTTTAGATTTTTGCACGTGAAGTGAATGGTGAGTTCTCTTATTCAGGGTACTGGAAGCTGGCTGCTGGCTTTGTTGGAGTAAACCATTGATGTGGTGTGTGGTATCTGAAACTGCTTTTTCGCAGAAACGTTCAGCCGCGCTGCTGCATGATATCGTATTAGTTCAGAAAGGCAGCTGATTTTTTTCTTTTACTCCAACACACGTGTATTTATAACTCCATTCTCAAGTTTTTAATCGTCACCAATAGCAATTCTACTGACAGAATTTCCAAGGCTTCGCCGGGCGTATTCATGTTTCTGTGGCAAAAGCCGAATCCGTTGATTCTAGAGTTTATTTTTATCGTGAATGATACGTAGTTGTATCGTGTACCACCAGAAGAAGTGTGTTTTACGTCACACAGCTCTAAATTCCACAAAAGTTGTAATTCGTGCTGATACCATTGGTTTTATATGAAATACGTGTAGGTGGTGATCATTATCTCTTTAAGCTCCTCCTGTCATGCTCCAGTGTCAGATTGAGGTCTTCAGTCAGTGCACACAATCTATAAATCAAAAAGTGTTGTCTGGTGATGCGTTAAAATTGATGATTCTGAAAAGGGGTGTGACTAGGTCATCATTTAATCTACTTCGTGGGAATGGCTTGCACCGAGTGAAGGTGATGTTGGCAGCACTGCAGAGAGTTTTACGAGGCGCCTGTGTTCTCAGATATAACCTAACCAGTTGAAACGGTTTTAATGCTTTGTATAGCAGATAAACGTAGTTCCGTATGGAAAACATAAAATAAACGAAATTTCTCATTATTATTCTTCCGAGGTTACAAAAAAGAACACTTTCAAACCATCTCATTCGTGGTCTTCCCGATTTCCGCTTTCCTTCAGGTCTGTAGTTGCAAACTTCTTCGTAGTATGTACGCGCTTCTGCATCCGGTAAACATGACTTGCAGAGTTTCTCGAGGTTATTTAAACTTGAATTCAGCTTCTTGCGGTGGAATGTTGTGATCGCCGCTGCGAAGAACCCACTCAGAGCGCCCCAAGAAACGGTGTTTGGAAGGCGGATTTCAGACTGAGGTCACGTCTTGCCTGGCTCCAGCATACTTTTGTACTATTTTCTGGCTGCCACGCCTGGCTTCATGGACCACTAGGGAATTATTGTCTTTGCAGTTTTCTCGTTCTTCTGTTGCTGCCCCTGTCTCCTCTCGATGTCGGTTATTCTGCACGTCCCTCCGAAATGAACGAACGGGATTTCATCTTTAGCGTCATCCTCTCGTTCCAGGCTATGCGGTGTGACGTAAACCTTTTGAAGCACGGTGGTAACTGCGAACCACCTGGTGGTTGCTTGTGGAGTCGAGTGAGCATCTCGGAAACGTCGGTCAGCGCAACATCCCGGTAGACAGCCATCTTAACACTCGTCGCCTTGAGAACCTGAACCACGACCCCACGTTCAGTCTGTCTGTCTGTCTAGGGACAGAAGTCCCTCCTCCTCTGGGTTTATGGATCCTGCCTTTCTGTCGCCATCTGCAGAACAAGGTGGTGCTACTTTTCACAAGGATGCACGATTTTGTGTTTCTCTCTGCAGTGATAAATGGATGTGTATTGTCTGCGTAGTTACATAATGCTACGAGCGGTACTTTTTCTTCCTTCCTTTTTTAGAGGAAAAAAAGTTTTGTGTTATTGAATTGACCTCCCCATGCCATCTCCAAGTCTTTCAGTTGCAATTCGAAACTCATTATTTTACCTCAGAACTTCAGTATTTTTCACACAAAACAAAGAAGAATCTTGGTGTAACGTTCCAGCTCTGGTTACAACCTGGGCGGAGTTTTCTCTTCGTGACAACGTCCAGGTCGATTCCGTGGTCCACCCAGCTTCCGTTGCAGTGGGCACCGGAGTTAAAATCGGCCGGAGCACGAAGCTAACCGCTCCCCTCCGTATAGTTCGGAAGTTATGACGTGGAGGGTAAATAAGTACCACGGACAGACAACTTTACCTCTGTCTTCGGGAAAACGGATTAAAGTTGAAAGCCAGGAATTTTGAATTATGCTTTCAGGAAATTTCATCAACCGGATGTGAAGTATTTCCATTGC
>NW_019059573.1:88891-113530 GCF_000696155.1 Zootermopsis nevadensis
GTGATGTAGGCAGGGAATGTAGCACGAGATAATTTTAGGCAGGGGAAAACGATTACTCGAACGACTGAGACGTAGATGGTAGAATAGGCCTGATGCATGCGTCTCACGATAAGCACCAGAAGCGGCCTGTTGTGAACTTCCGGGTTACATAAAAGGCGAGAAGTTTTTAATCACTGTCACTTCCTGGAGGTTTAACCTCCAAGGAGTTGGTCGGTATCGATCGGATGGGTCGAATTGAAAGCCTTTTTAATGGTCAGCGATCCCGACAGAAATGTGACATCGATGAAATCTCCCGAAACGTCGCATGTATCGGCAGCACAACAGCACTGTGGAATGATGTTAAACTGGGTTTTACCGTGGACCTACTTACTGTCTCTGAACAATGGCGAAGCGTGTAGCCCGCTGTACGTCGAAGTATCTCTTACCACGTTGAAAGGCTATAGAAACCCCCTGACATTGGAGGGTGGGTTTAGAGTGGCAGTGGCGTATCGCAATGACTTGCGATTAGTCACGTGGCTCGTTTGCACGCAGCATTGTGTTAGGCGCCCCCTCCCCTCCCCCAAACTCGGAGATGACTGGCATCTCTCCAGCGGATAAATTCCAAAACAACTTTGCGTCTCTCCTTTTTTATACTTTTCTGTTGTTTTAAATTGTTTCTTTGCATTTGCCTTGTGTCGTGACTTGCTAGCAGTCAGTCCTCTTTTTTTTTTTTGCTATCGTTATCAAGATCTCTCTGTTACATCCTCATCCACTCTCCCACGCGTTGTCTTCTCTCTTTTGCGCTCTCCGTCCGTGGCAGATAGAATGCTCGATAAGAATAGGTAAGCGCATTTCCGCTCATCTGCTTGTAGATTTGAGAGTCTCTTAAAACAGACAGCGGGATTTATTCTCAGCTGGTAATTCAGTGTCGTTAAATGCCGGAATGTAAGAAAAAAATGGACTATAATGCGAACTTGTTCTCTCGAATTCCTGTCACTCCTCGTCCTTGCTTTAATTCTAAACGCGTTTCTGCGTTCAAGTAAAATTCAGATGTCTTGACTCGTCATTGGTTTTCTTTGAAGTCGTTCTATGTGCAAACTTCGGTGGGTTTTGACTTCCTACTGAAGCATTGTCAGTGCGTAGCGACGCAAAACTAACCTTTATCCGTGTCCTGTTATGGTTAAATGCTTCTCTCTTCTGCGTATCATTTTTCTTACGATTCTCAGAACAAATAGCGGACGTTTCCAAACTAGTCTCGCGTTTACTTTGAGTAAGGAACTTTTGAAATTATTACTTAGATTAACTTCGACTTTAAAGTGTTAGGACAAGCTAAGATGATCAGACCGTCGTAGGTCCAAATGAACGCCCCAAAGCTGTTTCAGATAGCGGAATCTTTTTATTATAAAAATTTGTGATTTGTCGTCGTCGTCAACCTATTTGTAGTCAAAAAATGACGTCATCAAACAATGTTACGTTATATTTGTTTACTCGGCATTGTTGTACCAACACAATATTATATATTATAATAGAACACAACAATCAAATTGGTTGGTTATAATAGAACACAACAATGTCGAGTAAACAAATGACTTGACAAATGACTTGAGTAAGACACTAAACTAACCCCCCCTTCGGGGGGGGTTAGTTTAGTTTAGTGTCTTACTCAAGATTTTAAAACGCAACCAACCCCTCCAAGAGGGTTGCGGTTTAAAAACTTGACTAACCCCCCCGAGGAGCTCCGAAAGGAGGGCTCTGCTCTAGTATAACCAAAATGATTGTTGAACGAAGGGGCTGAGTCTACTCTGAATTGTTACGTTGTCGTAGAATAACGCAAACGCAAACATCTGTCGATTTAGAGCGTTTCTTTAACTTTTGTTCCGGTCAAGGTAGGTTACCCAAGAGCCCACACATCAAGGTCCACGCCTTTCAAATCTCAAGAAAGGAGCATGAGAGAAAGAGAGAGAGTGGATGCTGTATCCATTTGCTTCGTAGAAATCGAATTATTACCTCAAAGAGTTTTCCTTCAGCCACTTCTTGGCTGATGTGTTAACGAAATGATGCCTATCAGAATGCCAGGAACGGTTAACCGCGTTAAATCTTGCGGTTCGGATCGAGACAAGAAATGTATACCGAATTTTGAGGTGGGAAATACCTTGGGATGAGGGCAGTTGAAAAAAAAAAAATAAGATGCACGATGTGGAATGTGGCGATGATGGTAAATTGGAGATGTCATCCCGAAATTTACCCGAATATTACAATTACGTACAAGAACCTCTAGTCATATGGCCTGTCTGGAGGCAGAGATCTGAACCCGTGACTTCCAGTGTACGAAGAAGGATTGCTAATCTCTCCACCTCAGTTCTGGTCGGTTGATGTATCCATCACTTGGTTGATCAGTCAGCCAGGGCGTAGAAATACGTACATTATAAATCTAGCAATGGATGGAATGTTCACCTTTAAATTTGTTGTTGTGTGTGTGTCTTCTGTAATTGATCTAAATATGTATACGTCCCCTTTAGGGTTGTATATCATCGTCCGTCTCTGTTTTAATAAACTGAAATTCTAACCAAAGTTTTGTTTTACTTGGAACGTGGACCAGATGATGTTAAGTTTTTCTTAAGTTCAGTTTCACGGAACAAATTTCCTTCTGCTCGTCTATGAAAGCTGCGTCCCCTTTTAGATGCATTGTCACGTTAAAGAGAAACAAGACAGACGCCGTCTTACGCTTTTGGTGCCCAGTACGTGGCCAGCGAGTCGCATGGCTCGTGAGAAAATTGTTAACTACGTTGGTGAAAAAGCTCGTGGATTTCCACACATTTTTAAAACGTTCTTATCTTTCAGATTTTGAAGTTGACAGACTTTTCCATCCCAGACTCTACGTAATGTTTTGCAATGATCGTGTTTTGTGAGGGAGCTCTGTGCATGAGAGTGTTTCAAATGGCTTGTGCAAATAGAATTTGCCAGAGGTTCGCGGTTCTGTGTGCGTTGTACTAGCAAACAGGCGTCATGATAATTTGTATGTAAATATGTCGAGCATGTTTTATGTTAAGATAACCGGGTAATGTCTCCTTGTCGAGAGATTGCATTTAGATACACGCAGGCTAGTGACCGTTGCCGTGGTTATATTCAGAGTTTAAAAAGGCATTTTAATTGGCACAGGAAGACAGCGTGTGTGTGTGTGGTTGCAAGCATTATTTGAATCTGCCGCTAAAATTTAATATTTTTTTTCTCGAAAATATTGTGACATTTGTCGTGCGCTCTGGCGATAAGACCTGAAAATTCATTTGGTTTTGTTCTTAGTAGCGTGTGCATCTTAATAAGGATTCAAATCATGCTCCGTAGGCTTTCTCCTTGCATCACCGCTACAGCAGAATCTCTGCCAGTGGTCTAAATCTGTTGGTGATGCTGTCGTTTCATCTCGGAACTAGCAGATTACAGAATTTTTTTTAGGCGAAATAAACCGAATTCGTCAAATATAAACAAATGACTGGACGAGAATTCAGGAAGTACTACCCCCCCCCCCTTCCGGTCTGTGCTCTGATTTTTTTTTTTGGGGGGGGGGGGTCTACGTTCCAAGCAGCCGCGGTGTTAATAAATGGTTCATTGTACTACGTCACCGCGTGGACTTGTCAGCTTTAAAAAAAAACGGTGGTGTTCGTGTCGACGGCGATATTTTTGTATTAAAATGGATGAAAAGTAAGTAACTCTTGCGCTGTGCTGTACCACGTGTTTGTCTTCTAAATTTAACGTGTGAGTACACACGTGTTTCTCAACCAGAGCGTCCATTAACACTCTCAAGTGAGTAGGTCCCAGGCTTAAGAGCTTCCGTGCGTGTATTAAAACTCCCAACGTTTCGGACGAACATGCCGCCTTCACCTTCAGCCCTAAGGACAATTACAAACTATGAAACTATGTTTGGTTTTTCCGAATTTCAGCGCCTTCGAAGGTAAACAGCCTTCGGTGTGAGCAATGGCAAGTTTTTTCGCAATTTATTCGTCTCGTAATTTAATCATGAACCTAATCTCTTATGTGTTCCAACAGTTACCCGGGATCGCATTGTGACCAAACACGCAACAAATTAGTTACAAAACTGCGCTACTTGGTGTGGAGTGAAGAACGCCCTTCGAATGTCAGTGTACTCCAAAGAGTACACCTTTCAGTATGTAATGATTTTTTTTTAAACAGGCTTAAGTCACATTATCGCGCTAAAATAATCTTATCTCTCGTATTAAAGTATCAGTTTCTTAGTAAGTGAACTATTACATGTATGTTGAATTTTTGGACGTTTCGGAACAGCCGAAGCGACTTCTGTAATACATTTCGCGAAGGCAAATTATTAACAGGCCCGTAATAAAATCTGTGCGTGTTTAAAACTTTTTTTCCCCGCTGATAACGAATTCTTGTTGGGATGTTCGACGCGTCCAGTCGCTTCTGAAGGCGGTTACACGTGTCGCTCTGTTAACAGATGCTCCGAGCTGTATTTTTCTCTCTCGCACAGTTGTAATTTGCAGTGTGCTCGTTATCCTCGAACATTTATTTGCATTTTCTGCAAGCTGGAGCTAGGTCCGCCGTCTCTGCGCACGACGGACAGACGGACGGACGGACAGACGTGTGAAGTTAAAGAACTCTGTTGCAGCCGGATGTTCCACGATTTGGAGGTTGGCCAGCGCAAAGCCACAGTCAGTCTCCCATTCTGATAAACGGTATTAAAAGAAAAAGTTAATCTGTAAAAACTATAAGGAACTCGTGTCCGCACTCGGGGGGCCATTACCTACGCCGTCTTACAAACGTCGTGGGGTACCAGGAAGGACTTAGGGTTCAGTGTACACGTGCGGCTTTCGGGGATAAGCAGTATTTATCGTTAAAAGCTTTCCGACGTTTCGGCAGAAGCTGCAGTTGCCAATTTCAGGTGAAGATTGCAACTGTGGTTCATCCCCAAAAGCGGAAGTTGCACATGGATGATGATGACGATGACTTCTGGGTATTGAGATGTGATTCTTGACGTGTGAAATCACTCCTTCTGGCAGTAGGTTGGTAGAACTTTCCTCACGAAGTGCCATACGTGATTGAACACTGTGGTATGAAAAAGTGTCCATCCTCGGCGTTGGCAGGCAAAGGAATCGATACTGTTAAGGGTTTCAAATCGACCTTTTCTAAATCGTGTGGCATAGGGCTTGGCCATTTCGCTTGGTTTATGTGTGGGCGGGCGTCGGATAATTTATAAGTGCACAAATAGAGGGAGCACAGCGTAAAATGGCTGTTACGCTGTAACATCTGCAGAGTTCTCGAATGAATTAATTTTTTTGTTTTTGTTTGGGATCTGCACGATTTCAAATTTCTTTCTAACGACCAGGCGATAAATTTTTACTGCTGAATTTTGTTTGGAGCTGCGTTTTGGAATCGACAGCTGACCCTGATGTGTGTGGAGATACGTCATAGCCGGTTGTATTCTGCAGTTCTGCAGTAGAATAGGCCATGGCGGAGTTCTTCCACCTTTTGTCATATGTCATTCGACGTTTCCTCGCGTGCAGTTGATGCTGTGTTTTCGCGTCTCAGGAAGACCACGGAGACCTAAAAATTACATCCGAAATTCGATTACGAAGTTGAATTGTTCATCACCACAGGGAAAGAATAAGTTGTGTCGTGTACAAGAAACTTTGATACCTGAGAAGACTTAACAAAGTCTCTCATTTGTTCTACTTCGCGTCGTAGAATAAATTGTTCTGAATATGAAATTAGTTGTCGCGTGCGTTCGCGATTTTTTCTTGTTACAATTTTGTGAGCAAAAGTTTTCTAAGTTTGTCTTCTTTATCGAACTTAAGTCGAATTAGTTTTCTAATTTTATTGTAACTTTTCAGGCTCTGCTGAATTGCAAACTTAATATCTCACAGAGTTTTTTTATAACTTTTTATAAAACTTGTGTCATCTCTCTCTTAACTGGATTAGCTATCAAACTGCTATAAAAAAAACTGTCTTCGAAGAGTCTTTATTTAGACGGGACGGGGATGTGTGGGAGGACTGAGTGCGTGATTTTATAAATAAATTCAGTAATCGTAAATAGCTTATAGTTGCATTCACTGAAGTGACAACTTATGTGGGTCTGATTTAGATTTTCTTAAGCTGATAAGGCAATACGAGTTATTCGAGACATTATTTTACGTCCGGCACGAGCTTCCTGGTGCCTTCACCTGCGGTAGAGGACAAACGAAGTCCGGCTGTTATCTCCGTGTTCTTAGTCATTCACTGCGGTGCAAGTAGACAGATGAGTCAGTGTTATCTCAACTTATAAAGCACATTCCCTCGTGGCTCAGTTGACCAAAGAAATTGCCCGCCTTTTAGGGAACCCGAATGTTGAAAACTACGTTCAAGACGAGCCCATGTGCTGATATTGATAAATGCGGTTCCTACATTTTTGGTGGTATTTGTCGCT
The DNA here is from genome assembly GCF_000696155.1 of Zootermopsis nevadensis. The sequence continues at coordinate 95,301 of NW_019059573.1, forward strand.
GTTTGCTCCCAACTTTACATTTCCTGAACGCCCCTCCGCTGGTAACGTCTATTTATCAATCACTGTCGTCTGTCTGCGTCGTGGGAATTTATCTATCTCCCTTATTGACTGGATCGGGAGGAAGCCTGTCGGATCCATAACCCTTTGAAGCTGAAGCCCCGTTTAAAAGCCACCTCGAAGAAAACACAACACTTCACCATTACAGAACTCAGTGGTTAACGTTGAAATAATTGATGTTTTGCTGAGAATCATTTGGAATCCAAAATACCTTCTGGTGGCAAATACGCAGACTCGTCGAATGTTAAAGCCGGTGGTTAATATAGTGACCACTGTGCTTTAAAGGGTTAAATATCACGGTCAGTTGATAGGAGTCTGATGTTGGCCCGCGTGTTTGAACAGGCTGTATTCTGTACTTTAACCAGCACCTTGCAATGTGCACGCGTCTGTCAATAAAAGGAAATGGTTTTGCTCTAACCGAGTTCAATTCGTATGTGACTCACTACTTAAAGAGCTATTTTGAGCTTACAAGTTTTCACAGCGGTCAGCTGGCGCCCATACGCCGTGTTACTACCGGGGCTAGAGAAATAGCATGTGATTGGATCTTTCTGGCACAGGACATGGTCCAGTGAGATACCATAAAAGGCGGGGAATTTCTTTGGCCAATAGCTTCTTGTAAAGGAGTCCGTTTCATATAGTGTCGATATAAATAAAGCTCTTCGGTCTGTCAGCTGTTCGTGTGTCGGCTGCGCACGCACGCATCTCACTGCATTGCGTTGCTTCAAGGGACAACTGGTTTCTGCAGAGGGTTAACTAATATGGTAACCTGCCAGAGGACGGCTTGCTTCATATGTTGTTTGCTCTCAGAATCCCCGCGGGTGAAGTGAGGCGGGGAGCTCAATCTGAAGTTCAAGGAGGCGTTTGGTCTGGTGAATCGAGTATCTGTGCCAGGTTGTTATAACCGCTGTAGTGTAGTCAAAGTAATTACCTTCTCCACTTGTGGTATGTGCGTTATGTTTGTCGAGTCGCGGAGGCTTCAAGGAGTGGGTTGGTTCGCCATTTCGCATTCTTTAAGCGTCACTTTGTTTCCAAATCGGAAGTGGGGTGGGGTATGAATACTGACAGTGGATGTCACGTGTACGCGCTTGCTTGGAATTGACTCGTATTTGGTTATTAATCGCTAGATTGTTTTAAAACGTATCTTCTATTGTTTTCTGCCTATTATTCTGTGTTGATACCGAATTTGGTCTGAAGCTCACAAGTAGAACACAGTCAGAAGTTGTAATGATGTTATGAGGACAGGCTTTTGGCTTTGCAAGAGACGAGGGAACCCCAGCAGGGGTCGTGTGACAAGAAACTCGACTTTTGTGCTCCTAATTCCTTTCTAGGAGGATTGTGCTGTGTGCACAGAAATGTTTGGTTGTAAATCCTTCAGGATATGGAGTTACGTGGGACACCCTGTATAACGAAGTGAACTTCCGTGATTGTTTCGTGCCTTAAACATCTGAAAAGTCGTCGTTTCTTTTTCTGGTGACTGGATGGTATTTGTGACGGAACTTTACGATGGTGATGATGGATAACTGTGGCTTTCCGAACTTATTGCTGACTTTAATGTTGGCATGAAACATGCCATCAGTGCCCTCATATCGTATTTGGGAGGACCTCAGTTTGAATTCTGGCCTTGTTACATCAGTACAAAGAAACGATTGTTACCCGCTTCTCACACGCCCACGACAAAACAGAATTTGTAATCTTCTCGTCGGTTCTCACATGGCGCTGAATAATTCTCAGTAGTTTACACATCTCCCCTTAAACAAATAAGCATCTACAGCCTTAGCCTCGAGTAACAAACATACGTGTCCTTAAAGCAGAACAGTCTTGAGTTCTCTAACTTGCTTTCCGTGTTAGTGGGGACTTGTGTGTTATCTCTTACGTTTGTTTAACATCTGCGTTTAAAGAAAAGTAACAACATCTAGGTTCTTCTCAGACACATTATTCCACTCTGCCAGTGCCCGCCACAAGTAACACTTCGAGGTAGGTCAGACGGAGTACCTCGGTTGAAAGTTGACCAAACATGGAAAGAGCTAACAGGTTTGTCGTCGTCAGTCGTTGCAGGTCGACTCTGGGCCAGGACCTCGTCCCCGTAATGTAAAAGTCAGTGTTGCCCACATAAACATCAGGTGTCGTACTTGAGAAAATCCCAGTTAAAGGAAGTGGACTGGGTAGGTCTTTCTCAGGATGGGGATGGGTGTCGAGATTTGGGTTCAGTCAGAGGTGACGAAATTTATGACCAGCTGAGCGTTCAGTCAATTTCCCAAGGACTGTTTCCCCATGTGGTTAGTTGGTGAAATTTCTTAAAATGGTTGACTTCACTAACTTTCACGTTGACAAAGTCTGACACATCACGGCCACGTGGTAGCAGAAAGTGGCTTGAAGCGAAATGTTCTTTTCTTGTGATTCGATTGTCTTTGAAGCTCTGATGTTCCAGCGCTGTAGAAAACAGCCTTTTAGTGAGCAACGCCGTACAAACGTTAATATAAATGAACCTCTGCAGTGCAGTCAGCTGAATGTTTTCACCTGTTTCTCCTCACTATTTCTGTACTTGTAACAAAACGTTTTGTTTCTTGTGTTCTGCGCAGAGCTTCGCTTTGCGTGCCTGATATCCGTTTTACTTGTTGCCAAAAATAATAACTTTCCGGATGGTTTATTGCTGGCCTCCTGCCTCGGACTGAACGCACTGTAATTAAGGAGTCATATTCGACCTTCTTGGTCGTTCGTGAGTCTTTATTTTTTATTGTTTATATTAATGCAGAGTGGCGTTGAGTCACATACTTGCAGGGAATTTATTAAAATATTAAATTCATATCAATCAACGACCTTAACTCTTTGCAACCCAGTGGTAACAAATGTTCCGTCTGCTTCATCAATCAGTTTCGTATGATTTTCAGAGTAACCAGCGATTATTTAGTTGAACAAGGTTAACTATCTGATATTCGTAATGGTGAAGTGTTTTCTTTGCGGTACGGACTGAATTCTTAAATATTATTTAGACGGGCTTCGTGCTTCGAAGAGCTTATGGACAAATACTTCTCGCAGGGACTTTTTTAAAGAATAAAATTGATTGAAGTAATTCAGGAATTTAAGGAAAATCTGAATGGATATCTGATAATTAATCACAACTTGAGATCTGAGGTTCTTAAGGTGATGAAGATCTGGATGTTTGCCTTCTGGGTTGTGACGTCGTGTGGACTTGAAGGTAGGCAATGTGACCCTGTGGAACGTTGGTATCTGCCAAACGACACATGGCCACAGTTTTCGTAATGCGAGAAGTACCAAATTTCAGTATTTTCTACTCCACACACACGCGAGACAATTTATAATTTTTGTCCTTGTCTTTCAAACTCGCTGTTGCGAGACTCACTCTTGAAGCCGGTTCCAAGTTTGGCCCTGAATATTTCCAACCTCCTCTGACGCTTTGTTCCGAACAAACGTTTCTCAGATATTCCTTTGCGTGCAAGGTGCATGGAGGGTCTTCATGAATAAAAGCTAAGTCACGTGACTCTCTGTACTACGCACTTCCGGCACAAACTGGCGGGGAACTGCTTCAACTTTTAAGTAACTGCACTTTAGCTACTGAGCGTGTTTATTGGTTTCATGTGATTCTCAGATCGTCATTTCGCTGAAGTTTTCTCGTCTTCATTTCTCTCTGTTTCTTCTTTCGCCCTTTCATTTTACCTTTTTGCCTCGAGAGTAATTCGAAATACCTTAGAGAATTCTTCGACGGAAATTACGATTGCTGTGCTCCGAGCGCCTATTAATGTGGAATTAATTTGCGTTGCTTGGCTTTAGCATCGTCAATCAGTGGGGTAAGAAATTTAATTTAACTTCGTTCAGAAGAATGAGTCAGTGGAAGTCGTAATGATTTTCAAAACTTTTTCGTTCGGTGATACGTCTCAGTTTTTATTTATTTATTTATTTCAAGAACGCATCCCCGTTGGGGGGGGGGGTGTCCCTGCATGTACATACATTGAAACGACCCCTTGAAAGGTGATTGATGCTTACGTCATCAGGCGGATTGTCTTCAACCTGAAATTTCGCCTTCATATTTCTTCCGCCACGTTTGCAGGCGAAGTGGTTTAGGAAAACCAAAAAAAAATTGATAGGCAGTGTCGGACACTGCCGCAGTTATTTTCGTGAAAACGTCAATCGTGTATAGTTCTGGTTGTACTTTGCCCTCAATAATCGCGACATTTTAAGAAAATCGGGAAATTTTTAAACTTTTTTTCAAATTCACAGCCTCGTATCTTTTTGAGTTTTTGAGATACACTCTTGGTGGCCAGGATGAGTTGTAACATATACACTCCTCTTCAAAACAACACTTGGTTCACTCGGATCGGATAATTAGTATCTGAGATATGATCCCGTTTATGGACACGTGTCGAATCCGGAAAGTCGAAAATCGTGGGTTCACTTTGCGCGTGCGCGGTTCGCGACGTCCGGCCGCCACGAATGTCGGAGCGGTACTGGCACAAGCGTTCGTCCTTCCTCTTTAAACCGAGACTAAGATAGCGGCGCTATGTATATTTTTAGCCGAGTTATTGAAGTTTGAAGTTACTTCGACAGAAACTGTCGCTCATTTTGGCATCGATTTTAAAGACGTTTTCACGTCAAAATTCCACCGCCTTCCCTAGAATTTTATCTCTGCTACTCCACGCCGTAAACGACTTCACTGGTTTCAGAGGTAGTTCAGATATTGCCTGCCCTTGACCTCGTGTGCCTTGTTTCATCTGTAATGGCCTTTAATTCTCTTTGGATGAATGAGATCTTTGTGTGGTTTGTAGGGGTGTGGAGGTGTGGCTCGCTTGTCACGGTGACAACAGAGAGTCAAGGTGAGTTGGGTTTCTTCGCTCCTCACTCTTCACCCTCCCCGCTCTTCTACCAAACAGCAGCACCCCCTCTCACCCCAGTCCTTTTTCCCATCTTTTGTGCTCCAGACCCCTTTTTAGTACCCAGTCAGAACAGAGAACAACGCAGAATACACTAAAGATTAGCTGTCATGCCTTTCAACCCGGTCATTGGGACGAAAGACCACTCGAAACGGGTTCGTTTTTAAAATCCGAGACCGGCCACACTCTCTCTCTCTCTCTCTTTAATATCGACTCGCGGAACTTGATGTTGCAAACAGGTTCGTATGTCACTCGATATTGTTTTTAAACTAAAATCAGTCTTTAGTGAGATTAATTATTCATGTGCATCGCTTCAAGGTTATCGTACGTCAGTTGTTTTTGTCAAATTTTTCTTTGAACGGTTGCTCGCAGCCATAACGTAATTATTTTTCTATGATACAGGGTGACGGCGTTGTAAAATACACGGGCCTGTCGTATGTAAGATATCAGCGAAATGCATTCGGCCCCCGGATTGATGCCTCCAAATATAAGGACGTTGTCGTTTCGCGTTCTGATGTTGGTGTGGCTGTCAGGGGACTGGTGGCTCGCCTCAGTTTTTCTGTGTAATCTGTACTTTATAGACACTAAGAACTCGTGGTTTGAGGTTATCACGGCGGTAAAGATGTCAATGTTTTTTGACGGTTTTCTGGGATTTTGTGACGTTCTGGAAAAAAATCTACGGTGCAGTGTTTCAGTGTCCGGAATTTTATTTTCATGCGATGTACCATCACTCCTCCACGTTTCTTCATCGCCTGGTGCTTGGTTAAGCACCAGGGACGGCTTTGTTTGGTGTGTACTTTTACCGAATATCACTGTGCACTAGTACGTCTGAGCCTGATTCTGTAAGTCAACTTCGGGACTTAAAAAAAAATTTTTTGACAACCTTCAAAATAAAACGCGTACACGCTCAGGAATAATGGAGTGGTATAACGTCTAAAAAAGGAAGGTGGATTAATGAGTGTTATGAACGTTTTTACTCTTTGTAAACCTGTTTTAAATGTAGTGGGATCTGTTTGTTTTCCGATGGTTATGTTAGCTTTTTTGTCTCGTGGCAAGCCGTAATGAAACTGTTGGGCAATTTATAATTGTGAATCGTGTTCTTTTCGAGTTGCTCCAAAGTAAACACTTCAAAGGAATGGAACAGAAAAGAAGATGATGTTCTGTGTCTTTCCCCCCCCCCCCCCCCCCAAAGGATACAATTTGGTGGCGGCTATATGCCTGTTTCCAAACACTTGTAATATATGTTCTACCCTTAAAGTAAGACATGACTCAACAGTCCGGCCCAGTGCAACATTATCTATATAGCCGTGCTGGGCTCCGCCCACTGGGAGACCCGGGAAAGGGGGTCGTCTCCATGGCAACCGGTGTTCTCACTGCACTGGTTCCATGTAGGTGGCACTACTGCAGCGACGCATTCGATACGGGACAGCAAGCAAGCCCGAAGTGTGCAGACGTTGTTATCCTTTTCAATAATAATTAAAATAGGCGACTGTGTTGTGTTGTTTGTTTGTGTTATGATAAGGAAAAACGGAAAATGAATATTCAGCGGCCATTGGGCTCTGTGCGAGTGTGAAGACGTCTTTTGTAATAGCTAATAATTGTGCTGTGTCTGTGAGTGTGAGGTGGGGGGGGGAGGGGGAGATCGAGGTGTGTGCTTCAAGATGCCCCTTTGGGGGTGTAGGGGTTATTCATCTTTAAGCCATTTTTAATACCACTTTTATATCGTAAGGTAAGTGAACTGAACTTGCGCTGAAATGATCTGTCTTTGTTTTGACTTCCCCATTCATCACGCCATATCGATTATTCGAGTTTGTCGTATTTTTGAAATACTGACTTTGTAGTCGTGTGTGTCGTGAGATTTAATTATACTTTTCGTATCTGATCTTCCATTTATCTTTGAACGTAGTGGTTTTCTGTGCGATTAAAGTATAAGTGCCTAAGTATGTATGGTTGTATTCCAAATAAGTCTTAGGTTAATGGGTGATATAATTACAGTCTCTTCCAGTTTTGACATTCTTTAAATAGTCAAAATAATAATGGGATTGCTTTATATTGAGACGTAATTAACATTATAAATCAGTGGTGGTACCAGCCTTGAAGAAAAACATTGATTCCAATGAGAATTTTCAGTTTTAAAGTCCATTTTTTTAAATCCTGGAAGGACAGTATTTAGAATTGACCTTTGAGATATAGCGTAGGTGGGAGGATAATATTAAAATGATTCTTGATGGAATGTGATGTTATCCGGCTCAGTATAGGGTTATGTATCTTGGGCGTTCTAAATACGTTAGTAAACTTTTGGGTTCTGTAAGAGTCTGAGATTCGTTTTGTAGAAATCTGTTGAGTGATTTGGGATATAAAATACGGGGTAGACAGACCGACGGTCCAGTTGCGTATTGATTCCACGTAACGCGTAAACACGTCAGCGTTGGAGTTCACTGTGACTGAAGGATTCGAAATAGGTTGAGTCCAGAGTTACTTGACACGCCGCCAGATGTCGAATATCAGCTCTGACAGCCCCAAATATCGCTGCTTTTGTTTGTACGTTCCCGTGGGCTGCTATTTGTTGCTGATAGCTTCGCCAGACACCACGTAATTTATTGTATTTATTTTGTGGAATTCACGCCGGTTTCTTTCTTATTTATATTACTTTATTTTTAGTTCTATTTATCCCCGCTACCCGCCCACGTCGCATTCCGACCATTCCAGCTGAAAGCCATGCATCAGACATCGGATTAGAGTTTATGCCATCGTCGTAATAAAATTGTATAAAATCTCCACTCGGTCTTGCTACTCGCCAAGGTAAACGCAGGTAATTTTTCAGAGGAAGGTATAATTTTTTTTCCCAGCTATGTTACACATAATGTTAGAAATAATTTTTTATTTTATTTTCTTACAAAAGGATCTGCGGTTAGTTCATTCTCATAGACGAAAGGTAACAAAGTAAGTCCCTTTTGCCGGGAGAACTCTTCGTGGGAGGTTCGACCTTGAGAAAGGCGATTGTGAACGAAAGATTTTATCGGCCTGGAGAGAATGAGATAGACAGACAGACAGTGTTATGCAACATATATTGCATTCACATTCCTTATTTTTGTTAAAATGCCTCTGGGACAAGAAATACGTTCTCGCACGTATAAAAATGAATATTCTTTTAACTGCTGATGGATTAGACTCCGGGTCTTGAAGGTGTGAACTGGTTTTAATAGCCCTGTAATCGGGTTCGTTCATAACTTCCGTGAAGCAGAATTATTACGAAATGAGATTTCAAGTTCTCACCCATCGTCTGTCATAGGGTTTGTTAAGTGGGATTATTTCCCTGCTGAGAAACAAATGAATATTGATTCTTTTTTTTTTATTATTCCACTCGTAAAATCAGATGTGAATCAATGTCGGCCTTTCTATTATAAACCCTTTCTTTTGTAAACACATATTTCGGAACGAAAACTGCCAGATGTTTGAGTATGTGTGTGTGTGTGGTTCGTACCCGTAGCTCCCCCCTCCCTTTTTCATGTGTGGGGGGGGGGGATTTCTGTCCGTTTATCCGTACATGCTGTCTCAAGGCCACGATTGATTCATGGACTTCCAAGAAACTGTGTGTGTGTGTCCCACCTGCACGTTTCTGAACACGGAAGTTTCGGACTTGTACGTATAAAAACAGACTACCGCTGATAAGCTGTTGTCTGTCTGCGTCTTTCAATACGGGAACGGTCGTAAATTTGCGATGTATTCCAGACCGTAGAATCCGCGATGTATTAGGTTATGACGGCGACGTTTATGAAGGTGACTCTCGCGAAATTATGCTTATTTTCGGAATGGACGTACGAAATGAACTGACGCCTTAAAGACTGACTGTGTGGTAACAGAACGCAAAGATTCAACACTGCCTTTACAAATCTCCCGTTACCGGACACCGATTCTGAGTCCATTAAATCCATTTCTGGACGAGTTTCTTGCCCTCACAGGAATTTGGGAAACGACGTTTCGTGAGCTGATTTAAAAAAAAATCGTGTGACTTTATCCAAGCGTTATTAACTTTCGCTGATGATTTGGTCACGACACGTGATTATGTTTCCATCCCATTTTCTTGGTCTATAAGATAATAATACTCCCAGCCTTGAGAACCTAAGTTCCACCAGACTAAACATCCCGAAAGACAGACAAGTCATCATGATAGCTACTTATCTGTCAGTGTTACACACAACCTTTTAATCAGCAGTTTTATCATTTGTAAAATGTGTTTATTGGATTTGTGTTTCAAGTGACCTCCATAACTCGTGATATGCCGAAAGTTCAAAAGTTTATCATTTTCTGTCCCCGACGTATTTTTAAAATTAAACAAAATTAATCTGTTCCTGGTGATAGATTACGTTTTTGCGCGTTCTAGACCCACAATTTTCGCAGTTACGTAAATTCCTACCGCGCCTTTTTGGCGGACACGACTGCACGGAGCAAAGACCTTCTGCAGAAGCTACTAGTCGCGCAGCTAATCAGAAAATACCTCGCAGGAAGATGTCCTTGCCCTTTGCGAGATCTGAACCATCTGTGGGCCTGCCACTAGGTGGGGCCAGTCTCAGCTCGATTATGGTATTTGATGTAGGTCATGGTAACTGTTGTGGGGGTCTTCCGTGTTAATTAGGCAAACACGTTGAGTACCTTTAAGGAAATCTGCCTGTGTCTAACGGACAGGCGAGAAGAGGACAGACAGACAGACACACATTGTGTTAAGGCTAGTCAAGTTAGGAAAGTGATTCCCAGACTCTCCTGTAGGAACACGCCGTAATCTGGCATAAAATTCCGGGCACAGGCTTGTTTTGTCCAGGAATATATTTTTAATACGGGATTCACAGAATTTGATTAAGCTTGCTTAAAAGTATTCCACGAACTTCTTTACGTCGGAAGCACAAATATTCCCTTTAAGAAGCTGACAGACCAATGGCGTGTGCTGTTTTGCAGACTGGAACAGCAAACCTGATCGTTCGCTTCTCATCCAAAGCATATATTCACCAAATTTCGACCTTATATGAGTGTGTGCGCGTCATTAGTTTGACGCTTAGGCTACCTTTATCTTGAGGATTCCGGGTGAATGTAGTGCCGTCAGGAGCAATGGCCCTGCTGGGAACCGAACACAATCCTGTCGCTTTAGTTACTCGAGTTTTCACGGCCACCGATACCAATTCAATTTCATGACGCGTACTTTCAAGTAAGACCTACATTTTTTTCGGTTCTGTAATAAAGAGCCACGATTACACGTGTGAGCTATTTCCATGCTTCGATGATCCTTTACACCTGGCTGAAGAAACCCACGCCGTCTTTAGCGTCGACAAGAATGTTCGTGGTTCATTTGCTGTTGGTTGTTGTGTTCGATGGCCGGCTTTCGGTCCATGCAGTAATACATCTGTCGTGGGTGGTAGCAACTGCACGTAAAATAGGTTAACAGCTGTTGTTCTCCCCTGGCTCCATCACCAGGTGCTGTGTGTTCTGTTTATCACATTCGCTGTTTTAGCCAAGATAACAACAAACAAGCTTTGTCAGTTTAATGACGTGTTTTTCCTCCTTCGTGTAGTAGGCATATTCACGGCGATGTAATTTGCCTAGTTAACAACATTCTAATTAAACCTTGCAGCCGAAGATAGTCGAGATAATATTCGGAACGTCTATTATAGGACACTGGAAGGCTCGTTCCAGTGTTAACAAAAGCCAGGATTATGATATTATACAGGCTGTACCTACAAACATCGTACAGTTTAGGCCTCCATTTTAATAATATCCTACTTCGTCACCAGCAACAAACATGACTGTTTCGGTAATATAAATGCCTGTGTGGAATGGTATTAGGGAATGTATATTCTATGACGATTGAATTGTGTGTTTCGTGATTTTACCTAGTCACTCCATCTAATACCGCGATGTCATCTTTTTCCTTCGTTTTCTTTATATTCGTAGACGCATGCATCCAGTCCACCTTACCACTTCCTATTTATTTAAGTTTAATGTCAGTGTTCACGGTGGTCTAGCGGTTAGAACGCTGGCCTTGTAATCCTGGGGGGGGTCTCGGGTTCGATTCCCGGCGGTGCCCGAATTTATAACTTGTGTTGGACAAGGCCGTGGTCTAGGCAACACGGAGTTTTCCTCCGTGGCATCCCAACAATTACTCCATTCACACACAGAAGAAGGCAATGGCAAACCACTTCTGGATCATCTGCCAAGAACGCATATGAACAGGTCCCAGTCCGAGAAAAGGAGGGAAGGATCCTGTTCATATGGACCTAGCGTCAGACAGAACACTAAATAATAAAAAGTGTTATTCTGCCATCTGCTTCTAGTTCTCCCAACTGGCTTCTTTTCGCCAGGTTTTGTGACTAAAATTGTGTGTTCATTCCTGATCTGTCGCATAATTCCTACCTGCCCCGCCCATCACACACGTCCGTCTTGATTTGATATTTAGTGGACAGTAGCCCACAGATATGAAGTTTCCTCCAGCGTCCCGTGCGTTTTCTTTTTGTGTTTGTCTGTACAGGCCGGACACGGCTTTGAAATAAGTGGACAGCAGGTTCTGTTAGTCACGTGACGGCCTTCGAGGTGTCGTGGAGTTCAGTAACTCAGTTCGCGTCCACTTATCTGCGGAGTACTAAGTGGCGAGAGACGTGAAGCCAACTGTAGGAACTATTTTGGCACCGTCATGGATCCATCTGTTTGGTGTTTGCCAAACGAGACGAGACGTTACAGTTTTCATTGAGTTTCTATTTATGCTTCGTAAATAACTTGGACAAACACTCGGGCTCTCGCCAGTATTCATTTGCGTGTGTAATGATCGTGGGTTCAAATCGCTGTTCCTGCATGGCTGATCCCTCATCGGAGGATAACTCCCGCTTTGCCTAAACCAATAATTTTCTCAGCATCAGTAGTGAGACGGAACTCGCTTGCTTTCGTTTGTAAGCCAGGGATTTTAAAATATTTTGTGTAAGTTTGTGTGTGTGTTAATAAATCCTCTGTCTCCTTCAGCGTAAATGGACTTCGGGGATAGTCTCTTACGTGCGAGCAAATTTATGGAGAACGGCGAAGTAGGTATATCTAGAAGAGTGTGTGGGTTTTTGGGGGGGGAGTAGAGACAGCCAAGAAAAGTGAAATATTGATTCAGTTATACTCCCCACATGCTGTATATTTTAAAGCTTTTATTACCAAAAATCTTTTTTGCCCAAATAAATGTTAAATATCTATTTTTGTGTGCATGAATCTAGAGATTCTAGAGACAGACTCGTTCCCCCCTTTTTTATAGAATACTTAGAAATATATGGTATATGCAGATTTCCAAAACGTAAATAAAAATAAGTGAACATCGGTATTAACATCAAAACACGTTCTTTATATGGATCAGAAAATGTTTGGAACTGCTTGGATCATGGGGGGGGGGGGGGGGAAAACGTGGATTTACGGATTAGTCGTTACGAATGAGACATCGGGGTACAGAAATAGTCTGAAGATGCGGGAAGAATGTACGTAGCTGGACCGACAAGCAGGCTTGATTATTTGTGCAGTGACTCAGGGGTAAAGCCAGCCGCAGGATTTTGCAACCGTGTTACTGCGCAGGCCCGTGTATCGTGGATAAAGAAGGTAGAAATTCGCTGTTACCCTTGAACTATGTACCCGAGCGATTCAATTTATTACTCAGAAACTTTTGGTACGAGTTTTTGAGAAGCTGATAGTCACTTATCTAGACTGTAGTCGTGTAAAGTTGTGTAATAGTTTAATTACTAAGAATGGTAAAATTATTTAAAAATTTAGAACCGGATGTACGAGGTTACATGTTTTATGCAACGTCGTCGAATGTAAATGCAAGATAGTGGAACTGGATTATTACGCTCTGTTCATTTTTTTATGGCTCGGAAGGCGATAACATTTATGTCTGCTTATTGTTGTCTGATAAATATCAAGACTGCCATTACTAACATTTAAATAGGCGTGGAATGTTGTTGTTTTGTGCTAAATGTCTACATACCGGAGGTAACTGCCAGCCAGACCGGTTTTAAGTTATCATTCAATGAAACTTGAAACAATCGACTTCAACTTGAAAAGAAAATTAACAATAGAAATTCCGTTTCTTTAAAAAAAAAATTGTCACGCGCGTAGCAACGAAGGTATACGAGGTAATCCTCATTGCACGATGCCCTTATTTCTGTCTTGTTTCCTCCAAAAATTCTGGGTTTACTACGCAATGCAAAAAGAAGCTCAGTCAGCCCCAGACTCCCCTCCGCCTCACGTAATGTCTGAGGCTAAACGGAATTTTTTATTGTTGCCGAATGTAGGTTCGAAAGGATTTTTACAGCGGGAAAATAATTTATACCAACAGCGTAATTTAAAATGCAAATATATGCAGTTCGTATTAGCGTTGACTAATGCAGTATTACAAATGCGTCCTTGGTTTAATGTTGAGTGAATTACACCAGTTGGTCTGCGAGTGGTTGTTGAGCAAATTGAATTTCGTATCAAATGTTTGCTCTCCACCAAAATTATTTTCAGGGAGAATGAGATGAACGTCCGGGTGAAATAAGAAATGCATACAGAAACTTGGTAGGAAAAATCTTAAAGGAAGAATATTTCACTCTTTAGTCATCGTCCTGATGATGCAGGCTTCCATGACCACACGTGGACTACAGGATAATGTTAAATGGATTCACGTGGCGTCGATAATGAAACTTCGGGCGTCATAAAAAGACCGCAAATTTATTTGTTTATCAGCTGAAGGGCATCTCAAGAAGATTTTTTTTTATGCTACGAAATGCATCTCAAGCTGCAGGTATTATTACAGTCCTAATTTTATGTCCGCGTAAATTGTGCGGATTCGTGTGTGATTTGTTCTAAACGGGTTACACCGATTCCTGTAACCTTGTGCGTTAGTCAGGAAGGTTTAGACCACAGATCGAATTATGTTTCAGCTTTTCGCTTATTTAAATTCGTGTGGTTTGAGGCCTGGATATTTTTTTTTTTGGGGGGGGGGGGGGGGGGGGGTTGATGAAACTTTAAAACCGCGGACTCCGGCGCTGTTAATAAGACAAGAGAACAACGGAATGCACACGCGATGTTGCGTGATCTTCAGGCCGTCATGTAAAAAGTAAACAATCCCGGGTTATTTCTGAATTGCGGGGGACTGAATGATTGAAAAAGGCCGTCAGGTTGCTGGACATTGTCACTGATTTAATAATTGGTTTATGGTGGCCATTTTAAGGGACTGTTTAGCTTCTGGGCACCGTGTAGTTTATGTCTTACGCTCAACAAATTGTTCTGTTCCGTTACAGTAGATTAGACTTGTGTCCAGAAGTACGTTTTGAAATAAATTATCATTGTTCCATGATCCGTGTACTTTTTGGATTTCAACGAATTGCGGGAATTTGAATTTGAACCACTTTTCCGTTAATCCGGAGCGTTTCTCGTTTCTTCTGTTCATTGGAGTTGAAGCTGCGACTTATTCCGCTCTCGCGGAATAATAATAATAATAATAAATATTTATGGCTTATGTAACTATGTCAGGGATAGGTTGCTTCGAATTATATGATAATTAATGGGTAATGAATTTGGAAGGATATCGAATGAGGTTGCAATGACCTAGTTTGAAGCAGGTAACTCTCACTCGACGTTTGCGTGGAAGGACTGATGAAAACCACGAAGAAACTGTTGAACAGGATAGCCGATTTCCGGCTCGATATTTGAGCAACTTGGAAAGAGCGCGTTTCAAACAAAGTTTCCTCGTTTGTCGTGAAATGCGCGGAGAACTGTAAAGACTTCTCTCTCTCGCGTGTCGTCCAGTGCGACACCCATCGTCACTGGGTTACCGTAGAAGCCTGAGGAATGTGACGATACAGCATCGTCGAGGACCCTCCTAGCACAGTCAGCATGATAGCGTCGCTGTAGAAACAAGATGGCGGCTGCTTGTTGTGTCGAATGACAAGAGGTTTGTAGCCTGAATTGATTATTTGGAATAATCCGGAAGGAAGCTAATGAAAACACACCGTCCAGCGTTCCCCTGGAGAGACTGGAGAAAATCACGACTACTAGCTCCACACGTAGTGAGACAGGGACCTGTAACTTTCTCTTGTCTTGGGAGTTCGCCTGTTGTGTGGTTATCTTTAACGCCTTGTCTGAGGAAATATCGAAGTTTCATCGCCGTGTTTACAAAAGCCCTCCGGTGACGGTCTAATATGGTAGCCCACACATCGTCACATTCTGGGGATTCATTTTTAATATTATATTCCCGTCTTCCTCAGTTACTCCATATTCTTTACATCTCATTCCTTGATGTGTTTAACGTCGCTTCATCAGCTATTTAGATAAATTAAAAAAAAGGCTTAGAATTGGAGGATGATCGTGAATGATGGATTGAGACGAGTGTGGAAGGAAGTGGTCGTGGCCTACTTTAAGTCATTTTTTTTAGCAGGTCTGAAACACAGCGAGTAATCTGTTTGTGGGATGACATTCGATACTGGGTCATCTCATATTAAAGTTCTAACCATTATACAGGCCATCCGCCCCCTTTGTGTAGCAGCTTCGACCCCCGCTTATGAAATTTGTGTTGGATTGATGGTGGAGTCGATGTATCAGGCCCACTCTCCCGGACTGCTAGGTCCAGGCAATGATGCACGGAACTTGGGTGTGCACAGTTCACTGACATGGAAGCTCGTTCTGTGTGGCTCTGGAGGATCGTCAGGGACCCCACTCAGGCGTGACGGTGCACAGGATCTGAAAATAGCCAGTCAGCGCTGCAACGCTGAAGAATAATATCATGGCGAAAAAGCTGTTCGTTCTGTTTGCCGTAATTGGGATCGCGTCTCCCGGTATCGGCGGGGGATTTCTTAAAAGTGGGCGTGGGGTTTTGTCATTCGCTAGCTGTTGTATTTCTTCAGTATTATTATGTTGGTAATCCCTGAAGAAGTATTTTTACTGCGATCACGAAACACCACCATGTGGGCGTAGGTATCTGATTTTATGTTCGTAGCTCTAAGAAATTATATTTGAAAAAATTCCGGATTTACTTCAAGGAAACACAGCGCGTTTCCATGACAACGAATCGGTCTCTTGTAACAACCTTCAGCTTAAAATGATGTGAACTTTGAAATTCCATTCCTTGCCTCAGTTCCAAATCAACTCGGCTTAATTTAGATTCTGGTCGCCAGCCACATTCTGTGCGAACGTATCCTTTACGCTCCCTTGGTTTTAACAATACAGACGTTGTCGTATTAGCGTGTGCCATTTGGCTGTCTTTCCAGGTACCGTCTCGGCCTGCGTGCGTGCGTGCATAAGGCATATAGTTTTTTCCCCACTGTGCCCTTGTTTGTAAGAAGAAAACCCTTTCAGACACGTCTGACGGGAAGTGAGGTTGTTTACGCGTCTCTTGACGTATGAAGAAATGCTAATTACGGTAATGCGTCTATAATTGGCGTTAATTATGGGACTTTAACCCAGTGTTTGTCCGCTCGTAGATAAAGTATCAGAACTGTTTTGCCATTCTTTGCCGAGCGCCTGAAATGTCTTTGTCAAAGACAGACAGACAGCTGAACGTAAAGAAATGTCTTATTATTTACGTCTCTGCAGTGCTATATCCTGTCGATTTCACACTGTCACTCTTGCACAGGGAGTTCTGTTGGAGTGCAAGACGGCGTCCCGGAAAGGGGGGGGGGGGTCTGGAGAAATTCAGAACTGACGACACAAACTTGGGGTCCACGGGGAAGATCGTTTGCAAACTGAACTTGCCCGACTTTATAAAGTGGGCATTTACGAAGTGAACTGGCCTTTCCTTAAAGGGGGATTTTTGTGAGCGTGTTCAAGGCAAGGTCGGTCTTATCTCATTAATGGTGAGCGTAATCACCCTTTCGAACGAACGAATGACTTGTTATAGTTAATTTAATGACACGACATGTGCTCGGACTTTAGTTTAAAGTTAACGCAGTTAGATTACGTAACATTAGATTGGACCGCGGCGTGATTTGTGATTTTCCACTTGGATCCTGTTTGTGATAATTCTGCAGTCCTCTGCCCTACGCTTTGTTTTAGCCCCGAGGTTCTCTCCCATGGTTTTACTCAGCCTTTACAGGTTTATTTTGTGATGGAATGTTTGCCTTTGAAGTGGGTTACAAATGCTCCCCACGCCCACGCACAATTCATGATCATTTTAGGCCTCACATGTTCAGATGACACTGACTAAAACTCCACGGAGCGGAGTCCTTCTTGAGAAGCTGATAGTTGCTCAAGCTGGAAGTTCATTGACTTTCATGGAACTCGCGAAGGTACAAGAGCCCTCTTGTGGATCTTGTCTTTGGTCATTTGAATCATTTACGTATCTCGGTTGAAACAGCGTCGTCATTTATCCGAAGAAAGGAATTATATTTCGCATTTATGTAAGACAGCGCAGTGATGAATAGTCTCTTAAGAAGTGCCAGGTTCTTCGAAATGGTCAGGAATGTGCACTCGTTCTTTGTGCTGTGAAAACCGGTTCAGTTGAATGCGCGTGTGGCTAGTTCTCCGCCGCTTAAAAGTAAACTTGTTAAGCTTGCATGGCCATTGAAGTAGTTCATTATTCATTCATTCATCTGGTCACGAATCCATGGGCATTGTGCGAGGTTTTGTGCCAGTGAAATGATCGTGGCATTCCGACAAGTGATTTCTGGCCGTGGGGCGGACGGACAGACGTACAAAGGCTGTGGCTGCCTGGCAGAAATGAACGTACGTTTGCTAGTGTGCGTTCGGGAGTTGAAGACGCTCCCAAAACGAGAACTGATACTTGTTCCGCACGAAAAACATGACGTAACCAACCTCATACTAAAACCTGCCAATAACGGAATCACGATGTGAAGGTATTTTTCTTCATTCCTCAGGTTCAGACGGGTTTAATCTTCTCAGTGACCTCCTTCTGGACACCCGGAGTCTGTGTGAGGTTCCAGGTTCTCGCGAGTATGAAGAAGTTTACCGACGTTTCAGAGGTGCTTGCTGCTCTGCAGGCACCTCTGAAACGTCTTTGAACCTCTACCAGACCTCAAGGCGCAACATCCTATAAGCACCCATATTCTTACCATGAGAGACCAAATTTTATTTCCCCATAAAACACTCAGGACACCGGACTCATGTGGTTTAGGAATTGAAAATTTGTTTAGTGAATTTGAAGATGGGCCGAGTTAACATCAACCAGACTGTACGTCGCTGCAGCTCAGAAGACGGCCATCTTCAAACAGCTTTAGTTTCGTCGTGTTGCTATAAATTGAAATGGTTTGGGCGGTGGCTGGCGAGACGTGTCATGGCTTC
>NW_019059573.1:154789-165407 GCF_000696155.1 Zootermopsis nevadensis
CGTCGTGTTTAATAAAACATTACATTACATTACCTTACCTTACATTACATTACTTTACATTACCTTACATTACATTTCATTACATTACATTACTTTACATTACATTACCTTACATTACATTTCATTACATTACATTACATTACTTTACATTACATTTAGCTGCCACAGACCCATTTTAAGGGTAACTAATTGAAATTGAATAAGCAATGTCTTCATCAAACTTGTCTCAATTGTAAAGCATGTATAAAGGAAATATTTAGAATAAAGCCAATATATAAACTTCCTTTCCGTATAGACGTATTTACGTCAAATTCTCCGGAACCGTGGTTCCACTGACAACTTTTTTCCCAGTATCTGACGAATGCGGGATGTCTGATCGATAATTGATCGATTGTTTTGATATTCACGAGTAATTCCGCGTATGTCTGTCCAACCCACAGAGACGAAGGACTGCGTGGTTGTTCGTGACGTCCACGACTGTTTAATCGGCTTACTTAACTAGCAAGCGATGTGTCAGTTCCTTGTTACTGCGAGTGTAATCGATAAATGCGTGGATCTGTACGTAATGTTTCGCCTTCTGCTCGGATCGGTTTTGCAGGAACCTGTTAGAGCCACGTTATGTGAAATAAACTCGTGGTTCCTGTGTTAGATTCTATGAAATGAGATTGCGTCATCGGTGTATTTTTAGACCCTAGAATAATCAATCAACACGCAAGTGACTGATAAATGTGGGTCCGCGTGTCTAAGTTATTTCCACGCGGAACTTTGTTCAGATGTTATCACACCGAAGAGGTTGCGTACTGGGCAGATATCAGCCGACTGATATGATAACAAATTTCCCGAGGCCTGCCTTAGTCAGTGACTGTGCCATTACAAGGTCATCGAATGCAAGCGCAGTCTGTAGGCAAGTTCCGGAAGTATTTTGTCGAGAGATTAGAATTTTAGACGCGGAGAGAGAGACTTGGTCGTAGATGGGGATTGGATACATCTGGCTAACGACCTGCGACCAGTTGTGGGCTCTTGTGATGACTTCTTGGTTCCATAGAAGAGCGGAAAGGAATTATTGACTGGGTGTTAACGTCGCCATCCTACACGATTACGTCGCTGGAACTTTTCCAGATGTCACTTAGGCTTCTAATATTGGTCCAGCGGATGCCACTGCTTATCACTTATCACTTCTAAGTGCAGTGCTAATGCCGGCCGGGGGTTGGGGGATCACACTTGGTCGTTAGAATTCGTTTTTGAGCTCGTGTTGGATAAATGTTTTCGTGTGCGTACGACGTGAGGAGATGGAAATTTTCCGAGTGACCATTTGAAGTCTGTGTTGTTGTTAACGTGGCGTCCAAGTGTTCAATAGCCGATAATCTTGTGGGGATGAGACGCCATCGTTTCGGATTAATATTTTGCCTCCGTCTTCAGCATAGATATGTTTGCCGTCATGATAATCTCATCTAATACTCGTCTTTAATGGAATCATTGCCCCGTTCACAGGTTCTGCCTCGGGCCCCTGTCTTGAGCCAGATTAGTCCATTTGTCCGGTTCAATATTAACGACGGGAGTGGGTAATTGAACGTTGAAGAACCTCTTGAAGACCGAGGATTCGAACTGATTCTTCCTGGGTGCTGTTAGGTTAGTCTTCGTGGAAATAAACTGGCGTGCCGGAGTTATCGAAATTCTATTTCCGTGGCTGATAACAGCTGATTAGGTTAGCAATAACGCGTAGTCAACTTTTGTCCATTCAGACGCCGTGAAACAGACGATGTTATTGTTCCGTTTGTCGTCGTCTTTGTGAGCTTGGCTGCGGGCCAGAGATCTCGTGACCCCGTTCGTGTCTGTCCTTCCTTCATTTCGTAAGAATAACTCGTGGAATGAACGTGTATTGTAATCGTAATATTTCTGATGCAGCTTAAATCTGAGAACATTCTTCCATCTTTGCTCTCATTGTTTACTTGCAACACTGTTGCTTTAAAGAAAGTTGCAGTGGAACCACGGTTCCGGAGAATTTGACGTAAATACGTCTCTGTATTTAAATTATATTTACGTCTCTGTAATGAAAAGTTATCTTCAGTGTCATCCATCTTGTTACGAAAGCGGATTGTTGACGGCAGTAATGTAACACAACAATGTCGAGTAAACATGACGTTTCCTAGGTAACATAACAATGCACGCAAACTGACCATTGTTGTCGATCCATATTTACACATTGTTGATACGGATCTAACACTTTTTTGCGGAATGAGCCTTCCATATAGACGTATTTACGTCAAAATTGAACGGACTTTTCAATAATGTCTCTTTGTTTATCCCAGTCTCTCCTCATCTGTGTTGGGCGTCCATTGTTGTGTGGTGGCCTACTTTTTTTTACGTTTCCTCACGTCTCGTGTTGTACCAGATGCCATTAATATCCGTAGACGTCACGTGACATCACTGTCACACGTAAAAGTAAAGTTAAAAGTAATCTAATCAAGTTTTGATAGTGATATTTCTTTTCCACGAAGTTGAGCGATTTGAAAGGACATTAACGGTATAAGTAGATTAAAACCAGTGTGCAAATTTCTGCCTGTAGCGACATAATGGATTCAGCGGTCAGTCTGTAGACCCCATGACTGTAGAGCGAAAGTTCCTCGCTGGATATGCACGAAGGAACATGAGCTTTGACTACTGTAAAATGTCTGTTGTCTGTTGTTTTTTTTGCAGGCTATGGAATCTCCCTTTGCTACGCGGCAGATAAAAATTGAAAAGGTTATTCGTTGCTAAGCGACACAATTTGTTGAATGATGTTTTTTTTTTTTGAGCTCAACTGTTCGTCCGGTCTTTATGATTGATTCCATTGTTCGTCCTGTCAAATGAAAAATATCGGCGAGGTTTGTAACGGGAAAGTGTGTCCATTGTCGTACCACGAGCATAGCATTAGGGCGTTGAGTGCAAGAAGAGTGTAACTCCAACAGTCCGATGCACGTTTCGATCTACGAATGCTCTGTAAGCATTTGCGTTGCCATTCGTTGTAAATTTGTTTTCGCTAAGTTTAAAATGTTCCTTCTCTGCATTGTTTAACCTTCTGGCACCTTCCCAATGGCAGAGAAGCTCAGAGCACACGGGCTAATACCAACAGAAAGCTTTGCGGGCGTCTCATTGTTCCAAGTTTCTTTTTTACAGACATCACAGTCGGCAGTCACGCAACGGTGGGTGTCTTGTCCCTGGCTGTTCACTGCATAGTTTGCGTTGTACGCGGCAGGTAGGAACCCGAAGGTCAATGAAAATAGTTTTGCGTTATGTAGATTAGTTTTATTATTCCGGTGAGTACGACACACGAGCACCTACCAGACAAATACATCGACAAACAAGAAAGTAAAGTTTTAACATCACTCTCACCCGTTGTCAACTTTCCCATAGTTGAAGCCTCTGTCATGTAATAATGCGCTCGAAGTGTCGTTTCGACCGTGAAAGTTATTCTCACTTCCATTGTCTCTCCCAGGATGCCGATTCAGAGTGACGTATTACAAAAACATTATTCGCAAATGAGACACATTACGTGTTAAATATATGAGCTAACAATATTCTGAGTTTTGATGGGAATGTTGAGTTTTGATAAATTTCATTTAGAAAAACCATGTCTGACTATATAAAGAGACAATTTGAAGAAGGTTGTTTCTCCTGATTGTGTGCCGGAAGACGCTTGCCCCAAGCAAGCACCTGGCAGTGGTTCTACAGTTGTCATGTGTTTGCCAGTACAACTGCTCTCTCTCTCTCTCTCTCTCTCCTCCCGTCCCTTGGGCAAGAGGAAAAGGGTACTCCTCCCATGAATTATGGTGTATCGTTTTATTGTACGAGCTAAACTCTTTCTTATTAATGGCTCGATCACGTAATGAGTTTGCGTAACTTAAGTCGTTCTTCCGTTGAGCCTTTGTTTAAATGTTTACGATGTGTAAATTTACATTTTGTTAAAACATGAATTCGGGAGCAGAGCGAAATTGTTTGCCATTGAGGTTTATGGTAATTTTAGGGTCTTTAAAATGAGGTGTTGCTGCTGATCTGTACCTGGACGAGTAAGGGACCAGATTTCCCGTGTGTGCGTTCTCAGAGGACATTACTCGTTGACCTATTTTCGTGAACTTTGCTTCGTACTGTGATGGTGAACTTCTGAGGTGGGCCATAATTAGCGCAATGTGGGTCTCAAGTACGGAGTAATAAGAGTGCGGATAGTTCCACAGGTAAAGTCTTGTAAACTCGCTGAAAAGAATTTCGAAGTTTAGTTACGTGGTTTTGTAGGGAATTATTTCATGGATTAAAAGTCGATTTTCCGACTAATATGACGGGAGTTTTGTCACCACGACTGATCGAATGCAAGAGATCACGAGTAGCCGAGGATTCTAGCACAGCCTCGCTTTGGTCCTTTCAGGACTCGGGATTTGCTTCAATGCTCTTAGAATTGTTTGAAGTTCCCGTCTCTTCGTGGATACATTCTGGCCACGTGCTAACCTACAATCCATGTTTGCGTGGGGCTCTGGGAGCCGCACCAGTTGGAGAACTGGTTGTGCAGACATGTAATTATCTCGTGGGCTCCAGCGTGAGACCAGTTTTTTTTCCACCGTTCTTTGCCCGTAAAGGTGGATCCTTGTCTCTCTTCAATGAGTTCCCTTACCAGACGACTTACTGTCTGTGTCAAATTATTTCAGGTTATTGAGCTCATCAATTTTAGTTTAATTATTTATACTCTTTAATCTCGTGTAATGTGACATCAGGAAGCTTTTGTTTGCACAGGATGTAGTCAGCGCCGCGTATATAGACTAGTTACGAAATTCATACGAGGACAACGAAAAGTCATTGGACACAGACTTTATTTTTAAGGTCAGTCAAGGTCTGGAAATATATCGGATAGAAATTTCAACGAGGGAACAGGTTGATTGCACGTGGGTATTTGACGGCTGTGCCGCCAGTATTGAGAAAAGCGGCAACCTACAGGCCTGTTTACCAAGAGGAAGAAGATATGTGTGACCTCAGCCACGAGAAAAATATTTCCTTTATGATGGTGGGGAGATTCAGAGGCAAGGCACCACCACGTTGGATATTGTTTTAGGGAAGGGTTTTAGTGGTGACTAAGATAAAAAGTGCCCTGTCGAGAAACGAACCCCGGTCTTTATGTAAGTGGCGTGGTCCTTGTGCTGAGTCTGTTGTCAGAAACGCTTGCTGTACACACAGAACCATTTCGAAATGTTTTCGTGGTTGGCAATAGTCGTGCTTCAAGGACTTTTCCTCACGCCCTAACCATTAATCCTCACGACTTTTCATTGTTCCCTTTTACAACCTGAACCACATGACGATGGAACGCGCGAAAGGATATGGCGAGTGTCGACCGCTGATTTATACGCTTCGACTGTCCGTCCGTCACCAACTTGCCACGAACTTTTGTGTTCTATCGCCTAACCCTAACCCGCACGAATGGTATTTTATCTTGCCGCCTTTTTTATAGGCGTGGAGAATGTTAAAATTCTTTAGTTTTTTTTTCGTTCTAGCCCCCCTGAAAATAGGACTGGGTATATTAAGTTGCTTTAATTTGAGGCCAGACTCTTTTTCTCTTGAAATAACGCAGGCAGATCGAGACAAACTGAGTTCGTTTGGTTGGTATAGGAGTGTATAGTGTAATAGGAATATAATTAAAAATTCAGTCCGTACCGCGAAGAAAACACTACACTTCACCATTACAAAGATCAACTGGTTAACGCCGTTTAAGGAAATAATCGCTGTTTACAATTAGAACCATACATGACACATAAACATTCTCTGTGGGCAAAATCACGTGGTACATATAGTTACCGGCGGGCTTTTGAATGTTAATTGGCACAGGAGCAAACTATACGTTTTTATATTGAGGGCCTCGTGACTTTCGACAACCACGGAAGAATCAGCGTTCGATTCCCGGCGGTGCCCGAATTTATAACTTGTGTTGGGCAAGGCCGTGGTCTAGGCATCACGGAGTTTTCCTCCGTGGCATCCCAACAATTACTCCATTCACACACAGAAGAAGGCAATGGCAAACCACTTCTGGATCATCTGCCAAGAACGTATATGAACAGGTCCCAGTCCGAGAAAAGGATGGAAGGATCCTGTTCATATGGACCTGTCGTCACACAGAACACTGAATAAATAAATCATTGTTTTGACCTCGTAGTTCAGTGAACTGTAATAAACGTGCAAAAATGGTACATTTTCGTGACTCAGGGCGGGCATGAACTATGGACCCTTGAACCCTAAGCATGTCGTGACTTCGAGGAGGCGTTGTTCTCGTATTCTGTGTCAGTCTGGTTCTACAGTCGGCGATATGAGAGGATTTGCTTCCTAGTTATTTCCTGTATCCCAGGAGTGTTCTACTTTCGGCTTGGATTGATTTTTATGTTCGTTGATCGGGTTTTGAGGTGTTTTTGGTCATCCCTAAATCCCCTAAAGGCCATTGGTAACTAGGACTGTGTGTGTACCATCTGCAGTTTTACACAGAACCTCTGTTATCTCCTTAACCAGCATTATAACCTCTTGATCTTCGTGATGTAGAAGTGTTGTGTTTTCTTTTCGGTACGGACTGACGTAATGGATAACATGTGCTGCTCCTTCAACCCCACTGATCGCCTCGGCATTATCTCGAGAGATTCTGTGAACCGCAGATTCCAACCTACTTTGAGTAGTAATCCGGCGTAAAATTATAACACGTAATGAGTTTATTTTCGTAGTTGGGAGTTCCTTGCAAGTGCCAGATCGTGTTGCTCCGCGTGGAATGGTGTTCGGTTGAAACGTGTTTGTCGCTGTGTGTATGTGTGGGATTGTTCCGGGCTTATTCAATGCCTGGCTTCTTGCCCGCAGTGGATGTATTTGGGTGCGACTTGGCATAGAACGCTGATTTGGCACTGCAGTGCTAATGGTAGTTGGTTACAGTATTAATTACTGAGAAAGCCCGACGAAGATGGGGGAAAGATTATGTACGGATGCTGACGTCAAGGAATTTTCATGATGTTACATTGTACTCTGTTACGTAAGGGGTCTTCTACCCGTGTTAAGTTCCAGGCTAGGTAATGTCATTTTCTCGCCGTTGTAAATGTAGACGTGGTAGTCTACAAAGAATATTATTTTTTTTTAAGTCGCGGAATATTTAACATCCGAAACGTAACGTATACAGAGTCATTGGACATTTATAAGTCAGTGATTCTTCGTCTTCTGTGAATTTTTAACGCCTCTGAGACTTCCTTTGTCGTGTGTAAACCACGAATGGACGCTAGAACTTGTCCTGACAGCCCCATTTTAAGAAACATTTGAGATCCGTATATTAATGGGAAAATGACATTTGCCCAAATCGTAACTGGAAGCGAGGACGTGGAGTGGATTGAACTGGCTTAGTGTAAGGTTTAGTACGTGTATTTTTGTCATCAGTTGAAATTCTGGTGTGGTTTCTTGGGTACGGATGGGTCTGGCAATAGGAACTGGACCATTTACGATCAGATAATGACAAAACTGCTCGAGATACATCTGTATCGTGCAATGAGTCACGTTTTGACGGTGACGGTACAGTCTTTCGCGGGTAATTGTTTGTTTTGTGTGGTTTTGTTATTACGGTGATGATTTTACAGGCTTTATAACGCGAGGACAGTTCTTGAGCCTGGTAGTAAAATTTTACTGTTGACTTCGTCGTCAGGGCGATGTCTCATGGTTGTCGAAGGGTGTGTGAGTCGCCATCTTTTTGTGTGTTCCAGCTATTCGAGTGCAGTAGATTTGCCTTCCAGTGTGCGAGCTGCCTTTGCCCTTCGTATGCCCTTCAAAGAACGGTCATCCCCAGCGGTACGTCTCCTCTCCTTTTCCCTCTGTTCGGACCGGTCGCTGCTGGCTGTTGGCCCTGGAGAGTGGAATGAGTAGCAGTTTAATTCTCTCCTCTGTTGCTGTCCTCCTCCTCCTCCTCCTCTGTCCTCACTTCGCCGCAGTTCCCAGACTTTATCTCTCCTTGCCTTGCAAGCGGACAGTCACACTTCCTGGCAGCGGGAGGGGCACTCCGCAGTGGGGGGGGGGATCAGAAGAACAACAAAACGAAACACCGTCCCCCCTTTCTATGAATTCTCTCAGAGTTACCAACATGCCAACTCCGGCTCTACTTATAGAACTTTTGTTCTTTTTAGGGACCCTAAGTGGTTGCGTGGTTTCATGCGTGATCGTCTATTAAAACGCTCCCAAAGGTTCCTTTACCGTAATTACCATAAATTTACATTCCATGTAATTAGGCCGAGTTAAACACGACGGCCAGCAGAATTAAGTAGCAGACCGACATCGAGTCGTCTCGAGTGAAATATTTAATCGGCGACTTCCATTCTTTTGTAGTGAAATATATCGATTGCCTGGGAGAAAGGAGGAGGCTCACTTCGTGTTATCCCCCCCCCCACTGCTGACTCATCACTGTCGCAGGTGACTGAGTAGGAAAAGCGGAAACCGATGGAATACCGGAGTGGGCTTGCTCTCGCCTGTGGAATCAATTGGAAGTGGGCGTAGGGAAGATTTGCGTCTGTGTGTAAAGTTTACGACTCATGATACTTCGTCCAACATTATTTGTGACTTTCAGCACAATTTTATCAAGCATTATTTTTTTTTACCATTTTATAATTCCTGTCCGTACTGCAAAGAAAACACCTCACCATTACGAAAATCAGCTGGTTAACCCTTTGAAGCCGAAGCTCGTCTTCATAATATTTACGAATCCAGACCGTACCGCGAAGAAAACACTACACCTCACCATTACGAAAATCAGCTGGTTAACCCTTTGAAGCCGAAGCTCGTCTTCATAATATTTACGAATCCAGACCGTACCGCGAAGAAAACACTTCACTTAACCATTACTGATTTCAGTGAGCACCGTACGAAACACATTAAGGGCTCTGTGGGCAAAATCCGATGGTATTTATAGTTACCACCAGACGTTGAATGATTTGTCGTGTAGCTGTCCATTGCAGTCTTTGCGGAACCGTGGACGTGCCTCTAAACTCTTGTCCTCGACTGTATGTGGCGTTGGTGACACCCACACCCGGGGGTGGCGTTGTCTGAAAGGAAACACTGTTATTAAGGACCGACGTTTCAGTCCTTATTTTAGGAGTCCCAAGGAAGATATATTTTCTTTTCTGCAGGCCGTGTAGTCTGTCGCGTAATTCAATAGCGGAAGCCCACGGAGTTACGTAACATTCGACCTCACATATTCATATCGTTTTGAACATCAATACGTCGTGCGAACTTGTGAGGTGGAAACAATGCATTCACGAAGACATTGACAGCAGATTAAATTCTGGGAACTTTTCTGTTCTTCATTTTTTTTAAGGAAAATTTCGTCATATGCCGTGGGAATCATTACGAGATCCACGTGTACAGTCTGTGGGCAAAATTTATAGCTAATTAAATGTTGAAGCAGGTGGGTCATTCGCAACACGATTTGATTTCCGTAAAGTGTGGGAAAGTTTTTGAGCAGTCGAGCGATCATTAGCTCTGCAAGGAGTCCGATAACACATACGAAACACATGCACAATATGGCTGTAATGCGCAATTAATATGCTTTAAATGGCAGGATTACTTCCACGATGAATGCTGAACGTCTCGCATAATTAAACCTTGATTGGTATCTGTGAAATCAATGACCTGATAAGGCTACAAGAGATTGTATAATTTATTATTATCACGTCTGATCTCGTGGGGGCATCGTTCAGGTTTTCCCGGAGATGACTGGTTTTGAATTCTCGGAATCATTTGCAGGCCAACGCATGTGTCGGTCGGAAGGTAAGTTCTGTCTGCGGATAAATTATCGGCATTTTTTTATAAGAAGTACGTAGCAGTTACAAGAGTAAGGTTGTTTAAGGCTCGTGGTTGCATCACATGTAAGCGTGCATCCTGTTAAGACACTAAGAATTGGAATTGTGTTCAGGAAGAAAACACAGAAGTTAGTGAAAGTGGAACAGTCATGTGTCTCTTTTCTTATGTAGACGCGCGCTGAGTCATGTTTCAGTCGCTGAGTAATAGAAACGGCTTATTCCTTCTGATTACACTGTTTAACTGCAAATGGCAGAGAAGATTTCGTTTGTTTCAAGTCGTAAAATGCCATCAGAACACGCAATTGGCCAGCGGGAAGACTGGGTTTGTCCCCCAGGTTCTGTATAGTTCCCCTGGGAGATACCACCATTCAGACAATGGAATTCGTAATCGTTCCATTGTTTTTTGTTCGGCGTCGGATAATGTTAATCAGTTCGCAGAGTCGTTGAAGGGGGCGTATACTACGACGGCATAAAGGAGAACTTTTTTTTTCGAACACGGAAGTTCGTAAATTGCTTGCCCCGAATGACTGTACAGATAAAGGATTCGATGTCCTCCAACGCGTAGGTTTATCGAACGCGATCAATTATTTGTGATCTGTCGACGTCAGTGCTCGTCCGTTTTGTGGAGCCATAAACAATTCCACCGCAAACTGTGAACATTTTAGAAATGTTTCATGAACTGATGACTTATGCCCGTTTTATCCGCTCAATTTCTGTTGTTAAGAACCCCATCTCTTGACACTAAAATTCCGCGCCGTTCGACCCCGAAACCTGTCATTGCGGGGGGGGGGGGGGGG
>NW_019059573.1:167323-182067 GCF_000696155.1 Zootermopsis nevadensis
GCTCAGCCCCCACCCGTTGCACCACCACCTGCCGCCCCCCGGACTCTATTCTCAGCTGGCCCCCGACATGTTGTGGAGTAAGCGGTACGCTCCTCTGCCCGTCGGCACCCACCTGCTGGCGCCCGCCCCCGAGGACATCCTGGTTGAGCGGGAGCGGGAGAGAGTCTTCATCAGGTACGTGACTGCGTTGTTGGCGTAAAACTTTACCATTTGAAGCCGAATTAGGGGTGCGAAGGTTCCCAGGCAATGCCCCGTCGTCTCAGTTGGAAGACGTTCGAAGATTGGAGTTCAGCGAGGTCCATTTGGTGTGATTTGGTTAAAAATGGGCGGGCGTTACAGTACCTTCTCCCAGTGGTACTCCATTCCTCGGGTGGATCGTCGGTGTACCATCGCGGATTGTGTTCCGAAAGGGATTCTAAGGGGATTAGGGAGTGTGTCGCTGCTTTATCAAAGTCATTCTGTAACCCTAGTCGACAAAGACATTGCCACTCGAGTATCGATCACACAATGCCCTTAAAACCTTCGTGCACGTGGTACAGTGATGGTAAAAAGTATGTACGCGTTCGTGTGTACGATAACAAAAGTGGTTATGGACCCGGGTGGGGGGGGGACTGGAAATGCAAGGGAAGGGATGTCTATTACCTTCCCTAGGGTCTGTGGTTAGGGTTGCTATGGCAACAGCGCTCGGTGCAATTACTAAACCCCGACGTTCTCTGGGGGTGAAATGATTCTTTTCCCCCTGCTTTGTGTCTGTACAAACTTTCTGTGCTAATAGGCGTTTTCCAAATACGATTACGTCTTTTCATACAATGAAGTTAAAAGGGTAAACTTTAAACACCGCCAGGTTAGAAGTTTCCTAGTCTCGACGCGAGGCTTTATTTAAGAATTCGGTCCGAACCGCGAAGAAAACACAGCGCTTTACCATTGGATTAATCGGTTAATGCTGTTTACACAGAATCGTACTCCGTTAAAGTGGATGGAACATTTGTTTTAAAGAGGATCTTCAGTGTTCCTGGGCCCATCTTGGAAACCAGCAAATTAAGTGTAACGAAATTCGAGAAATAATTAAAATTGTGGTTGTATTTGGGCCCCGGGCAGCTGCATCGTTTGACTTCTGCGTTGAAGGTATGCACAGTGGTTTTTCCTGTGTGGGTCTGACGGGAGGGGTCGCGTTTGTTCCGGGGATTGATTTATATGTTCATCCCGTCACCGAAACAGTTTCGGATGACGCGAATTAAATCTGGAAGTTTTTAATGACAGGGAAGTTGGTTCTGCGAGCATTTTGGCTGTGGTGATGACCCGGTGATCACAGCAACTCGCCTCGAACGGAAACGTTCTTGTTTGACTTTTTTTTTTTTACATTTCTGTACCTCTGGGAGATGGGCCCCTGGCCGAGAGCCCAGCGTCCCGTTACAGAACGCCCGCATGACAGAAGACCGGCCCCGTCCTCTGACTGCCTAATCAGTAAAACCGTGAGGTTCTCACGGCGTCGCTTCCGAAGAAGGCCGTCCTCTGGGTGGTTGTGCCGTGTAGTCTGATGGAAGACCACCGACGTTTAAGAGGCTCGTGTTGCCTTCATCCTCACCGCAAGTTCGTCTGAAACGTCGGTAATCTTCTTGAAGTAGTAGTGTGTGCTCTAGGTACGATTTGTCGGCCAGGTTGTGGCGTGGCGTGGTCTGGAGGGACTGAAGGCTACCAGGATGACTGGTTTCGGGGCCGAGTTTGTGTCCCGAGATTTCGCGATGTAGTTCACCTAAGAAGCGAAAATTCAGCACCGCTAGTGGCAAAGTTTGTTTGAGCCAGTGCATTCCAAGGTTTCCGTTTTAATATTATCTTCTTATTTTATTTTCTATTCTTAAGAGAAGGTAGAATGCACGATCTTCAAAGCGTAAACACGTAGTTTCGGGTTTTCTGTATCTGCTTACCGCGTTTGTGACTGGGGGTTTGTAGTTCTTTATAAAAATGTACCATAAGATGTCGAAATTTACCTTGTGGTTACAGGGCTTACCACTTCCCTTTAAGGATATTCCATCCTTACAGAACTTTCAGGACATTTTTGGCATGTTAATTATTCGCTGTTCTGGTATTAGACTACGCTGCAATGCACGGCAGAGGCCATTTTGAAGTTGATATTCTCAATTCTGGTAGTGGCTGTGGAGTGCAACAAAATTATTACAAGATTTACTATACATTTGAGTCATTTTGTGGGTCAAACGTATGGATATTAATACGAGACTTTGAATTATTCATGAAAATGTAAACGTAGTTGCCCCTCAGTAGGGCCAATTCTGCGTCATCTGCAGTCAAACGACAAATGTATGTGGGTCGTGTTTTGATAAACAAATTAGGAATAAATACATTTTGTTGTTTCCTTCCGAAACCACGTATTATTATGGCTTCGACCGGGATGTTCTTTTGCTAAATCTTATGTGGTACCGCCTGATTCGACTTCTAATGGTTAAGTGAAGTGTTTTCTTCGCGGTACGGGCTGAATTCATAAATAATATTCAGACGAGCTTCGTGCTTCAAAGGGTTAACCAGCTGATTTTCGTAATGGTGAAGTGTAGTGTTTTCTTCGCGGTACGGGCTGAATTCTTAAATTTTATTCAGACGATCTTCGGCTTCAAAGGGTTAATCAGCTGATTTTCGTAATGGTGAGGTGTAGTGTTTTCTTCGCGGTACGGGATGAATTCTTACATGTTATTTAGACGTGACCAAGTGTTTCTTTCTGTAACTGAGTTAAGTGAAATTAAGTTATGTAATGTGTATTTGGGGGAATTGATGGGAGATTATTTATATACGCTGATTGTGAAGTGGTGGTATTTCCAGGCGTGATTAGGCAGTTCGCAGAAGGCTGTGTGTATTTGGACGTACGTTGCGCGTGTTGTGTGGAGGGGGGGGTGTGTTTAAAATAGCAGGTGCAGGAATCCAGAAGCTGTCGGTTAAAATGCGCTATATATACTGCCGGGAAGCACAAATTTCTCGTGGTGTGATGGCGCCGAGTCGTAACTAACACTTCTTTACGGTTGTCAAGTTCTGTAAACTAGAAATAGACCCGGTGTGACATCGGCGTAGACAGACGGGAGTGGAATTTTCGTAAGAAACTCGATTTTGTTCTCAGGTGGGACACTAGTTGAGGGTTCTGCAGAAATTAACGACGGTACAAAACGTCACTCAGGACGTACAAGGAGAATGCATACAACGTAAAATGTTTCTGTCTTCCGCGACATTACAGCGTCTGTGAGCCCCTGGCACAGTGCCTTCGTGATATTAGGCCTAATTATTCTCGTTACGTGCCTTGTCCGAGCAGGAAATACTGAACAGGAGGACACTGATGCCAGATTCCCCGAGCGAAGTGGAATAACACGCGATCTGGCATTAATTTCTGCAAAGTTACTCCACTCCAAGGCCAACACGTTCTTCTGTCTCATTCTAATTGTGTGTAAATACGCAAAGCACTTCGCCAGAAGACTCGGAATAAACTTGGATTTATCAGTCATTAAAAATTGATTCACGCAGTCTTAAAATAACTGCTGACTTCTTCTTCTTCTTCTTGTGTGTTATTTCTTGGCTCTACAATCCATTTCATATGTAGTTATTTATGTACATTACTTACGGCTGCTTCATTGTTTACAGTGAACAGATGCGAAACACATTGTTGTTAATGTTTGTGTTCTGGTCTGTGTAACGCTCTTTGGACTCTCAGCCGTGAAGAAACCCGGAATATCTCAAAGTAGATCAGGATCTCTGTCTGTTACACTCTCCCTACTTCATACAGTCGAGATATTGCCATTAAATACAACAATTATTATCGCGATAGGTCCGTGAACCCAGAATTTTCGTCAGACGAATTATATAGTAGTATACTGCACCATCTACCGACGAAAATCGATAGTTCTAGTTCAACGCTTCTGCGTAAGATGGCAGTATCGTCCACGCAATGATGTTGAAACTGGTTTTGTTTATGTGTGTATGAGGGGTTATCAACCCGTGGCCATCAGATTCTGTGTGTGTGCGACCCGTAATTCTCGGAACGTACGTCACTTGTGCCCTTATAGAGGTGTATTTTGGTGTACACTGGAGAGGAAAGAACTCTTTGCGTTAGTCGAATCCTTTGCATAGAATTCCGGTGCACATCAGAACGAAATGCCGGTGTTTTAAAGCGAATAATGAAATCAGTCATTGGAACGCAATGTGTCGCCATTTTAATTCGTCTTGTCTGTCGTTGCTCGAAAAAGACACGTGGTCTTTCGTGTAAAAGAACTTCGTTGATCGCCGTTCTGTGGGCTCTGGCCAAATCTTGGAATTCCTTTCAGTGTCGATAACGGGACTCGCTTTGTTCCCGCAGGTTAGCCGGGGTTGGACGACCAGGGTGGATTTCCCGACAGGGGTAGGTATTTTTCTCTTGTGGCTGTGGGGCGAAGCTTCACAGCGTAGGTACATTTTTTGGTATTATGCGCTGGCTGAACGTAGGGGCAGAGGTTCTGAAGAAAATCACGCAAAGGAAAGTTAGTCTGGAGGTGGTTTAAGCCGCTCGTGGCTTCAGAAATGTTGCTTTGGAACCCTGGAAGGTCTTAGACTTGTCTTTGTTCACTCCTGAGGTCGACCTATTTGGGTTCCGTTGACTGATGATGTCTTTTCAGTGTGTGCAGATAATCTTACAGTCGTCAAGCAACTTTCTCCCTTGAATGAAGTGCCCCCCAGTTAGAATTTAACACGATCAACACACACTGGAACCGACTTGTGATGTGCCTTACCTGATGTCTTTGCTAGCGAAGTCTTTTGAGGTCAGTTTCGTGTTCGATCCTTTCGCGGTATTTTTAAGTCCCTGTGCATCTCCAAGTTTCGCGGTTTTTACACGTCAGTCCCCTATTTTAATGTTCCCAACGCAGAAGATGACGCGAATCCATTGCCAAAAGTTCGATTTTTTAAGGAAATAATCAAGTTTGTTTCTTAGAATCACGACAGACAGTAACCATTCTGCTTTAAAGAGTTCAGACATGGCAGGAAGTCGTCTGTCTGTAGGGTTCCATCCGAATCCAGTAACAAATTAAACTTATTTCTAGTACGGCACCAATTGAGGTTATGTATTAAAGTAGGCCACGACCGAGGAAAACCACTGTCAGGTTTTTTTTTTCGCAGTGCAACCGATTTCCATGTCGGGATTTGAACCGTGGGCCACCGGAATGCGAGAGATGATAAATGATTTCAGAGTTTCGGTCCGGAAACATGACCCCCCCCCCATGTCTGTCTTTTGTGAACACTGTCATGGATTCCCGAGCAGCGTTAAAAAGTTGACGAATGTCTTGATCATTTTGAGGTGCTGTTGGCTTCCCAAGGACACAGTCATTCGAATACGAGTAGAAATTGTGAAGATACTTTTATCATGTCTCAGCATCCATGCATATAATCTTTTCGTATCAAGTACCAAGGTCCAGATGACATTTAACGAGGCACAAAGAGGTTTTGTAATGCAGCAGCCAGTAACGGGCGACATTCTTTATTTCAAGGGCCTTTGTACAGCAAAGCTTCGAGCTCGTATAGTTGCCGAACCGGTTTTAAGTGCACACGCTCTGAGGGCAGGCGGGCGAGCAGAGAACGAACACAATTTCCTTTTTCCTCGCCATTATCATACATCCTCCTGCAGCAACAGAACGAGAGGTGAAGGATGAAATGTCACGAAGTGGTTGTGTTTCGTGACGTACCGAGATTTCTTCTTCAGAGTCTTTGGATGCAGGCAATAGCCAAGAGAAAGCGAAGTGAACGTGTTCGTCTATTGTTTGCGTTCTGAGGAGAATAAAGGAAGATATCGGTACGAAAATGGCGTAATTATTTACCCACATGTCATGTGTAATTAGTTTTTATTGGAATGTTACATAAACGTATCGGACTTGCATGCTAATTTTATAGGATCTGCGCAGTTTTGCTGTTAGACTGGTTCGCGCTTTTAAGATTTATTTTGTTTAAAAACATGTTGTATAGCGCAAAGCACGTAGCTACACGGATAATAATGACGTATGCAATGTATTAAAAAGGGGAATTTTTTTGAAAATGATTTGCCTTCTTACTCCCTCGCACACTCGTAGAACAAAGTTCAAAAGCCCTCCGAATGTAATTTTGTGGTATTTTTCTCGTTCACCAAAAATTCCCGCGTTTCGTTAGGCCCATTGATAGGGAGTTTGTGCAGCCCTGCTTTCGTGGTCCGGACCGTAACTCCAGCATTTGAATTGCTGTTTGTTTCCTGTAACGTCAGTTTACAAATATTTGCTGTGTTCCGCGTTGTATGATTTCGGCACAGAGTTGCATGCAACGCGCGTGGGAGAATTGAGTTTTAATCATAAAAAAAGTCGAATAAAAGTGCTATCGGGGTTGACCTATACGTAGATTTCAGGATTATATTTTAAAAAAAAAAGGTTTGACTAAATTTGATTTGCATCAGATTGTGCTCATGTAACAAACCGTGATGTATGTTTCGTAAAAGACGGAGAATTTTCTGAATACCTGAGCTTCTCAAGGACTGAGTGATTTTATTATATAAAGGTTCAGGTTAGTATTCACATTTAATGTCAAATTAAGTAGCCCCGCCCACGCTGTGAATCTATTTAAAATGCCATTCATGTTATTGTTGCACAGGATACACGTACATTTTTATTGTTCAAGTCACGTGTGTGAGCGCAACCTGGCAACGTTGCTTTTGGCTTCGTTAGCTGATCAGGAGAGCGACGTTGAAGGTGCAGCAGTACAACAGCCTGGGGGTCTCTCTCTCTGTCTCTCTCTCACACTGCGTCTCTTTGAGTTGAATAACGATCCACCTCGTTCATCGTGCGAGCGAACAAACCTTTCCCCTCGGCGGACGGTCGTAAGCATGGGCTGGCTGGCGGGCGAGTTCTGTAAGCTGCCAGCCAGTGATCAAGGTGACTCAACGGTCGACAGAGCTGCTCTGTTTTCTGTTTCGAGCAGAATCTCTCGAGTGCTGGTGCAGTGTGAAGGGACATTACGACAATGTGCAACAGTCCCTGTACTTTAATCAAGGCTGAACATGTGCTCTGTGTCTCTTTGCGTGTGGTCACTGCGTAATGACCTTGTTTCGAGGAGGTTTCTGGATGACGACAGATTTTGTTGGCGTTGGTGGATGATAATAATCACAAGCAGTTGTATTGTGCAAGGAATGGAATGTTGTGGTCTGTATTGTTTTACTGTAATATTTGCCATTCAAAGCCGAAGCTAGCCTAAATAAGTTAATAATCCAGTCCGTACCTCAAAGAAAACAAGACTTCACCATTACAAAGATCAATTGGTTAACTCTGAGGACATTATCGTTGTTTAGACCAAGAATCACAAACATAAAATACAGTTACTGATTGTTGAAAGAGGTTTGCTTCGTTTTATATCATCGGAGTGGAGAGAAGTTGTGAATTTAACTCGAGGTTCCAGTTTGCAGGGATTTTCATTTTATGCAAGACAAATTTCTTCGGAGTGGAGTGTAGTTCCAAATCGACAGTATACCGGGCAAACCCGGAAAAGTGTTCTTGTTAGTACGTGTGCGCTCGTATTCCTTTCCTTTGGCTACTTCGACAGCTTGTAAGTTATCATCAACGGAGATAACATTGTAGATTATCACCGCAAGTGTAAGGTATATATAATGCATGAAGAAGAGTGACCTTGGGTTGAGTTCTCTAGCTGAACTTAGAGAAAAACCAACCATGTAGGCAGCTGCAGACAGTACTGTTCCCCCCCTATCACCGCTGATGATACTGTGCTGTTGCGTGCGTGGCAGTTGAAATGTTTCTGTTCGGCATTTGGGGGGGGGGATATTTGTTTGAGACGTGGCAGGCCATCCGTCGTTTTTTAGCACGATTTTTTTTACAGTTTTCTGTATCTCATCTCGTGGACGAAGAAGTCATGCGCCTAACACGTTTGTGTCAAAGAATATTTGGAGTTTTTTTTTTTGGAAGTAAGTGTGTTGTCAGAAGTTGCAGTCCGTTCTGCAGGGTCGTGAGATGCTGGAATGCTAGAATGGATTACTGTTTCAGACTCGGACGGAGTTGCGAAGACGAAGTATTAGATAGCAAAAAAAAAAAAGATTCGCTAAATGAAAGTGAAAACCTCCTTTCTCCGTATTCCTTATCCGCGGACACATAATTCTGGTACAACCGGCGCGTCGGCACGGGAATGAGGTAATTGTTATGAATCACGCACGGAATGCCCGTACATCGTAACATCTTGTGACCGGATTCTTTTGTTTAGAACAAGCATTTTTAAAAATTGCGTAGACCAGTAACTTTTAAGAACCAAAAATTGACGCTTCGTCGAATGAAGATTCCTTTAATTGCAACACCGCACAATTTTTTTTTGCTGGTTTCGCTGCTGAATTTCGACAATGATAATTTGCAGTGTTGGAATAGTCACCGCGTTACACAGAACCAGTGAAATTCATCGGAAGTTCTTTTTATCACGATGGGTTGAGGGATTCAGGGTCGGATACCTCAAAGCGTGTGTTTATGCGCACAACAATTTTGTTGGAAGAACCAAAGGGAAGATGGCCGCTTGGGGGGGGGGGGCGCACATGTAAGAGCGACATTATAAGGAAGTAGGGTGTGTTTGTGTTTTGGAAACACTCAGCAGAGGACAGGGTCCAGTGGCTAGCTATTGTGGACGTGGCAGGGAACCTTCCGTTTCCATAAAGGCCTGGTAACACCTTGACGTGCGAAGCCAATGCCAGTTTTCAAGGACTCTGGAGTTCAGAAACCAATTTCGAAGTCCTATTTTGCGTAATGGCATTGTTTGCTGGGATTGGCGATAGTCCTAGTACAGACTGGCCTATATAATTTTGCTTGGGAGACATTTTGGAATGCAGCCATTTTGGAAGATGGGATGTGTTGACCATGGTAATGAACTTTGTGGTTCCATAAAAGGCGAGGAATTGTGACCATATTAGGTACAGTAAGCCACACCCTTTTTTATACTTTTGTTGAAACTCCGTTGAAATTATCTTACTATTGCACAGGTTTGCTTTTTAAAGACGTCTGGCGAATTGTTCAATCCCCTATTGTTGTGAGCTCGTGTTTCTGAAGTTTGCAGAGCTGGTATTCATCATTCACCAGGCTGTCCATGTTATTCAGCGACTGGGTTTAATTGGTGGACACATCACATTATTGCCATCGCGTAGTAGTAATTATATTGCGTTTGTGTATAAATGTGTTTGGCGTTTCGAAGCTGCCGGTTCTGTGTTGAGACATTGTTGTGTAACTGATAAATGTCTCTTATAGAACCTTTTTTTTTTTTAGAACGTATCATAGTGCATGTTTGTTTCATGGCCGCGACGGAAGTGAGATTACGTGGTCTGTTCGATCGATAAGTGACTCACAGGGAGTTTTGAAGCTCGTTCCAGTCGAGTACCAGCGGAATGCGTGGTATATAGAAATCTGTTTGCACTGATTACATTCTTTAGATCAAGAAAACGGTTCAGTTTTGATGGCCGGCTGTAAACACGCATTTCCGTCTTTGTCGTGAACAATGATTCATAACCGCGAAGTTCCACAAAGCTTGCTTTTGCAGGAAAAGGAATTCCTGTTGTGTTTGGCGTAGGACAATAATCGCGAGTTATTTTACGAAACAGTTGCGACATGGCGCGAACAAAAACTAACACGTTAGGATAGAACTTCGTTAACTTGCATTGGAAGTATGTTTGCAATTACTATTTAATTATAATTTTAAACAGTAGCAGTGGTAATAGTATATTTACATGACCTCAATTATTTACAGTGTTGCGAAATATATTTTTTGATCTGTAAGCAATGTCATGCACGTAATTTGTAGCCTTGTTTATTATCTATCTCACATTTTACACTCCCATTTCCAGTTCTTTATTACCAATGACTATCTTACAATGAGGTAAATTTTGTTTTGATACATTTTGTTGAAGAAATGCTTAAACATGTGATGTATATATTTCTTAAAGTTATTAGTACACAATTTGGGGACCCTAGGTCGCAGCTCACGTTTACGCACGGCCGCCATGATGTCATAAATTCTGGATAAATAACCTTGATTAATTAAAAGGTACGATGTTGCCAAATTTCTAGTCGTTTGAAAATGGGGCATGCACGCATACAGGATCACAAATGGTGCAACATTTTTGTTGATTTAAAGGGCGTGATCTGAATATTGGTTTTTGAAATTTGAGCCCAGTAGTGGTGACACTCTCTCTCTCTCTCTCTCTCTCTCTCTCTCTCCCTTGTGACTTGTTCAAACATTGCATAGTGCATTCCTGATTGAATTATCATCATAGCATCCTCTTATCAAATTATCTTTTATTAGCATTTCGTGTGTGTACATAGATAAACAATAAATAAATACTCTTCACGTATTTACGCGTTTGATTTCTTAATATCAGTTTCATTTCTGCCATGGAGCTCACGCTCGTGGCCTGCGTTGTGCAGGGGACGAGGAAATTCATCGAAGTTCACGATTCGTCAGTAATATTTAGGGGTCAGATGCACAGGGTACTTTTGCCAACCATGGAATTATCAAGGTCGAGTTTCCTTTTGTATTTTTCCTAATTTTGAAGTCAAACGTCGCAACCCGTTCTCATTTTGTGTGTCTGTGAATGAATAACTTCTTTGTTTTTGTTTTTGTTCATGATGTTTGTTGCGTCTTTGTGCAGGGAACGACAGAACCAAGAAGCAAGGGAACTCGAGAAGCGGGAGAAGGAACGAGAAAGGGCAGAGCGTGAACGCCAAGAACGGGAGAAGTTAGAGAGGGAGAGACAGGACAGAGAGAAAATGGAGAGAGAGAGGCAGGAGCGAATTGAACAAGAGCGAAAGGAGAGAGAAAGGATAGAAAAGCAGCTCGCGACTGAACAAGCTGTCCACAAACATTTCGAGGAGTCTCTTCGCCTGGCACAGCGAAAGGTGAGCGCCCTGAGATTAAGGTTTTTTTTGGGGGGGGTGGGGGGTGTTTTATGTAAAATGTAGATTAATTATATTTGTCGTCCCACGAAAACGCAGTGAAGTACGAAATTAAAAAAGGACAGGAAAGATTTTTGGACAGTTTGACAGAGGGGGTTTAAAGTGACCCGCGGAATTTATAAAAAAAAAAATATTTTTTACAAGTCGCGAGGCAGCTTATCGCTAAAATGCTTAGGACAAAAGGAAGTTGGCTGGAAGCATCCGAGACCGATGTTAAGCAAGTTATTTGCGCCGTTTGCAAATGTAGACGACACCCGCAAAACAGCTGATTCGGCCATTCCGGTAATCCAACACTCCCGTGTGAAAGTCGGTCGGTCGCCTTCGCGAAACTGCTGAGCTTTGAAACAAGAAACGGGGTAATTATATGCCGCGCAATTAAGTATAAAGTTACCGAGTAGACACTCTCTTGCGGAGAAGTTTGAAACTAATTTTTAAAGCAGGAAACCTGTGTTGCAGTTTTTTTTTTAAAAAAAAAAGTATCTGTATCCTCCGAAGAATTACGCCAACAAAAACATGCCTAGATTTTCAAACAATCGACTCTAATTGACCACAACAAATTGACATTTTGACCGCCTAGAGAACCTAAAATCTAGTCGAAGTTCGTAAACAAAGATTGTTCGAGCGTTTGCCCCGTTATATTTTCTAGATGCTCAGTTGAACAGACGCTGATGATGAAATGCGATCTTTATGTTTTCATTATCTGGAATTGTGTTCGTAATATTTGCTGCTTGGATTATCAAGGCCATTGAGGTTTGTCGAGTCGGTAGTATGCAGCGGTCTCTGTGTTGAATCTGTGTAACTATTGACCTGCATGAGTGGTGCGCATGCGCGGTCATTCGTGTTGAATATGACTTTGGGACGTGCATCCGACCTTCGGAACGTGAAGTGTTTCGGTGTATTGACTAGGTAGGTGCTGTTGTGGTTGTACGAGTTTTTAATCGGTGTCTTGAGATTTGCGAAATCGCTGTTATATTAAGTAATACATATAAAAGTGGTTTGTTGAGGAAACATGTGCTATTATGTATTGAAATCAAGGTCTTCCATTGACTTGGTGAGTGGGAATTTGAAGTAACAAACTTGTTAACCAAATTAGTATATTTGTGCTTTTATGAAGTATCAGATCAGCGGTTTTCGTCCACAAATATCGCAGCGGTAGTAACTGTTCTGATGGAAGGTATTTATTGTTCGAATATGTTTATCAGTTTGATGTAAAAAAAAGTATTGCACCGCCGGGACATTTTACTCGGGCTGAGCTGAGCCGAGCGTACGTGCTAGACGTGGCTAGAGCTATGGCGGTTACTGGAGCGAACTCGGCGTGTGAACGAGAGATAAGGTGCGGTCCATCGTGAAATTGATGACACGTAGGTACTAGGTCCACGCCTAGGTTTGAGTCCAGGTGACTCAACTCTGCTTTTGACCACAAATGTAGCATATTTTTGTTATTTTTTTTTTTACAGAGCAGATAGGCGTAATTTGAGTCCAGGTGACTCGACTCTGCTTTTGACCACAAATGTAACATATTTTTGTTATTTTTTTTACAGAGCAGATAGGCGTAATCGCTTGTTAAATACTTTGAACCGAAATGCATGATTATTTTAATTTTAAAAATTTGTTTTCATGTGCTTTCGTTACTTTTGCATGGCATATATATATTTATGTTGTCTGGGCAGTTTACAAAGAGTGATGCGACTTGTAATTTAAAATTACGCACATGCTCCTTACAGGAGAAATGAAGGATTTTACAGTACTTATGATTTTTGTTTTGTACAGAGTTGTTTAATCAGAAAGCTGTGAAATTATATGTTTTTTTATAATTATGCTGATTTCAGTAGTGTGATTACATCGGTATCAATATACTTCTGAGTCCGTGGTGGAGCGCAGTAATTAATTCAATATTTTTTTTCTTTTTTGTGGTTCCAGCATGGTACAGGCAATATGTGCTGGAATCTTATCAACAGTTTGCCCCCTCCACGGGGCTCTGGTCCTGATGACGAGAGGAAACGTGGAAATGAACACGATGTTACTCATCAGCAGCAGCGATTGATGGCGGAAAGACTGCGGCAAGAGAGATATTATCTGCCCGGGGTGAGCTCAGACATTTCACTTCTTTGGTACGCCGAAAACAGCGGCAGAGCCCATTGTTTGCAATTTCTACATCGGGTAATTCCAAAACGATGTGATGGGCCACATCTGGCCTGTGGACTGACTCCTGTTTGCAGTGCACGCATTTATTATGTCATGTAAAGAAAATCCACTTTTTTTTAATAGGTCCTATAACGTCAGATCAGGTCTTTGGATCCATATTTGTATTAAAGACACCGGCACGCGACTCCATGCATTTGGTTTCAGAGTTTCGGGAATTTTTAATGACTGGGCCGGTTTTCCAAAATGGGCAGGGCGGTACACTTTCCTTTTAAAAATATTCTATATTAGGTTTGCTAAAATACAATTTTTTATTGACATGGTACATATTCTTCTGCCAATTGTGCCCCCCCCCCAATACAAAAAAAAACACTAGGACTTGCAAATTTTGAAATGTGACTTTTGTACGGGAATTGTTAGGTCAAGGCACTTGTTGTTTTGTTTTATTGTCTTCGCTCACAGCTGACTTGTAATTCTTGGCCGTGATAGCGGACATAACCATCGAGTCCTGTTTGTTAGTTTTTGAAGGGGTAATATGTACTTGTCTTACTTGTTCAGAGGCCACCCAGCGCTCCAAAGGTAGAATATCCGCCGCCTGCCCACAGTCGAATAAGCAGCGGGAAAGCGTCGG
This sequence comes from Zootermopsis nevadensis, assembly GCF_000696155.1. The sequence goes on from NW_019059573.1 coordinate 181,067, forward strand.
AGAAACCCGGTGGCCACGCGGTGCTACCGAAGGCAGAGCCGAACTTCAACCTCTTTGGATACCCAGCGTATCATCCAGGAGGGCTTCTTTCCCATGACGGCGTCAAAGTAAAGCAGGAACCGCTGAAGGTCTCTCCTTCATCGGGATTAACGTCTTTGGTGGCCGCGAAAAGTGCGTCGGCGTCGATGGGATTAGATAGAGAAAGAGACTCGATGTTGCCAAACCCACCTCCGCTCATGAGTGATATTAAGAACTCGGTAATAGTTAAAAATGAGGTCAAGAGCCCTCATCACCCCCACGAGTCATCAAAGGTGCCGCCGTCACATTCCCCGAGCCTGAAGCTAAGAGCCGGAGACATGGTGACGTCGCAGCAGCCTCATTACCTCCCTCAACACAAGGCAGCGTACGAGTACCGTAGTCCCAGTCAGTCCCCGCACCACCTGGCTGCCCGGCACACGCCTAGTCCTCATCACGCTCACATGGCGCTGGAAGCGCAGAATCTTGCTGGTAAGGGGATGCAAGCACATCACAGGTCCAGTCAGCAGCCTCACCCTCACGCGCTTCCTCATCGTCAGTCGCCGCACGGCATGCAACAGCAGCCTCACCCTTCACCGCCCGAGCAGAGGTATGGCGGCCCGAGCGGACCGAGTTCTCTGCCCTACGGATCTTCTAAGACTGCGACCGTGAGTTCGTATCCATACCCCTCTCCCGTGGGGCACGTTACCACGACACATTATCCACTGACAGCGAGCGGAAATGTGACGGCTGCCTCAAAGCCCAAAGTCAGCAGTCCTGCCCCACCTCACATCTACGGTAAGCCCGGAATCACGACCGGTACTCCGGTGTGCCGCGCTCAAGACACAAACGTCAACTCTGGTCCTTTGCCTTTAACATCCAAGGCTCCTCTCACGTCGTCCGTTTCTCCTTCACCTTACCAGCAGATGTCACGACAGCACCACCCTCCCCCCCACCAAGCATCTGTGGGTCCCCCTCCACCCCCC
>NW_019059573.1:211278-260086 GCF_000696155.1 Zootermopsis nevadensis
ACTACGGATCATTATAATATATTGCATCAAATATCTAATAGTTTTTAAAATATTTTAAATTGATAAAAACCTGAAGACGACGGTATTACCCGTCGAAACATGTCGTTTTAATAAAAGCGCTAAAAATATAATGTAAAATCGTATTTACGATTAAGAGCGCTAATATAATATTTTACATAATAAAATGTTTTAATATTATATAATTTTTACAACACCAATAAACTTTAAACGTTTGTGTATAGACTGTACAAAATAAATATATTAAACCAACAAAGGTAACCAACTCCCTTGTTACAGTACACGAATGTTGTAGATCACGTGACATGATCCTGAGAGATATTAGAGAAGAAAAATATATGAAATTCAATTGTTTGAATTAGTTTTGAATAGTGGTATAGCAGTTTTCTTTTGTCAATCGTTGTTTTATGAATTTTTACTCCCTGAAGATGTAGGCGGCATTTTCATCCGAAACGTTTTCATCGCTTTAAGAACCTCAAATCCCAGTTTTGTTTCGTTTGAGGGTTTTTTTTTAACTGGGTAAGCCAGGAGCGGCAGCAGTGGCGTTGTATATTAATTTTGTTTTGCTTATTAAAATTCCATTGGGAGACTACTAATTTTCCCGTACACAACTCGAAAGGTCAAATTGAACCGTGTGGCCAGATATTCTGCACCGTAACAAAACACTGTGAATGTATTGTCCGTCTTGTTATTTTAGCTGAACGTACAATATTATTGTTTTAGCTTTGGAGTCACTCTCACCTACCGCCATTTCAAGCTCCTCGCGAAGCCTTGACGTCAGTGTTCGTATATTTTAATCATCCCCCATATTCTGTTTAGGCGTGTTATTTTTTATGAACACGGTTATACGTTAGCGATGCGAATTTTTCGTAGATGCATCCATTTATCCAGCAGCTCCGTCTGTCTTATCATTTGTAGAGAAAACGGAATGTCATGGTTTACGACACACCCAGAGAATATCGAAACCAAAGGTCTCTGTAATAGGTACAAGAAGACATTCGAATAGCGTAGACATGTAGCAAAAGATTTGGTTCTCGTAACAAGAAAAATGAATTGAAGGTAAGGTACTGTAAGGAAACTGTAAGAAAAATGTCGAAAAGGGTTTTCGACATTGTGTAGATGTACTTTGTTCAATTACGTATACTTGCCTTTCGATTTGTGTGTCCATGGAAGTGTATCGATATATTGACAGCTGTTGATAAATCATCTTCGTGAATCGATCTTTATATCTTCTGTGCAAAAAATGTACGATGTAAAGGAATCCCAAGATGTCCCTACGATCGTTTTAAATACATTTCGGTTGCGTCTAGTGGTGTGCGGAAGGTGTGACGTGTACATGAAGCTCAATTCTAAAGTAATCGATTTATTTATTTATTCGAAAAGCAGCTTGTCGACCGACAAATTTCATCTGAAATGTTATTCGTTGGAATGAATTTGTTAACTAAATGAAATAAAAAATAATATCTTGAGTTTGCACAGTTTGATGTTTAAGGAATACCAATTACATTTCACTTTTTTTGTGTGTAAAACAAATGTTCTCTCTTTACACTGCATATTCCTTTGACAAGAGTTTGTTAATTTCAGTCTTCGCATAATTGAAAAAAAAAATATCAACCCTGCTAAATAGTTAGAAGAAACTTACTGTCTACATTTCATGGGTGGTTGTATGTTTTATTATTTTCCTAGATTCCTCGAGAGATTAATGTTTTATGCTTCACGTTAAGATGCCTTAAGCAATTTGCTATGATGCGTTAAACTTTCAAAAGGGGGCAGACTTTGAAAATGAAGCAACACGAGCATCTCTCTTTTACAAAATATTTATGCTGTTTATACACCGGAAGCCATGAAGCTTTGCTCCCATTAATGTAAGTGCTTGTGTCTGTGTAGTTAGCAAGATTCTCCCAGAAACGGTGCGCCTTACAATAAGCTCGGCTAAGTTTTATTTACATGAAGCAGTGTTTCGTGGTGACACTGCTTTGTTGCTCTGAAATCTCATGTCGTGGTTCAGACGGCTTCGTCACAAAATTCTGTGTGGACATGTTGAAATAGCGCAGTTCAACAACTTCAATAGAAGAACCCGTCACTGGTCCCAATTCCGAGCCATTTTAATCCAACCCTGATCACACATTATTCCGTTAAGATACATTTCTCCGCCGCCATGCGTGCTATACGCCCAACCGTTTACATTTCCACAGTGTCGCTTTCACCTCACAAGTTCGCTCTGACGCCATGTTAGTATTGATGTCTGGAAATTTAAAGATGAAAGTGAAGGTTTAGTCTGTAGTGATATTACGTTTCATTAAATTCTTATATACTGAGTTCCAGCGTTTTTGGCCGCTGAACTTTTGTGAATTGGAACCTCGGAGCGAGTCACTTACCAGAAGTTTGCTGGAAGGGACGGCAGCAGGCCGCGTACAGTACACTCCAAATAAAATATCACCACGGTATGTAGCACAGGAAAGTCGATTTCACTGAACTACAGAACACTAGAAAATGAACACTGAAGAGAGTATCAGATAATTTTATCTTCTTCCAATTGTTCCACTCCTCACAGACCATCGCTTTCTGACATCACTCGATTCATCACTACCGCTGTTGATGTCCACTCCATTATCTTCAATTAAATATATTATATATTAGTGACCAAGTGTGACAAAGCTTGACTAGGCGTGACGAGAGATCATAATAAGTGTTAAAATATGACGAAGATTTTAAAAGTGTGTCTGAGCGTGACCAAGAGTGCTCAAGCGTGACAAAACGTGACTAAGCGTGATGTACTGTAACGGAGTGACGAGGTGTGGCCAGAAATGTCGAAACTTGACGAAGATTATCAAAACATTTCCTAACCTAACCTATGCTATCCTAACATAACCTATCCTAACCTAACCTAACCGAGCATTTCTAACCTAACGTAACCTGCCATAACTTAATCTAAAGTATGTTAAATTAGCAAAAATTAACCGAGCCTTACGCAACATAACGTAAGCTTGCCGAAGCTTGAATTGGGCTTAGTTTGTCTGTCTGAGTGTGGAGATACGAGGCTTTATCAATGACCAGAAAGGAGATTGCAAGGAACATGTTCCATGTTGTTGACACAGCACAGTCACAAGACGACAATTATCAGGCTTCCAGACTGCTGCACTGACACAGACTGTACTGACCGACGGAAACTCCTTCCTTCCTTCCTTTCTTCCTTTCTTCCTTCCTTTCTTCCTTCCTTCCTTCCTTCCTTCCTTTCTTCCTTCCTTCCTTTCTTCCTTTCTTCCTTTCTTCCTTCCTTTCTTTCTTCCTTCCTCCGTTACGTGCAGTCAGTTTATGAAAATCAAAACAGACATAATCTCTGGCTACGATCTAAACAGCTGAGAGGAGTCGATAAATCAATCGATATATTGGACATTTGCTACTCTACAGCCGGACGTCATCTTAGATGATACACTGATATTTCCTGGAAAGGCCCGTGTGGGATATTAATGAAAGCGCCAGGTATAACTGTTTAGGTAACAACCTGGGGTAAGGCAACTGACGTTCTAGAAATCTGGTGGGGTGGAGGGACGCAGAAGTTGCAACGAATCAGACACGTGTTGACCTTCATCTGACCGTCTTGCACGTGGAGTTCAATCTCCTTAGACAGCCAAGGTAAGATGAACTCTGATCCTCTGATTGGTACACCACAAGGGGCCTTCTGCAGCCTTAACCGCGCGGCACAGTTTTCCTTGACCACTTGTTGATTTTTCGGGTTCTGAACTCAAAGGTGCACCACCATTTTCGTAAAATCTGTCTGTTATCCTCAATTTATTCACGGTAAGTCCGTACCAAAGGAGATGACTCAAGGTCAGTGTTGGGTCCATTGATACCACGTGGTCCACTTGCCTAGGCACTAACACACGAATTCTAGGCCCAGGGACTAGATCATGTGGTCGATTCTGCCATTTTATCACCGGAGATAAATTTCTGGCACCCGTTGGATGGAACCGTGAAATTGGGGCGATTATCAAACGGTTTTACTAATGGGAGGTACATGGAAGTCATCTAAGGATTTTCCAATCAACCTGGCACATTAAAAATAACATTTTTTTTGCATAATATTAACAATATAAGTCTCCTTGTAACTAATAACTCAGTGGTACGAAAACTTCCACCTCAGCTCGGTAGGGTAAAACCTCGTTTCATGGAGGGAGAATTTCGAAGGCCAACGTCGTTAAATAAGTCTATAAAATCGTGTGTTTTGCTATTGCAGAATATTTAATTGAGGACACGTGACCTACTCTTGTGTTGAGCGTGCTCTGTAAATTCAGATCGTTAAAGTATTTAAAAGTTTTAGCAATGGTAATTATATAAACCGCCTGCTATAACAATAAGTAATTCTTCATTTCGTGTCTTGCGTATGGGTTATGTATGATTGTCAGTGTAAACATCGATTATTTCCTTAAACAGTTCTAACTAATCGATCTTTGTAATGGTGAAGTGTAGTGTTTTCTTCGCGGTACGGACTGAATTCGTAAATATTATTTAGACGGGATTCGAGCTACGAACGATTAATGCATTAATTGCATCGTTTTGAAATTTTACGTAGATATAGATTTTTTACAAGAACTGCATTTCTATTTATATATTTAAAAAAAAACACTACACTTTCACTGTAAAAATAAATAAATATTTTAATTCTTAAGGAAACAGAAAATATTAACATGTAACGCACGTGAAGTGCTTTAATTTGGTTTTAGGTTCTCACGGCGACGAATATGAAAATATCTGTCATCTGGATTATTGCACCTTGAGGATGGAGGCAATGATGTCTGAAACGTCGGTAAATATATACAAGATTAAACGATGCAACATGTCAGAGAATATCCGTGTCCACTTTCGTTTGATGACATAACTAATGACTTGCCATGTGGAATTTGTGTGGTGGTAAGTTTCAGCAATGCAAATGGCGTTAAAACATTGAACTCGCGACCAGCCAACCTTCATGCAGTGCCAAGATCTCGGATATATTTAGTTGAAAATAACTGAGGAACTTTGGCTAGGCTTGTAGTCAGCAGGTTATTTAATTAAAATCCGCTATTCTGAAGGTCAGGGGCTATCAGAACTGTATCGGATACATCTGCGTTTATGTTAAATACTCGGACGAAGGTGCAGTCTGAATACTAATTTAATAACGCAAAATCATTCAAAATGCTTACAATACGTGGCGACGTTAACAAAATGAGCGTAACAGTGGCAAATCGAAATATTTCATTTAAAAATTGCTATTATGCAGTACGCAAGATAATATCCGTCAACGAAAGTGTCCCATCTTTAACTTCCAGAAAGATAGATTTTGCTGTAGGTTACTATACACGTATGCCCCGAAATAAGTACATGTCACCCGTGATTCGAATTGGATTTTCTCGTTTGTAGTTTTCTAAAAGGCTCGTAAGTTATTAGAAGCCGTAAATATTGTTTTGTGTCTGGAGACTTATTATGAGTGATGAATTGCAAAAGTCACAATGTCGTGATGGGGGGACAGACACTGAACCAACTTTCTGTCGGGTGCGTGTGTACCGAAGTTATGCCCAAGATACGTCGTTTTCTAAACCTAAAATTGCCCAATGAGACGCCTGCTAGGCGGGGCTTATCCTAATATTTTTCTCCCGATCTCAGGGATGAGTTGAAGAGGCGAAGTATGTGGAGACGGAGCCTCGACGTGAGGTTTCGACGGCGAACGAGGACAATGTTGGACGCGACGTTTTGGAGTTGTGGCTTCTGTGTCGTGTTGGCGATCGTCCTATTCGTGATTTACGTGTGCAGACGTGTGTACTTTTGGGTTGCGGTTCGCTGGTTGCCGGGGCCACCGGCACTGCCTGTTCTTGGCAACGCACTTTTGCTAATGTGTGCTCCATCACACTGGCTTTCCGCTGACCTGGTATGAGACTTTGGCTCTTTAACTCAATGGTATTCAACCTTTTTTTGTTCTCGTACCCCCAGATATAATTTCTCTTCAACTTTGTACCCCCAAAGTTGTTGGTGTATAATTCGAGTTATACATAGTATATAATCTACATCTAAAATAAATTAAATAAATTACATTACTTATTATTCAGTGTTTATCATAAAATAATATATATTTTTTTAAATTTCACGTACCCCTTAAGATGTCTTCGCGTACCCCCGGGGGTACGCGTACCCCAGGTCGAACATCACTGCTTTAACTGATCTTGATAGTCATTTATTCCAAATACAAACAAATATAGGCCTACTGTTGAAATAATCAGTCAATAACAGAGCGACATTGATTTATTCAGGAAATATGGGCCCCTTTCCCATATCTGTGTACCTGTAACACTCATAATTTGTGGACCAACCGATGGATTCTCACGAAACTTCGTATGAAAACTGTGTCGTTACATTCCACCCAGCTACCTCTGAACTTTTAAATTTATTAACACAAATAACTGGAGAATTGCCGGTGTGCGAATTTCTGAGGTGGGACCTATGCTATCGCCCTGATGAAGAACCCTGTGTTGGAGAAAGATGCTCTGAAAAACACATTTTCAAGCAGACGTTAAATAGATCAGTATAAATCTCAATGAAATGTTGCGACAGGCAACGAGATGATCACATAAGCCTATATATTGTCTTCGGGGAAGTTAATTAGGCCAAAAGTGCGTTATTAATAATGAATGTGAAAAAATTTCGTACAATGGAATTGACTCTTAGATTATTTCCTTAAATAGCGTTAACCATTTAATCTTTGTAATGGTGGAGTGTGGTGTTTTCTTCGCGGTACGGACTGGATTCTTAAATACTATTTAGAGGAGTTTCGGGCTTCAACAGTTCTTGGTTTTGCTAAGCACCGAAACAGTTATAACTTCTTGCTGTAATTTGAATAGAATCGATATTATCGTATCGTTTATAATTCTTGAATCGAACTCTCCTGCAAGTTGTATCTACATCATTTTACTGTAGTTTTATTATAATATATGCGACGAAGTGAGATTTGTTATGAATACAAGAAACATTTTGTCGGATGGAATCTTTTCGCGGGTCGCCTTGTGACCTGCCAGCGACACAGTAATCGCGAAGACAATACATGGCGATACGCAGATAAGATGTGTTTTGCTCTAAGTTTTCAAGGAAATATGCCAGCCGCTTTCTACTTTACGTAAACAAGGAAAAGTGACCTTCCTTAAATTTGGCCTGACTTGTTTTCCCCTCAACTGCGTTTCTCAATAAGACACTCGCATAAACAAACAACAGGCGACTTAGTTAACATCCGCCATTTCTGTTTCGAAAATTAATAGACTACAACAAGAAGAGTGAAATGTGTCATACCCGGGGGGGGGGGATTCCGCCCCTGTGCTATGAGCCAAACTCTTTGCTGAGTTATCGTTATCAAGGAAGAATTGGGTTTTCGTCTCGACTTCGAGTCATGACATGTTGAAATTCTTTGTCTTATGTATATTTGAGAACCGATACGGTGAATGGTTTACAATATTTATATTTTATTTACTCTGTTTTAGAGTTTTTCCAGCTCTTGACTCAGTGTGCTGAAAAATATGGGGATGTTTTTCGTTTGTGGGTTGGACAACGACCATTCGTCTTCCTCTACCGCGCTGAAGCTGTCCAGGTAACTAATTAATGACAACCAGGAATTATAAACTGAAATAATTCTCTTCGTTATGGTGAAATTATTCTATAAAAGAGTAGGTGTGAATATCTTTCAGCCGTTATTTTAAAGAAAAAGAATTATCTAAATATCTTCTTCACGTAAGATTTGAGGTTTTCCACAGCGGTGAGTATGAAGATTTCTGTTAACATCGACCAGACTATACATCGCAACAACCCAGAAGACAGGAATCTCTTTATCTTGTTCACGATTTTGAATCTCGTATTTACATATGCAGATCAATGCTAATGGATTGTATAGGCGACCAGTTAATATATCACGCTGGCTTAGACGCTTGTATTTCGTTAAATATAATTTGAATCACACTGAGAAAAAGTGAATACATTTTTATAAAGCTTGCAGATGTGTTACTATTTCGTAGGTGTATCATGTGTTTCGAAGACGATAAATTCGTCCAGTCACTTTTAATGTAGACTCTCAGTAATAAATTTAATGGAAATTCGTTGTTTTCGGAGATGCATCGTGCGAACTGTCACAGAAATTCGGGAAGTTTCGCTTACGAGTGTGTGTTCATCGAGATAGAATTTTTGAAATAAACAAAAGCTAAGTTTCCGGGTTTTCTTAATAAGGAGCCCCCAATTTTACGTTATTTCGTCCTGCATGGGAAAATACGATTAAGACAACTGCGTTAATTGTTATGAATCTGATTAAACAATTATCTCATCTATGACTAATTTCAGTTACAGCCTAATTTGTAAGACAGTCGTCACTCGTAATTATGTCGGTTGCGATCATAATTAAACAATGTTTTAACAGTCAGTGAGTGTTTGCATCTTGAAATGTTCTCATATTTTGTCCACAGCCTATTCTGAACTCCAGTCTGCACATTAATAAAAGCTACGAATACAGTTTTCTGTTGCCTTGGCTCGGAACTGGGTTGTTAACAGCCACTGGTGAGTGCCCTTAAAATAATCAATCTCAAATGTGCAGCTACGTTCAAAATTAAGATGAAGCTGTACCAACTAATTTTAGTGAAACTCTCAAATATAAAATTAATCGAGATGTTACGATAGACGAATTTGACAGACATGACGCATTTTTTTGCAACTTCGTTGTGTGAAACTTGAAGAAGCGAGTTTAGAAAATGGAAGGCTATTGAACTAGCTCTGACAGATGCTGATGGATTTTTTGATTCTGTAGTTCCTGAACAGGTTTCGAACTTGTACTGTGGAGTCAGAGTCAGCTAATTTACGTAGAATCTCATGAATTGGACTTCAGCATTGCACTGCTCAGCATATAAACAATGATACTTTCACTGAACGTGAACTTTCTTTACTTGTGCAGGGGAGAAATGGCACTCAAGGCGGAAGCTTCTGACACCATCATTTCACAGTCATATTTTAGAGGACTTCCTTGAACCAATCTACCAGGAGAGTCTTCTTCTGTGCCGACGACTGCAGATGGAGCTGGACAAACCGTACTTCAATATCATGCCATATGTTAAACTTTGTGCCCTCGATGTCATCTGCAGTAAGTGAAACTGATGTTACGTCACAGACGTAGAAGACGAGTCCATCCAGAAACTGTATTTCCTGTGAATTATTTAAAGTAAAAGACGACATCTTATCTGCTATTCACATTTTACTGTAGATATTAAAATCAAAGTAAATTTTGAAAAATAGTCTAAAGTTGAGAGAGTCCTGTGTGCGGATATAATTAAAGATTTCATAGATGACATGCAGTTTATGACAAAGTATTGCAAGTGATGCGTCTTCTAGCGTATACAATAAAGTTCAGTTGTATTTAAATTAATTTTGGCTCTAGGTACTTATCAGTAATTTAAACTAAACTTGATTATCCCTGTTCTCAGATCTTTAGACAGATTTTTATAACAGGAAAATTTTCTTTGGATATCATCTATACTTTTATGTTTTAAACTTCAGGAACAAAATAAGTGTACGTCCGATAACAATATCATCACGACTTCACCAAATCACTGTCAACAGACATATTACAGCAACTACCTGAGGGTATTTCTTTTTTTTCATTTTCAGATACTGCATTGGGAACAAACATGAATGCACAGAAAGATTCAAACAGCGAATATGTGATTGCTGTTGACAGGTTAGTTAGTAAGATAGTGTAATTGCGTCATATTGTGAATTTTCTAACAATTAATTATTTTAATCCGTCTGATCACAATATTTTAAAATTTCTTATAATTAAGATAATAAAATATCATTGATGTTCCATATCGATTGATCGATTTACATTTTGGAACATCCTTTACACAACATGTTTCAGTTTTTATAAAACCATCATCAGGTGTAAATTATTTACGAACTTAAAACTCAAATATGATTCCATTTGGTGATGTTTCATGCCATTTGTTTTTCAATTTTGGGCGAGGTGTTGTCTTTTCTTAAATTTTATCAGATGTACATATCGGTCATAGATGTATTGACCCACACCTACACGATGACAGTAGTACTTCTGGACATATCGGAACAATCACTCCTACATCTATGACCGATATGTACATCTGATAAAATTTAAGAAAAGACAACACCTCGCCCAAAATTGAAAAACAAATGGCATGAAACATCACCAAATGGAATCATATTTGAGTTTTAAGTTCAGTTAGTGTTTAAAGTATTGGTTTTCTCTCTGTTGATGAGCTCAGTGTCAGTTTTCAGCTAGGATGAAGAAAACACATCTACATAATTCAATTCCTTTAATTACTCCTTAGAATCGCAAGTGATAACAATATGGAACACAGGAGAATTGATTTCATTACTTGTGTGTTCAAATAGTGGGTCTGTGTACTTTTTGAAGCCTCAAATTTGTATTAGCAGCCATTCAGCCTGTAATTTATGTTAATTGCTTATTACTCTTTCTTATTTGAAAGATCGGTTAACTGAATTGCTCTAATAATTTTGCTAAATTGTAATTAATTAAACAAATGTAATCCAGAAACAAATCATATATGCCTACTCTACATTAAAATAATTTAAAAGCCTAATTATGTTACACTTTCTTGCATTTCTTGAACAGACTGTCTGAAATTCTTCAGAGGAGATTCATAACTCCGTGGCTAAAACCAGACTCAATATTCAAGAGATCAGAATTTGGGAAAAGACAGGCACAGTGCCTTAAAATAATCCACGAATTTACAAGAAAGGTGAGTTGGAAAATAATTCGTAAATTTACAATATGCAAATGTGTCGAAAATAATCGACAGATTTGCGATAACAGCGAATTAAAAATAATTCATGAATTTAACAGCGATGAGTTGACTGCTTCAGTACGTATTCATTTATTTACCTCAGTGCATCATTTATTCCTTGATCATTGTCGCTGTATGTGCACTATAATGCAAGAAGGGCCATGTTTCCGTCTAATATCAACATCGGTCCAATGTAATTGCTAATTTCCGTGAAACTTAAACTGCCCATTATTAGTTTTCTCAAAAGACCACAACTACATTTCAATTGCCTCTCTTCAAGATATGTATCAGTAATAAATAAACATCAAGAGCAAAGAAGCATTATACAATCAGACTGATTGCCTGGGAAATCTTCACTGAAAGTTAGTTTCAAATTATAATTTTAAAGGCCGCTGCAGCCTAAGGTTAACATCCACTCGCCTGAACATGCTAATTGGAGAATCCAAGGAGGGATAATTTCTTGGCATAAATTTGATTTTATCCTATACCTTTCAATTGATTTTAATTAGCAACAGTTGATGTTCTTATTCATAATTACAAGAAAATTTAAAATTCTTTAAATTTGCTTTTGGGTGAAATCCGTGCAGCCCTAACTCAGTTTGTTGCATTATGAGATTTAGTCCTTCAGTTGTAATGTAATGTAATTAATCTCAGTTTATGGCTGAGTCTGACTTAGATTTGTTTTAGAGGATTAGAAAAATTGAACACTTATCAAAATGTCATATTTCATTTTGTCCCACAGGTAATTAATGAACATAAGCAGGAAAGGAAGCAACAAGAAAATTGTGTTTCAGAAAATTCACAGTCCGCTGAAATAAAGAGTAAGTCCCTTTACAGAAAGACATTTTAATTATGGTGGTTGCAGAAAGAAGTGACCTCTACTGTAATGTATACAGGATTAAAACCATAAATCAGCATTAAAATGATAAAGACTCTGCTAGAACTGTGTATTTCTAAAAATGATTTTGCATTAAATACTTCACATACTCTGTTGGTACCCACAGAAACACAGTAAGACTCTGCTAGAACTGTGGATTTCTAAAAATTATTTTGCATTACTCTGTTGGTACCCACAGAAACACAGATGAACTGCATAGGAGGGTGTAAAAATCAAAACATTTTAACTGTTGTATTAAAAATTAATTGATCATAGTTCATGTAGGAGCAGGATAATGCAGGTCAAGTTGATTACAGATCAAAATTCAACACTCAATAAACAGAAGTCCTCTGCAATCTTAATGTCGAGCAGAGGTGGTAGATTTGCTGTCATACAAAGGAATGGAAACTGTATTCCAAACAAAGAAACTGATTTTATAATCAAAAAACTGAATGAGTGAAGTGTGTTTGATTTTGATTTTAAATGGAAGTAAAAGAATGATCTTTTATGCTAGAACTTGATTCTTTATTAATCAGAAAAACGCCGATTGGCATTACTGGATCTACTGCTGGAATTTTCTCAAGATGGCAGCGTACTGTCAGCTAGTGACATCCAAGAAGAAGTGTCCACTTTCACGTTTGCAGTAAGTCTAAATTATCACGCAATGGTATTAATAAAGGAACTACAATTTTCCAGTAGTACAGAAACCATGTCTGAATGGTTTCTTTTGCATTTCTTCTTATGCAGAAACTAGTACATTAAATATGAATACCACAGTGAATTATAAGAAGAAAATTAAATACATGAAAATAACTGATATTTATAGTTCAGAGCCTTCTTTATGTGGTTTATAGTTTTCAGATGATAGGATTTCACTTATTTTGATCAAACCCACCCACAACTGGGTCCCAATTTGAGGGAATTTGAGCCAGTCCAAATCTTCACAGTCTCTTCCTCCAGTATCAACTTTAATATTATCCTTGAACTTAGCCCTTACAAGAGGATTCTTCTCAAAAGGCTTTTCAACCAAAATTTTATTTGTATTCTTCTACCCTTGCATGTTAAATATTCCAACAATCTCATCCTTCTTTGTGTAATCACGTAGCAGTGTCAGGCGAAGTGCGAAATCTATGAAGATTATCATTTAGTTTTCTTTGTAACCATGATATTTCATCTATCTCATATATCAGTATTCTTGCTAGTATAGTTTTTAAAATTGTACTTCTAAATTTGAATCCTTTATAAAATGGCCTTCCACACATTATTAACCAGTAAAAAATAATAAAATAGCATTCCACACATTATTAACCAGTAAAAAATTTCAAGAACAAATCTGAGTAACATGAATTAGCAATTTTATCCATTTTTATCTTTATATTTTAAGAAGATAAGCTTCTTATAAGGCTACCACTGTTAATAATACAAACGGGATATAGACAGTGGTCTCTAAATGATCAGGATTGAACTACAACAGTTTCTAAAGGCAGTGGTTACGTAGCATTAAATAAGAAATTACAAGATTATTATGAACAATAAATTAATAGGGAACTGGAAGGTAATTGTCCTGATCCACTTGATAGTGCTCTGTGGCATTTACATAAGAGACTGAGAAAACTACAAAAGAATAACAATGAGGTTATGTTAGGTTTCGTTGCAAAGATTCAGTGATTAATGCAGGATTGTTTACCAGTACACTGCTCGATTATGTGCTATCTGATTGCGCAATGTCATTTGTTTTTTGTGCTAAGGCTTGCTAATTGCAGGGGCATGACACAATAGCAGCAGGCGTTGGATGGTGCCTTTATGTCTTGGGACACCACTTGGATGCACAAGTAAGTACACGAGATGGAAATGAAAGAGATAAGGAGAACAAAAGTTAAATATTCAGTACGTGGTACATGACCTGAATGTTTACATGACAAATTATTATGGTGCTTGTTACAGTAAAGTATATTGTACTTGAAGTTCAATCCTTTCATTCTTCTATTCACCTTCTTTCATAACATTACTCAGTTTCAATCCCATTTAAATACTATTTATGTTGGTGTTCAATGTGGGGAGGTCATGTTCACATATTCTAATGTCTCGCCTCAGAAACTACCACTGTAAATGCTTTCAATGAAATTTACTGTTAGGAATTCACACTGTGTTATGATAAACCCAGTTTTTCATGACGCATATCATAAAAGTGGATATATCTCTACATGTAACATAAAATATTCATTCGATCATGTCTTCTGAGTCTTGTAGTGATTTTTGTTTTGCAGAAATTTATTAACATATAGACAGACTTGGAACTATAAACAAACAAAATTTTTAATTCTAATAATATTAGGAAATCAAATTTTGATTCATGGTGCTCCAGAACATTCAGTATTGTCAACCCTGCCCCAACAAGATCCGACATATATTATACCAATGGAAACATAACAGCTTCTGTACTATTTAAACATGTGTTATTTACATGGGTACATGTTTTACTGAACATATTTAGAATTTTAAATTAACCTTTCACAGGAGAAAGTTGTTCAAGAGGTGAGGAATGTGAAGGAAGCCGGAGGAGGAGAGTGGCCTACAATAAAGCAGCTCCAGAAACTCATTTTCCTTGAAAGGTGCATCAAAGAGGCAATGCGCCTGTATCCTGTAGTGCCACTTATCGCCAGAGATATAAAGCAACCCGTGCAAATATGTGAGTTATTGAAGTTCATACTGAAAAAAAGGAAACAAGTTATTCATTTCTTGTAGTTCCTCAAGTTAACAATAAAAATTCTAATTCGTTATTCACAATATGTTTATTATTTATCTCTTAGGAGTAAGAATACACTAAAGTATAATACATTATCATTAACGAGTTATCTAAGTACCATAAATGTTAGACTAGGAGTTTGCATTATTATTTGTAATTTCTGTGCTAGTACCTGAAAGGAAATTTGTTTGTGTAATTCTTGTTCATTTGCAGTTGATCATGTGTTGCCACCAGGAGTCACAGTGTTGGTAAACACGTACATTTTACACCGAGACCCCAGATTCTTTCCAAATCCAGATATTTTTGACCCAGACCGTTTTCTTCTTGAAAACTGTGAAACAAGGCATCCATTTGCTTACATTCCATTTAGTGCTGGGCCAAGGAACTGTATTGGTAAGTGTTAACCTTTATTGTATGGGAAGAGGGGATTTAAACCCCTACTACAGGCTGCAAAGTCAAATCGGTGGACTTTAAATCCACGATTAACGATTTAGCAATACTTTAATGCAATGCACAACCAGCTTGAAATAAAGAGCTGTAAGAAATATTTGGACTTACATTTGGGAAGTATCCAATTTAAGTCTTGAATAGAGATCTGGCTATGCTGACTGAGATCGTGGTTTTCTACAGTCACCCCAGATTAAGCTGAGAGATTGTCTTTAACCACACTACCTCCCTTTCTTCATCATACTAATTCGCATTGGGTATGGAGAAATTTACACAGTAAGGAGCATAATAATTTGTATTCTTCATCAAATATTATTAGGGTGTCACGTTAAATAGAATGGGGTGGCTTCCCACCCTTATGGCATGCAATGGTGGCTATGGATATGAACTGTCTTTAGCGGACTTCAGTGTGTCTGTAAGTTGTATCAAGTTAATTTAACTAATTTTATGTAATTTATGAACTCTGAATTAGGTAGAAAAGTGAATTTAGTTTTGAAAGAATGTAAAAGAAATGTTTTCCATATTTCACTGTTTTAGGTCACAGATTTGCAACACTTGAACTTAAAGTGATACTTTCAACTATCTTGTGTCAGTATATGGTGAAGTCTGTGGACGCTGAACGGCAGCTGAACCTCATGGGGGAGCTAGTGCTCCTGAACAAAGAAGGTATCCAGTTATCCATTGCTTCCAGAAAATGAGTGATGGCTGTGCATATTGTTGACATTTTAAACTAAACAATTTTAAGGTTAAGTAATCCATACTTTACTGGATATATAAATACAGAACAGGAAATCATTGACACATCCAATCCCACCCACTCTAAGCATAAAGGTAGCCCCTGATGATGGCCAAAACTGGCAGAAACATCCTGAACAGGGAAGGTAGAGGAGTATATTGTGTACCAGTTAATGTATGGTATAATGGTATGGATCTCGGTATTAAGATATTAATTTTATATTAATAAAATTATGAAGAAGGGATCAGAGTTTAATTTTATAAATTGAAAGTATAAAGCACACAATTCTAGTTTTTGTTATCAGACGTATTAAACTTATCACAGCCAGTCCAGCAATATAAAGAGAAAATGTATTTGTCATCCTTTACATGTAACAGTCTTAATAAACAATACCAGCAATAAATACGTCATAGTTCCATATTGCTTGGTCCATTCTCACATGATGATGTTGAAGATGGAACAGATGTGATGGTAAATATTAACTGTGAAGATGTTGAAGACGGAACAGATGTGATGGTAAATATTAACTTGCTCAACATTGGAAATATTTCTACATTTGAAATAACTACAGAAATGTCAGACAAGGCCGTATTTCAAACCATTCACCAAGAACATTTCTGATATCCTGTTATTGACGTATGATATATATTGTTAATATCGACAGTTTTGAAGTGTTGATGATGTTTTTTTTGGCATTGTAATACCTTGCTGACATGTAAGTACATACCAACACTTCTGAGGAACATACTGTCGCCGTCTTCTGAGCTGATGAGAAAACTGTTTAACAAGGAGCTTTATAATTATTAGTCTTCACAAAATGTTTTTAGGATTATCAAGACAGGTAGGATATATACCATGCACAGAAAAGTTAAAGAGAATGATACAAAGTTCTGATCAGAAAACTTGTAGGAAAGAGATCATTTGTAAGCCTTAAGTTTAGATGAAAGAACAATATTAAAAAGGATCATAAAGAAATTGTTTAGAAAGTTGTGGACTGGTTTAATTTGACTCAAGATTGAGGTCAATGGCATTCTTCTAAAAACAAAAAGGATCAAACTTGCCTGGAACCACCTCTAAGAAAGCAACCTGGAAATGGAAGACATTCAACATGTTTCAACCTGAAAGAATCTGCTGCTGCTGCAATCCATCATTGCAGAAGATAGAATACTGCAGAAACACAAATAGAAGGGGGACTTCATGGCTGTCTTGGAAAATTGACCAAAGGAAGTGTTGAACCACAGGATGTTATTATGTGCACAAACTTACAGAGTGTACTTTCCATCGATAGATCTGCAGATGAAGTATTTTTACCCACTGGCAGATTCCAGCATTTTTGATGAACTTTAGTGGGTCTGTTGCCATGAAGTTCCTTTGTCATTAACTATTTATGTTATACCCAAAAGCCATAACATGTGAAATGCCAACGTTTGTAATTCATATGTGGTTTACAGGAAACAAAGACAAATAATCATAGGTATGTTTGGTCATATCTAAGCAAGTAACTAAGCAAAGATCATCTACTCCACTTCTCAAAACAATATCTTTTGAGATGACAGTCTTCTGGGATGTTGCTCCGTGCAGCTTGGTAGTAACTGTTGATCAACATCCCAGAAGCAGTCCTCTTCATACTTGCCGCCGTGAGAACGAGATATCGCATCAACCTCTTCCATAGATTTCGAACATGTAGTCGTAGGCACAGGTTACGAAGAGATGATTGCAATGTCTATGGATTCCGTGTTGTTATGTTGGTAATTGTATTTGTAATGTAGTCGTCACGCTTCGTTGGTGAATCGATTGTGTTTTTGTTTCTTCGAGAAGTGAGTGAAATTGTCGAAATGCCGAGTCAGGAAGTTATTACTAACAAAGTGGTGGTTCATCCACTTGTATTATTAAGTGTGGTTGATCATTTTAACCGTATGGGAAAAATTGGAAACCAGAAAAGAGTTGTTGGAGTTTTATTAGGATGCTGGAGAACGAAAGGTGTTCTGGACGTATCGAACAGTTTTGCAGGTTAGGAATCTTAGATTCAGATGAATTTGCATAAATTATTGTTTCGTCACGTTTCTTACGATCCCACGTGATACTGACATATTGTAAGTAATTATGATCTAATTTATAGTAAGAACAACTTTAATTTCTTGCCCGTTAGAACGCATTTGTTGTGTCACGGATAACGAATTTACATGTGTGTTGCATCTTAACAGGTTATGGTTAAATAAATTAAGAAACCAAGCAATCAACTATTGTTTCAAACCCTACTCATCCAGTCTGTAGTCAGAAATTACACTTACTGAACTAGTTACAAGGTGTAAGCCATCTCCCTTGATGTGTATGAATTTCTCAAGAGAATTTAAGTGTTTTGAACCTCAGATATTCACACATTAAGAGCTTATAATGCTTAGAAACTTCCTTAACTCTCAGCAACTATGTTTCAACTAATACAAAATCACTGTGCTTTATTTCAAGTTCCATTTGATGAAGATGATAAGGACAAGTCAGTTTGGTTCCTTGATCATGACTACCTTGAAAACATGTATGGCATGTTTAAGAAAGTCAATGGTAAGTACATATGTGATATATCCTGTTAAGAACTTTCAGGACATTAGCAATAGAGAAGCTAATCTGTGCTCACCAAGCTGGATTTTGTATTTGTGTTATTTCTTTTGAGTATTTGACACACACATTTATATGCTGATTGCTGATGTGCTGTTTGTGTATAGCTATTAAATGTGGGGATTCAGAAACCCACATTTCAATACCTGTATTTTTACTGATGTGATGTAAAGCTACTTGCGTACATTTCCAGCAAGAGAGAAGATAGTTGGCTGGTATCATACTGGACCCAAACTGCATCAGAATGATGTTGCTATCAATGAGCTGATAAGACGATATTGCCCAAATTCTGTTCTTGTCATCATTGATGCAAAGCCTAAAGATTTGGGCCTTCCCACAGAAGCTTACAAAGCAGTTGAGGAAGTCCACGATGTAAGTAATACGTTAATAAAGGAGATTTAAATTTTGTGAGGAAAGTGACAATGACTTATTTCACCTGCTGTCTATCTTAGGATGGTTCTCCAACTTCAAAAACGTTTGAACATGTTCCGAGTGAGATCGGTGCTGAGGAGGCAGAGGAGGTCGGTGTCGAGCATCTTTTACGGGACATCAAAGACACGACTGTTGGGACACTCTCACAGAGGATAACAAATCAACTGCTAGGTCTCAAAGGGCTTCATTTACAAATACGAGATATCAGGAACTACTTAGTGCAGGTCAGTTTGACTGCAGTCTTTTTTCTCACATTGTACCATTTTAGCAGCATGCATTGTCTGAGTTTGAACTTGGCTTCATTTCAAAACCAAAGTACATAAAGTGTCTTACATTAAAAATAATCATGAAAACTATGTTTTATTTTATTTTTAATGGCAATAAACTTTACCCTGCATTGTGAATTGATTTTGTAGAAATAATGGAATGTTGCTACTGTCATCATAAGCCATGAAATTAACAAAGTGCACAGAATGCCAAGCTCTTAGTAGGGAACGTCAGACTTGCATGCAAATATTTTTTTTATTCCTGCCATTTTTCCGGTGCTCCTTTGAATTTTGTGATATTGTGTAATATTTTGCGAAAACACATTTTCAGTTTTGTAATTGCATTGCTTGAATCAAGTGCAACTCTGGCATATGCAGAATTGTGGTACACTTTCCAAAACTTGAAAAATGCAGATCTTTATAAATATTTATCCATCTCTAGGTATATACTGGCAATAAAAAAAGGGCTGAGGGACATTGGGTACTTGTATGTTTGTTTCTTGGAAGAGAACTGCAGGTTAGTGATCTTGTAGTGCAGTGGTTCTATATTTTTTGACCACAGAACTGTTTTGCCTTTGCGAAATTGAATTATAAATCTTCCTCCATCCCCAATACGTGCACACAAACACAACATAGGCAAAATATTTATAAAATGGATTACAATTAAATATAAATTATGATTATGGAATATATTTTTGTGAAGTTAAAATATTTTATATATAAAGTTGTTTTATGTTTTCAGGTTGTTCAAGGAAAGCTACCAATTAACCATCAGATAGTTTACCAGTTGCAAGATATTTTTAACCTTCTTCCTGACATCAGCCATGGTAATTTTGTCGAGTCGCTGTATGTAAAGACAAATGATCAGATGCTCGTCGTGTACCTCGCAGCCCTCATTCGCTCCATTATTGCTCTTCACAACCTAATTAACAATAAGTTAACAAACAGAGATGCCGAGAAGAAGGAGGGTAAAAAGGATGAGGTGAAGGATAGTAAAGAGAAGAAGGAGGAGAAGACAAAAGAAGAAATAAAAGTAGAGAAGAAATAGAACTCTTTTTGAAAGAACAGTGCTGATTAAGATTTTGAGTAAGCACTTTTATTGTAAATTAAACATCTCACATTAAATATAGTAAATCTTTATTCAAAAAAACTTTTGTCTGTGACGCATAAGGAATAAATCGGTGCTTTGTGAAAACAAACTGATTCTATGGGTCAATAATAGACTGAAATGTTGCAAACAGAACATAACTTTATATTTAAATAATAACATCTTTATTTATCTTGAAATGTATTAACATCCTTTTATTAATGACAGAATTATTTTTTCTGCTGTTGCTCTTGGAATGTTTGTATCAAAATGTTTAATTTGCTGTACTAATGTTCATTAAATTTTTTTTTACAAAAACATGCATTTTAATCTCTTTTCATAAAATAAATATTTCGTAAAGGCACGTGGGGCTTGTGGAAGTCCTAGATGTGAGGGTGAGTTATGGTTTTACTATCATCTATTCAAATAAAGTGTGTTTTCAAATTTTATACCATATTACATAGTGCAACATCCCATACTTTCTGCTCTGAGAACCTCACGTCTCACCTAACTGAATATTATTTTTGCATCTTAGTTTTTTTGTGTGTAAGTTTTTTTATACCAGTGATGTACAAATGTCATGTTGGCCATAATTATTAGGGTGGCTGACATGTTACCTGGAATTTCCATCGGATTGATATCACTTTTCAGTCATTTCATTGATAGGGCAAGTAACTGTAACATTTGTGTAATGAAAACTTTTTCAGTTACTGATAATGGACATACGAGCACTTCTGTTGTGTTTAGGGTTAGCATGTTTTCGGAAGTGGAGGCGAGTTATAGTCATTTTCACTAGTTCACGGTTGTCATCTGTATATTTTACTTGTTTATTGGAATGAATAGCAGGGTTTGAAGATTGGGCTGTTAATATATCTTGCGTTGTGAAGAGAGACTTTCGCTAGGCAAGCTTTATCAGTGTGTTTGTATTTTTTTCTGAGTATTCTCTGTAAAAAGAGAAGTACGTTGTATGTCACTGGAAAAATTGTGTACCATTTATTACATCGTATTGTTTACAATAAGAATATAATCTTATATATAGATCATATACAGTTAATTTAAAAAATTCCACTAACAAAGACATTTTGTATGCATTTATAATTTAATCTTGTTCTTATTGTCTTCATAACAAATAATTGTGTAACTTTGCTGTTGCTTCCAGTGAAAGAAGATTCGTAGACTGAAACTCAACTGTTTACATGATGTGCTGAATGGCACTAACCACACTTCAGTGGCCATGTCTTTTCCGCGCTGCTTCATAATACCAGTCAGTTTCCAATTTATATTTTTTACCATCCCAAATGAAATGAGTTGGCATTTTATGTTTACCATCGAACTCAAACCACTTGCTGAATTCGATTGCCAACTTGGATGTTACCAACCCAACAGCTCCCACATGTTCGAGAGCAGGATGGTAAACTCGTCCCGTTTCAGGCAACATGAAAATCCTTTCTGGTTCAAACTTTACACTGAGCAAATCTCCTGCATGTCCATAGCTTAGTCGATCTTCAGGTTGTCCGGTTGTATTATCCCTGATCACGTGAGTGAACACAATAGGGTAATCATCGCAACGTATGAAATTACGTTCTCGTCCACAAAGAGAAAGGTATGGAAATTCTGCCATGTATCGTCCTGTAGTATTCAACCTCAACCTTTTGAAGAAGAATTCGAGGAATTTTTTTGTATTTCAAACCATTCACCAAGGACATTTCTGATACCCTGTTATTGACATATGATATATATTGTTAATGTTGACAGTTTTGAAGTGTTGATGATGGTTTTCTGCATTGTAATACCTTGCTGACATGTAAGTACATACCAACATTTCTGAGGAACTGTCACTGTCTTCTGAGCTGATGAGAAAACTGTTTAACAAGGCGCTTTATAATTATTAGTCTTCACAAAATGTTTTTAGGATTATCAAGTCAGGTAGGATATATACCATGCACAGAAAAGTTAAAGAGAATGATACAAAGTTCTGATCAGAAAACTTGTAGGAAAGAGATCATTTGTAAGCCTTAAGTTTAGATGAAAGAACAATATTAAAAAGGATCATAAAGAAATTGTTTAGAAAGTTGTGGACTGGTTTAATTTGACTCAAGATTGAGGTCAATGGCATTCTTCTAAAAACAAAAAGGATCAAACTTGCCTGGAACCACCTCTAAGAAAGCAACCTGGAAATGGAAGACATTCAACATGTTTCAACCTGAAAGAATCTGCTGCTGCTGCAATCCATCATTGCAGAAGATAGAATACTGCAGAAACACAAATAGAAGGGGGACTTCATGGCTGTCTTGGAAAATTGACCAAAGGAAGTGTTGAACCACAGGATGTTATTATGTGCACAAACTTACAGAGTGTACTTTCCATCGATAGATCTGCAGATGAAGTATTTTTACCCACTGGCAGATTCCAGCATTTTTGATGAACTTTAGTGGGTCTGTTGCCATGAAGTTCCTTTGTCATTAACTATTTATGTTATACCCAAAAGCCATAACATGTGAAATGCCAACGTTTGTAATTCATATGTGGTTTACAGGAAACAAAGACAAATAATCATAGGTATGTTTGGTCATATCTAAGCAAGTAACTAAGCAAAGATCATCTACTCCACTTCTCAAAACAATATCTTTTGAGATGACAGTCTTCTGGGATGTTGCTCCGTGCAGCTTGATAGTAACTGTTGATCAACATCCCAGAAGCAGTTCTCTTCATACTTGCCGCCGTGAGAACGAGATATCGCATCAACCTCTTCCATAGATTTCGAACATGTAGTCGTAGGCACAGGTTACGAAGAGATGATTGCAATGTCTATGGATTCCGTGTTGTTATGTTGGTAATTGTATTTGTAATGTAGTCGTCACGCTTCGTTGGTGAATCGATTGTGTTTTTGTTTCTTCGAGAAGTGAGTGAAATTGTCGAAATGCCGAGTCAGGAAGTTATTACTAACAAAGTGGTGGTTCATCCACTTGTATTATTAAGTGTGGTTGATCATTTTAACCGTATGGGAAAAATTGGAAACCAGAAAAGAGTTGTTGGAGTTTTATTAGGATGCTGGAGAACGAAAGGTGTTCTGGACGTATCGAACAGTTTTGCAGGTTAGGAATCTTAGATTCAGATGAATTTGCATAAATTATTGTTTCGTCACGTTTCTTACGATCCCACGTGATACTGACATATTGTAAGTAATTATGATCTAATTTATAGTAAGAACAACTTTAATTTCTTGCCCGTTAGAACGCATTTGTTGTGTCACGGATAACGAATTTACATGTGTGTTGCATCTTAACAGGTTATGGTTAAATAAATTAAGAAACCAAGCAATCAACTATTGTTTCAAACCCTACTCATCCAGTCTGTAGTCAGAAATTACACTTACTGAACTAGTTACAAGGTGTAAGCCATCTCCCTTGATGTGTATGAATTTCTCAAGAGAATTTAAGTGTTTTGAACCTCAGATATTCACACATTAAGAGCTTATGATGCTTAGAAACTTCCTTAACTCTCAGCAACTATGTTTCAACTAATACAAAATCACTGTGCTTTATTTCAAGTTCCATTTGATGAAGATGATAAGGACAAGTCAGTTTGGTTCCTTGATCATGACTACCTTGAAAACATGTATGGCATGTTTAAGAAAGTCAATGGTAAGTACATATGTGATATATCCTGTTAAGAACTTTCAGGACATTAGCAATAGAGAAGCTAATCTGTGCTCACCAAGCTGGATTTTGTATTTGTGTTATTTCTTTTGAGTATTTGACACACACATTTATATGCTGATTGCTGATGTGCTGTTTGTGTATAGCTATTAAATGTGGGGATTCAGAAACCCACATTTCAATACCTGTATTTTTACTGATGTGATGTAAAGCTACTTGCGTACATTTCCAGCAAGAGAGAAGATAGTTGGCTGGTATCATACTGGACCCAAACTGCATCAGAATGATGTTGCTATCAATGAGCTGATAAGACGATATTGCCCAAATTCTGTTCTTGTCATCATTGATGCAAAGCCTAAAGATTTGGGCCTTCCCACAGAAGCTTACAAAGCAGTTGAGGAAGTCCACGATGTAAGTAATACGTTAATAAAGGAGATTTAAATTTTGTGAGGAAAGTGACAATGACTTATTTCACCTGCTGTCTATCTTAGGATGGTTCTCCAACTTCAAAAACGTTTGAACATGTTCCGAGTGAGATCGGTGCTGAGGAGGCAGAGGAGGTCGGTGTCGAGCATCTTTTACGGGACATCAAAGACACGACTGTTGGGACACTCTCACAGAGGATAACAAATCAACTGCTAGGTCTCAAAGGGCTTCATTTACAAATACGAGATATCAGGAACTACTTAGTGCAGGTCAGTTTGACTGCAGTCTTTTTTCTCACATTGTACCATTTTAGCAGCATGCATTGTCTGAGTTTGAACTTGGCTTCATTTCAAAACCAAAGTACATAAAGTGTCTTACATTAAAAATAATCATGAAAACTATGTTTTATTTTATTTTTAATGCCAATAAACTTTACCCTGCGTTGTGAATTGATTTTGTAGATATAATGGGATGTTGCTACTGTCATCATAAGCCATGAGCAATAAACTTTACCCTGCATTGTGAATTGATTTTGTAGAAATAATGGAATGTTGCTACTGTCATCATAAGCCATGAAATTAACAAAGTGCACAGAATGCCAAGCTCTTAGTAGGGAACGTCAGACTTGCATGCAAATATTTTTTTTATTCCTGCCATTTTTCCGGTGCTCCTTTGAATTTTGTGATATTGTGTAATATTTTGCGAAAACACATTTTCAGTTTTGTAATTGCATTGCTTGAATCAAGTGCAACTCTGGCATATGCAGAATTGTGGTACACTTTCCAAAACTTGAAAAATGCAGATCTTTATAAATATTTATCCATCTCTAGGTATATACTGGCAATAAAAAAAGGGCTGAGGGACATTGGGTACTTGTATGTTTGTTTCTTGGAAGAGAACTGCAGGTTAGTGATCTTGTAGTGCAGTGGTTCTATATTTTTTGACCACAGAACTGTTTTGCCTTTGCGAAATTGAATTATAAATCTTCCTCCATCCCCAATACGTGCACACAAACACAACATAGGCAAAATATTTATAAAATGGATTACAATTAAATATAAATTATGATTATGGAATATATTTTTGTGAAGTTAAAATATTTTATATATAAAGTTGTTTTATGTTTTCAGGTTGTTCAAGGAAAGCTACCAATTAACCATCAGATAGTTTACCAGTTGCAAGATATTTTTAACCTTCTTCCTGACATCAGCCATGGTAATTTTGTCGAGTCGCTGTATGTAAAGACAAATGATCAGATGCTCGTCGTGTACCTCGCAGCCCTCATTCGCTCCATTATTGCTCTTCACAACCTAATTAACAATAAGTTAACAAACAGAGATGCCGAGAAGAAGGAGGGTAAAAAGGATGAGGTGAAGGATAGTAAAGAGAAGAAGGAGGAGAAGACAAAAGAAGAAATAAAAGTAGAGAAGAAATAGAACTCTTTTTGAAAGAACAGTGCTGATTAAGATTTTGAGTAAGCACTTTTATTGTAAATTAAACATCTCACATTAAATATAGTAAATCTTTATTCAAAAAAACTTTTGTCTGTGACGCATAAGGAATAAATCGGTGCTTTGTGAAAACAAACTGATTCTATGGGTCAATAATAGACTGAAATGTTGCAAACAGAACATAACTTTATATTTAAATAATAACATCTTTATTTATCTTGAAATGTATTAACATCCTTTTATTAATGACAGAATTATTTTTTCTGCTGTTGCTCTTGGAATGTTTGTATCAAAATGTTTAATTTGCTGTACTAATGTTCATTAAATTTTTTTTTACAAAAACATGCATTTTAATCTCTTTTCATAAAATAAATATTTCGTAAAGGCACGTGGGGCTTGTGGAAGTCCTAGATGTGAGGGTGAGTTATGGTTTTACTATCATCTATTCAAATAAAGTGTGTTTTCAAATTTTATACCATATTACATAGTGCAACATCCCATACTTTCTGCTCTGAGAACCTCACGTCTCACCTAACTGAATATTATTTTTGCATCTTAGTTTTTTTGTGTGTAAGTTTTTTTATACCAGTGATGTACAAATGTCATGTTGGCCATAATTATTAGGGTGGCTGACATGTTACCTGGAATTTCCATCGGATTGATATCACTTTTCAGTCATTTCATTGATAGGGCAAGTAACTGTAACATTTGTGTAATGAAAACTTTTTCAGTTACTGATAATGGACATACGAGCACTTCTGTTGTGTTTAGGGTTAGCATGTTTTCGGAAGTGGAGGCGAGTTATAGTCATTTTCACTAGTTCACGGTTGTCATCTGTATATTTTACTTGTTTATTGGAATGAATAGCAGGGTTTGAAGATTGGGCTGTTAATATATCTTGCGTTGTGAAGAGAGACTTTCGCTAGGCAAGCTTTATCAGTGTGTTTGTATTTTTTTCTGAGTATTCTCTGTAAAAAGAGAAGTACGTTGTATGTCACTGGAAAAATTGTGTACCATTTATTACATCGTATTGTTTACAATAAGAATATAATCTTATATATAGATCATATACAGTTAATTTAAAAAATTCCACTAACAAAGACATTTTGTATGCATTTATAATTTAATCTTGTTCTTATTGTCTTCATAACAAATAATTGTGTAACTTTGCTGTTGCTTCCAGTGAAAGAAGATTCGTAGACTGAAACTCAACTGTTTACATGATGTGCTGAATGGCACTAACCACACTTCAGTGGCCATGTCTTTTCCGCGCTGCTTCATAATACCAGTCAGTTTCCAATTTATATTTTTTACCATCCCAAATGAAATGAGTTGGCATTTTATGTTTACCATCGAACTCAAACCACTTGCTGAATTCGATTGCCAACTTGGATGTTACCAACCCAACAGCTCCCACATGTTCGAGAGCAGGATGGTAAACTCGTCCCGTTTCAGGCAACATGAAAATCCTTTCTGGTTCAAACTTTACACTGAGCAAATCTCCTGCATGTCCATAGCTTAGTCGATCTTCAGGTTGTCCGGTTGTATTATCCCTGATCACGTGAGTGAACACAATAGGGTAATCATCGCAACGTATGAAATTACGTTCTCGTCCACAAAGAGAAAGGTATGGAAATTCTGCCATGTATCGTCCTGTAGTATTCAACCTCAACCTTTTGAAGAAGAATTCGAGGAATTTTTTATCTATTGAGAAAATGAAAAAAGTGTGTATATATACTGACTGTTTGTTGTAAATTTGTGGTTTTTATATACTGATATTTAAATGTTCCAAATTTAAAGGGTTCTTGTGCTTAGTGATCATGTGCAGATCACCTTTTGATAGGGAAATTTTTACATGGTGCTGTATTGATTTTACACTGAACATGAACCATCACAAATTAGTTACCTTTGAAACATGATGTGAAATTTTTCATCCGAGCATCATCAAGAAACAGCTGAAAGATAACACTGAGATTAGTGCATGAATGAATTTGTCCTGCAATCTGGTTTTGAGACATGAACCTATACTTTTTCTCTGAATTTACTTCCAGGACAGCTTCCTTAATAGCATCTCATAGAGCTTTGTTCTGCTTTATGGTATTTAGGTTTTAAAAGCAATAGATCAAAAGCTGGTATGTCCAATTCCAACCTTCCATGGTTTTCTGGTATCTTCTTAATGTATTCTAAAAACAATAGTGTTAAAACATGTCTTTGTTTCAGTCCATTCTGAATGGGAAATGTTTAACTATTTGAGTATACACGATTTACTTCTGACCCTGCCAGAGACCAAGTGGGAACTGTTAAGCAAAAGTTATCCAGACACGGATGTGTAAAATAGCTATAGATCATATGGAATCGCCAAACGACGATTTCTCCTACCATTCCCTGATGATCGATGTAATAGAAATATTCTCTTATTGTAGGTTCTGGAGATTGACCTTGTTCATATGTAGATCCAGGTTGTCTATAGTTACATAGGGATATTTGGAAGAGACGTTTGATGTTATTATTAATGACTCTCCGTAACATTGTGATCTTTCAAGATGAAATTTGTTTTTTTGCTAATTATTGGAATGTTAGTACATCACTTTCTCCCTAAGCACTACGTAAATTACACTCGTTTCATAATGGGACGTCTTCCGTACTTGCTAGTCTTAGTCTGACGAAATCAAACCTTGGGTTCAGTGAAGCACAGAGAACGAATTGACATGTTTTGTTTTTACGCATGTTGGTGTTAATCTATACGTATCAGCCCATATTGGTATTATCTGTGTATTTGAAATCGGGAGAGATGGTAACAAATATTCGCCATATATATTAGAATAGAATAGAATAGAATAACATTTGTTTACATTCCATAGATCCTTCATAGGCCTAAGCCAAGGATGTAGAATGTGTCACTGCCCAGAGTAACTAAAACAATACACACGTCTATTGTCTCTCCAAGAACCTTACTCTTCCGAAATAATCAGGAAGCAGTTGCGATGTTGGTATTATCTAAAATGACTGTATGCTACATAATCTGTGATGTACGCGAGTAGTGGATGTTGGTGCTAAAGTAGTCACGTAGAAATTTCTTACGATATTTAGATGTTTGAAATATGCCTATGTATGTGTCTGTTGTAACTGCAAGATACTACTATGGATTTAAAGGTTCAGTATCTAATATTTTTCACATTGCTTTATTCTGTCTCTGCTATTCAGCAAGACTCATGTTTCCATAGTCTACATTATAAACGATTCACGACATTTCCAAAGCTGGATCTGCCACCGTACTCGAATAAAATAGGGTGAGGACAGGGTTTCTGTTTTCTGCCCTCCATATTTTATTTCATATGACGACTTGAGCAGATCCAGATTCAGAAGTGTTGCACTTCTTTTATAATGTAGACGATGGACAGGAAAACAATTTTGCAAAAATATTTTAGCCCATAAAAGTTTAATTTTTGATTATTTCAATGTACGATTTTGCAGGTGTGATGAACCTAGTAACTCTGAGTACATTAATGTTATCCAGCAAGTTTCACAATACAAGATGGCACATAATGTGAAATTTATCTTTGCTTGACTGACATGATTTATGGAATTGTGGTGATTTTATAGATTGTCTTTGTTGCATATTTCTACAGAGTGATGCTGATATAGATGGGTCTGAGTCATTTCGACGCCAGGGTTCCTTTCGCAAAGTTCTTCCTTCTGTTCCAAGTGCTGACTCACAACTGAGTATGTCAGCAAAGATGATTGACCGACCAGCAATATCAAATAGAGGACAGCAGAAAGCATATAGTCAATATCAGCAAGAGTACAGCATCATTTCAGAGTAGTATGTTGTACATCTTTTTATGTTTAATTTCAGTCTTTTGGTATCACGGTTTTTATTTATTTTGGATTTAATTTCCCATTTCGTGTGTGTTGTGTTTGCTTTTGTATGTAGCTGGCGTAGCTCAGTCAGTACAGTGACTAGCTATGGGCTGGACGACTGGGGTTCGATCCCTGACGGGGGCAGAGGATTTTTCCTGTAGCCTCTGCGTCCAGACTGGCTCTGTCCAATGGGTATCGGGGTCTTTTCCTGGGGGTACAATGCGGCCAGGCGTGATGCTGACCACTCACCCCCACCTAATGCCGAGGTCAAGAAAGAGTAGGAGCTGTACCTCCACTCCTCTCAAATGACCTACATGGCAGGCAGTGGGATGGCTTTACTTTCACTTTGTTTTTTGTATGTAGAAGAAATGGTGCAAGTTAAAATAAAGATACATTTTTGGTATTGTGTTCTGGAAGGTGAAAGACTTGTAAGGTTGTTATAGTAATCTACAAGAAACTGGTCAGATTTTATGTATTATGATTTGACACACTTGATAAATACACAGAAATATTTTTTTTATCATTTAACAGTGATTAAGTATTGAACTGATTATACTCATTTCAGATTTAATACTTTTTTGCCTTTGGAAAGTTGACAGAAAATGTCAGTATGTGGTTGCCATATTCCAAAATTGTTTTATTTTTGTTCTATGAGACGAAGTTTGTTTTTTTATTTTTCAGTAATATGTTACGCAAGCAAGAGTTTCCAGGAATTTATGTAATTCCTTCAGCCCAGAATTGTCTTTGTAAGTACATTTGAATAATAATGTAAGAATAATGTAGAGTTAGAGAAACTTTCTAACAGTGTACTAGCATCATTGTGTTTGTAATGCTCTGTTATTATTAATATTATGTGTGAAGATGAATAACCCTTTTCCCCTAAAGCTTATCTAAATAATATCTAAGAATTCAGTCTGTACTGCCAAGAAAACACAACATTTTGCTATTACAAAGATAATTTATTTATGCTGTTTAAGGAAATGAATTGCTGTTTGTTCTGAGAATCCCACAGAACTTATAAGTACAAAATACAGAATTATTGTTTAAACAGCTGGTACATATAGTTACCATTTCACATTAAGGGGTTAAGGATGCATGCCAAAGGTTGAAATACTTTGTTAAATTCAGCAGTTTGGACAGAATCCGTGTTGGGCATTACAAGGTAGGGTTCTGGTGTTTCATTCTAACCCATCATAACATAAATCTAACCAAAGATAACAGAACGTAACCTAACGCAACTCAATTTTACCCTTGGGCTGATATTGTCGAGACCATGACATGACCTTGAATTGAAACTGAAGGCATGTCCTCTGTTTTCAGTATGGTTTGGGGTACTCTTTGTTAGACAGGGTGTGTACCAAGGAGGAATATTCCGCTTCTGCATTCAAATTCCAGAGGGATTTCCAGATGGTGAATGCCCAGTGAGTTTTACTGTATAAATCTCAAAAACATTTGCTAGGAAGTAAATCTTAGGATTTAGCTTTTTTGGTTAAAACAACAAAAAAGCTGTAGGTAAGGGATTTAGTCTTAAATTACTATAATTTAACAAGACACTTATATCGTTGATGACCTGCCCCAATAGATGAACTTATGGCTAAAATTTAAACCTTCAATATATTTGAACATTTGCTAAGCTCAGGAAACTTACTTTGTTTTCTAAATCTGAATATAAATGTTGGCATATTCATTTTACACATTTACTGAAATTTTCTGAAAAATTATTGATTATCTGGAATTATGAAAGAGAAAATGATTGTGTCGTTGAGTCTTGTGAATTTTGCCTGAAACACTTTGATCGTTGAAGTGGTAATAAAAAAAATAATTTTGTTGTTCAAGCAGAGTGACATTCCTGATGATGGAAGGTAGGAATACAAAGTTTATATCAGTTTTGTATTAAATCTCTGTAGATTGAGGTGATATTACAAATCTTTGTTCCAGAGAGTTGTGTTTCAATCAAAGATTTTTCATCCCATGATAAGTCCTAATAGTTGGGAAATGGATTTAAGGAGTGGTTTTCAAGAATGGCGTAAGAATGTTAACCATATATGGCAAGTGGTGCATTATGTCCGCAGGGCATTCTACAAAATAGAAACTAAATCTCCGTTAAATCAGGAAGCATCAGAATTGTAAGTTATGTGAAGAATATTTATCTGCCTTGCATGCACTCAGTATTTACATATAATTTTTTCTTAATTGTGTTATAAGCAAATCATACTTGTAGACGTGCTTTATAAAAAGTTTTGAAAATATTGTAGTTGTTTTGTTATTTGCATCTGTGTATTTGTCCACAAGGAACTGCCCAAACTGTGGGGTCCAGCAGAATTTTTAATTTAGATGACTCGGGGACAGTAAGTGGGGCAAATATTTTTATGCACTGCGTGATTGAGATTGTGCATTGAAGAACCAAATAAACTCGGCATTAGCATTTATTTGTTTCATGTTATTATTGATGAAATACTCTCGGGCTACGAGCTGTGTCGGGTGGCTGACCGACGATTAAACCAGATCTGCCAACATTTCGAAAACGATCTGTCCGCGTCCTCGGTTGCTGTTCCAGTTCCCATCAGCTAGCATTCAGGAAAAGAACAGACTGTTTACCCAGCAACCCTGAGGATGAGAACAGAGATGGTACTCGAAAAGTTGGCGTAAGATTTGGTTTGTTCACCGTTCGGTCACCTGACGCGGCTTGTGGCCCGAGAGTGTTTCATCAACTTGAGTCGTCACAAAAGCTTCATTGTCTTGTACAGTTGAAGGCTTATGTCGGTCAGTTGATGATTTATGTGCTGTTGGTCTGTTATCATTGAACCGTTTCTTGCGTGTCTTAAATGGAACTTGCAGTACTGTTTAATTAACAGAGCAAATTAGTTGGTTTGGTTATTCCTTTGAATGATTTTCATGAACCCATGTGACAGATACAACAAGAATGAAGATGCATTCTGTGAAAATGTGAAGTTATGCGTGAAAGCCAGCCAGGAACAAGTGTATGATCTTGCACCTACGGATGATCTTCATTACATCAGTTTCGAGCGTTACGATGACGAACGGCACAACCCTGTCAGAGAGTCTATATTTAAAGTAAAGGTTTGTTCATTTTATCACCTCTGGAATATGTTGTGAATGACATATGGGCCATCTTAGTAGTGAGTTGTTGTTTCTCGGCACTACGACCCTGTCGCAGGTTTTCGCCGCCTCCTTTTCGGAGGTGTCTTGGTCGTGCGTGAAGTAGCGAGTGACCAGATCACTGACTCTGCACAATTTCTACTCAATCCTGATTTGACTGCCAGAGACATCTAGCAGTTAATCAGGAGATTTTTTTGGGTGAGAAATGGCTACTGAATTTTGCTTACGAAACATCTCGTATCACGCTTGTAAGGTTATTTTACATGCCGTAAATCTACGACATGGGTCCACTGGCTTATCTTAGTAGTGAGTAGGGAATTGAAACCCTCCTACTATGGGGCTACTGTAACTACAGGCTTAATTTGTTTAGTAGGATGCTTACATGACACATGGTTAGCTCAGCGCACGTACACAGCGTCACATCACTGATAAACACTTTGTTTTGGTAGGTGATACAGTAGAACGTTAATCGTTTCAGGATAATGAAGATGAGCCGAGTTCCTTGGGGTTGTCGTGGGTACAGCCTGGCTCCTTGCAGCCCTTCTCCAAGCCCACATCTTGATACATCTTCTTCACAGAGACTTGGGAATTACATTTGAGTTAATTTCATTGTGCGTTTTTGTACAGGTCAGTAACTTATATGCAGCGTTATATATAAATTTGACTACATTCAGAACTCTTTGTCACATCGCAGAAGAGAGAGATATATTAGTTTAACTGATATTTAAAAAAGTTTTGTAGTTGTGGAAGTCTTCAGGTTTTCATCGTGTTGTGTCGGTAGTGCTGCGTAATTACACCGCGCTGCAGTCTCTTTTTATGGACAAAGTCTCCTAATCTGCGCGTGTGTAATACCAGACAGCGGGCAATACAAATTCTTGGGTTCTGAGAGTTTCGTTACCGGTAATAGACGACGGCTAGAATAGAATGCTGATTTCGCAGAGTCACTGCACTTATCTAGAGAGAGATTTGTCCAACAGGTCCGCACCATCCACGTGTTATGTTCAGATGTAACTTTAGGGCACGAGATCCATTTCATGCTTTCTTCTTCTTTGCTGTTTTACTGCTCTGCTATTTCTGAGTTCTTGGTATATACAAATGTAGACAGTTGAACGTCGAACATATTACCTCCTGCCTTAGCTCCCTTCCACTTCAAACGTATTTGTGCGGAGAGATGTTGAAAGCATTACAGTGTGCCAACTATGGGGCAGAACATTGAATTAAGTATTGGAGGGGGAGATGTAAGACAGGTTGCCTGTCGTGTCCCTACCCCCTCCACTTTTGACATCACAGTTGGCAAGCATGTATGTGTGTTGAGTATGTTATTATATGCATCAGTTATGTATTGATGTAATTGTACATATATAAACCAAAAGTATTTATATTGTTTGCAGATGTAATTATTACAAGGTAGTCGAGGCATGAGGACTGAGGAATAGTTGTAATATTAATTCACTGTCAGTTTAATATTGTTCCCTTTGAATCACATTTCATGAGCTTAGTAATGCGCTTGAAAGCCGTTAATACAAATATAAGGAGAAACTATTGTATTGATGGTCTAAGGGTTTCACATGTTATCACATGAGAAACTTACTTAGTAATTTTATGTTTATCCTTATCTATTTTTTGTGATTTTCCTGATTATTCAATAGAAATATTTATGTATAATCAGTGTTCTTTCACACTTTGGTCTATTGCTCGGAATACTTCTACTCCAAGTGGATGGCAGTTTTTATCCGGAACTGGTTTTCCTACTGGTGTTGAAACATCTCCTGCAAACATTACACAAAGCATTACAGTTGTTACCTTTCTTCCACAGGAACAGTATTAGTTTTTCAGGAGAGATTTAAAATTGTTTCCACTAGTGTAACAGTAACGATCAGGTTTTGTCTCAGTAATTCAGAAACGGGAAAACTTCCCACTAATCAGAGTATAAGGGAATTGTGGTGTTTACAAACTGGAAGAGCTAAAAGAGGAAAATGTACAGCTTCAGCATTCAGGAATGAGCTGCTCTGAGACGTGTACCCACAAAAGATATTTTCTGTGGAGTCGCAGCTTCCGTCACCCTCATCCCATCTGGCGCTGCAGAAGAAACCAGACGTGAAACAGCACACATTTTGAAGAGGGCACACCCCACTCAATCCCGTCACTGGATGAGAAAGAGCAGCCGCGAGAGAACTCCAGGACGGAGCGAATGTTTATGTAGTACTGGTGGACAAGGGGAACGCGTCTGCCATTCTGGACTCCTCGGGTTTTTTTGTTTATTTCCTGATTATTCAGTAGAAATATTTATGTATAATCAGTGTTCTTTCACACTTTGGTCTATTGCTCGGAATACTTCTACTCCAAGTGGATGGCAGTTTTTATCCGGAACTGGTTTTCCTACTGGTGTTGAAACATCTCCTGCAAACATTACACAAAGCATTACAGTTGTTACCTTTCTTCCACAGGAACAGTATTACTTTTTTAGGAGAGATTTTAAATTGAGATTTTAAATTGTTTCCATTAGTGCAACAGTAACGATCAGGTTTTGTCTCAGTGTTTTTCAGGAGAGATTTAAAATTGTTTCCACTAGTGTAACAGTAACGATCAGGTTTTGTCTCAGTAATTCAGAAACGGGAAAACTTCCCACTAATCAGAGTATAAGGGAATTGTGGTGTTTACAAACTGGAAGAGCTAAAAGAGGAAAATGTACAGCTTCAGCATTCAGGAATGAGCTGCTCTGAGACGTGTACCCACAAAAGATATTTTCTGTGGAGTCGCAGCTTCCGTCACCCTCATCCCATCTGGCGCTGCAGAAGAAACCAGACGTGAAACAGCACACATTTTGAAGAGGGCACACCCCACTCAATCCCGTCACTGGATGAGAAAGAGCAGCCGCGAGAGAACTCCAGGACGGAGCGAATGTTTATGTAGTACTGGTGGACAAGGGGAACGCGTCTGCCATTCTGGACTCCTCGGACTACCCAGGAAAGATCCACACTCTCATAGCCGATCCCACCGTCCGATTTTAAAACATTCAGCGTGGCTCATCCCCCCAAAAAAACTGAAGTTGTACATTGAACTCCAGTTGCAGAAACGTAAGGACAGTTATTAGCGCAGACATTCGCCGTGTTTTGATTTTGTATTGTGTTTGTGTATGGCTTCCTAGTGATCTCCTCCTTTTTAGATTTGGAACTAACATTTTGTATTCCGAGTTGCTCAAGATATTCTCAGTCTCTGTTCTCTGTGGATGAGAAACCAAGAAACCATGACTGAAATAAATTATACAATTTTAAGTACTTACCTTGTGGACAAGTGGACATTGCTACCAACAGATCCATATCTGCTATGAACTCGATGTAGTCCCCCTTTCTTGCAGGACTCGCTTTTGTAAAGTATTGGTGCGTATCCTGAAAACAGATGCTTAAGAAATACATATGTAGTATGGAATAAAGATTCCCCAGAATCGTTTTTCTGGAGCCCTTTATCAAACGACACTGAAACGATGACTAAGAATCACAGGTATAAATAAAATTAAGAAGAAAGGGACATGTGCTCTGTGTGCGCGAAGTCTTTTGCTGGTCTTTGTCCAGTAATACATTAATATTAATAATTATCTTTTGACTGCAGCTCCACTGGAATTGTTATAAAATGTGGGCATAGTTTTGAATGTTTTGGCTTACGACAACCGCATAAATCGGATCTAACCTTGGTAAAGCCAGTACACATGAAAATGTTCCACACATCATGAACATCCTGCTCACTCAGACCAAATTTCGCGACCGCTTCAGTAAGGTATGTGTGGCAGGATCCATGTCGCTCCTTGCCTGTTATGAGTTTGTACGTATAATCATCACATCGTGTTCCTATAACAGAATAAAATCATTTGTAAAAAAAATTGTGAAAAGTGACTGTGCTTTTGGAGACCACATTACCAAGCCAAATCTAACGACAACAAAAAAGAAATTGTAGTTTTCATTCAAGATAAAAAGAAATCCACATAAAATTGATAGTTGGAAGTATCATGCACAGAGGACTGTAGAGTAGTGTACGTACCAATAACATCATGAACGCTAGCACCATCTTCGTCTATACCATAATTCTTCAGCGAATCTGCGACCACAGTCGCCATGGGTCTGAGATAGGGCAAGTTACTCCAAAGTCGGTCATATACTGTCAGGTGGGTTGCGTGAAGTTGTCTTGTTTTTCCTTTTAACACAGAATAAACTGTATATGTTATTTTTCATATATTGGATTATTTTACAATGCTGTATCAGCTGATGAGAGCATCAGGAGAGGCAGGCACTATTCCAGCATTTACTTGGGAGATACGGGAAAACTGAAAATAAGAGAAATTGAGCCTGAGATTAGCTGGTTTTTGGTTAGGATTAGAGCCAGGTGACTCCAGAATTTAAGTCACGGTTTTATTGGTGTTCCAGCCGCGTTTTTGCATGATTAAATACATCAAATAACAAAACTGATGGTTATTTCTAACTTGCTGTATTTCAAGTCTACTCTCAGAATTCTCAAATGCTTGTGTAAGATTAGAAAGCGGTTTTCGATTTTATCGTAAAGTTGGGTATGTTATTAATTCAAGTTTTCTGTGTTAGAATTTAATTCATGCCCTCTGCAGAATTGTGTCAACACAGAGAAAAGTAAGACTGTAGCGGCCCGAACAAGCTCCAGGTTAGAAGTATGTTCTCCGTTTCTCTAAAAAATATTCAATGTCAAGAAAATTTTACAGTGAACATTACTTACCAGAATAAAATCTTTCTCGTTTATTTTGTAAATTCCAGAAGTTCACATCTCCAACCTGCAAGAGAAATGGGTTAAATTTAGCGGGAAGAACTTCACTGGTACCTTTTATTTCATCCCAGCTTTACATGAAATGTACAAAGTAAGTTCTGGTAGATGCAGATTATTTTGTGCGTGGGTTCAGTTTACACGAAACTGTCTGGTCCTTGAATTGCAATGTTTACATGCTTTGATTCTGACTCTGCAGAAACCTACCTGAGAACCCTCGATGACGGTTATCCTGCATAGCTCTCCTTCTTTCATTTCCCATGTTGCAGCTGACTTCTTGGGCACTGTAATTTCCAGAACTCTCTTTCCCATCAAGGCTTGTAGGCGGAGATCGTCGTAACGGATGCAGTTGACCCTGGCGGCAGGTGGAGAGTCGTAGCAGATAACGGGTGGCTGTTTGGGGAACACTCGTGGTCGGTCCCCTCGCCCACACCATCCCCCAGATGACATGCTTCTACAGATGTTAACACGGTAAATGCGATAAGATAAACGATGCAGAAATTCACAGGGCTGCTTTATCCATTGGGCAAAGCGACAAGCTGCCGAGGGTGTCGTGATTTTAGGGGCCCAGAAATAGTGACTGTATAGCCACTCGAACAGTAAACCAGGAGTTAATTGTAAATAAATTTCCTACTGAAAGGTATTTTTGTTCTGCATTGTGACATCACGTGGACTTACCTATTGCAGTCACAACTCGGAACAACATCAACATATTTACGGCCATAAGAGGCTCAAATAACACTTGAGAAGTATTTTTGTGCGAGGGAATTGAGCTACAAGGTCATACTTTGCCCAGGGTCCACCATTGCATCAAAGCAGCCTTGATGATGAAAAATATTTTGTTTTCAAGATCTGTACTGCACAAGGATCTGTTGTGTTGGAAATATTTTGAATCTGAGGAAACTATTTGGAGCCTGAGGAGACTGAAGTAATAACGAATAGAGAATGTTTCATGTTGAAGAACTTTGTGATTTGTACAGCGGACCAGATATTATTAGAGTAATCCAGTGAAGGAGATAGTGATGGGCTAGACATGTAGAACATCTGTAGCTACCAGGATTTAGGAAGCAGCCACTTAGGACAGATCTTATGACGTGGGGGCACAAATGTGGTGAAGTGCTCCGGACTATTTTCATTGGTGGCCTTTAATATTCAGGCTCTATTGGGAAACAATTGTTGCTCCAAGGTAATTTAGTCCACGTAATTGTAATTAATTTATTCCATTATATTATCACCACCTGTATAGTTACACTGAGTTAATGGGGTTTAAGCAGCTGTGGTATGACGTTTCCACCCACTCTTATCTAGTGCTGAAATTATGAATGTGTGGAGTCATACCTTCACTCCCTTTTACGTCTTCATAAAGTACAAGAGCAGCTTTGTTTTTGAAGACAGCTGTCTTCTGGATCATTACGCTGTTGAGTCTGGTAGAAATGTATCAGCATTTCAGAGTTGCTTATTCCTTCCATCAGGGCAGGTAATAGTGTTCTTGGAAAACTGTGTGATTGTCGTGTTTTACGTGAAGCAAATGGTTGACTCTGGTGATGTCCGAGTACTGTTTTGTTGCAACACTTTTGGTTCGCGTCCATAAAAAGAAACGTTTACACACTTGGTTTGTTTGTTTACTTCTTACCTGTATTTGTTGCAAGACACCCGAACTTCGCTTAGCCCAACTGCAGTGCGTAGAATTCCTCTCGACAGTTCTCTTACGTAATCTTGTTTTGAGGTCAGCTTGATTCGAGCGTTTGCTCATTGATAACCATTTGTGTAGAGGCATAACGAGACATCCCATGTGGTGTGACGATGCACAAAAAAAAAGTTCTGGGGTCAGGAAATCGGTAACTGCTACCCAGCTCATTGTTAGACAACTGTAATGTTGGCTTTCACGACTACCGTACAAGCTCCTTTACTACTATCCGAAGTTTTCTGTCGAATGTAGCACACTGAGATGATAAATGCATACAAAATTTTAATCGGACGAAGTGAAGCAGAGAGATCGCATGGAAGATACGTGAGTGGATTCAGTTGGCTCAGGACAGGGTCCTCTGGCTGTAATGAATCTCCTGGTTCTATAAAATTCACGCACATTCGTGATGTTGCTGTTTCAAAGATTGCTGCGTAGTGTTAATAACTTCCAAGAGATGGCGGGTGGTGTCTTATCGTAAACTTTATGATTACGTAACACCAATGCAAAGACAAGTGTTACTACGTACGCTAGATTCTCTTCTGGAAACTTAATATAAAACGCTATTATTATTCGTCTGTTTTTACCTTGAGAATCCGGTTTTTACTTTTTTTAAGCATGTTAAACACTGCGGCTTTTACATGAGTTCCCTGCGTAGGGTTGTCACTTTCTGGGCATTCAAAATGTGCGTTTTGTTGGCGAATTTCCGCTGTCTGGATTTTGTAGTATGTTGTATAGTACATGGATTCTCACCCCTTTTTCGATGGCGTACCACCAGTAGTACGCGTAACATAGGTTGAGGAACGCTGGTATAGTAGATACCAAGGAGACAGGGTATTACATATTGGCTGACTCCATCTTCAGGGCGATGGAAATATAAGAACCTCTGAAACGTCGGTAAACTCGTGCGGAACTGCGCTCCGCAACGTCCAAGAAGATAGACATATTCAAAAGAATTGTTTTTTTTTTGATTAATCCGCAACTGTGTTTTGTTATATCTCGATTATTTGAGAAAGTCGATAGAAAAAGGTACACGTCTTTCGGGACACTTGTCAATTGCCTTCAACTCGCAGACGCTAGGATGTTTGACGCCATACGCAGCTACACCATTGAAATTAATGGCTTCCTTAATCCATCCTCATTAAGTCTTTTCATTTTCGCGTGGGTTTCGAAGAGAGACGTGCGGATATTTAATGTGAAGTTTTATTTTCATTCTTGGCAAGAAAGTTCGGGCCGCGCCCGACTACAGTACACGTTTGTTCCTATTTAGAAGTATCTTACTCTCAGCCTGCTTGAATAATGATCTTCGAGAAACTTTAAGAAGCTCGATTTGGGACGAAGTGAAGCAGAGAGATCGCATGGAAGATACGTGAGTGGATTCAGTTGGCTCAGGACAGGGTCCTCTGGCTGTAATGAATCTCCTGGTTCTATAAAATTCACGCACATTCGTGATGTTGCTGTTTCAAAGATTGCTGCGTAGTGTTAATAACTTCCAAGAGATGGCGGGTGGTGTCTTATCGTAAACTTTATGATTACGTAACACCAATGCAAAGACAAGTGTTACTACGTACGCTAGATTCTCTTCTGGAAACTTAATATAAAACGCTATTATTATTCGTCTGTTTTTACCTTGAGAATCCGGTTTTTACTTTTTTTAAGCATGTTAAACACTGCGGCTTTTACATGAGTTCCCTGCGTAGGGTTGTCACTTTCTGGGCATTCAAAATGTGCGTTTTGTTGGCGAATTTCCGCTGTCTGGATTTTGTAGTATGTTGTATAGTACATGGATTCTCACCCCTTTTTCGATGGCGTACCACCAGTAGTACGCGTAACATAGGTTGAGGAACGCTGGTATAGTAGATACCAAGGAGACAGGGTATTACATATTGGCTGACTCCATCTTCAGGGCGATGGAAATATAAGAACCTCTGAAACGTCGGTAAACTCGTGCGGAACTGCGCTCCGCAACGTCCAAGAAGATAGACATATTCAAAAGAATTGTTTTTTTTTGGTTAATCCGCAACTGTGTTTTGTTATATCTCGATTATTTGAGAAAGTCGATAGAAAAAGGTACACGTCTTTCGGGACACTTGTCAATTGCCTTCAACTCGCAGACGCTAGGATGTTTGACGCCATACGCAGCTACACCATTGAAATTAATGGCTTCCTTAATC
Organism: Zootermopsis nevadensis; assembly: GCF_000696155.1. Next base: position 252,493 of record NW_019059573.1, read on the forward strand.
CATCCTCATTAAGTCTTTTCATTTTCGCGTGGGTTTCGAAGAGAGACGTGCGGATATTTAATGTGAAGTTTTATTTTCATTCTTGGCAAGAAAGTTCGGGCCGCGCCCGACTACAGTACACGTTTGTTCCTATTTAGAAGTATCTTACTCTCAGCCTGCTTGAATAATGATCTTCGAGAAACTTTAAGAAGCTCGATTTGAATGTAATGTGGAAATCTAACTTTGAGGACGATTCTCATTCGGGAAGTCCCGGAGACAGAATATCCTAAAGGTTTTCGTGGTTTTTCTCATACCTCCAGGTAAATGTCGGGATAGTACCTTAAATTACGTCATGGCAGCTTCCTTCCAGATAATTTCCAATTCAGAATGATCTTATTGAAATAGGGTTGGGTAGTGTGGATTGGATTCATCTGGCTCAGGATTTGGAACGGTGGGTGGGCCCTGTGAACGCGATAATGAACCTGCTGGTTCCATAAACGATGGTGAAATTCTTGACTAACTGAGAGATCTATGAGTTACCGAAGAGGAAGCTGTTTGGGTTCAGAAGAATTGTACACTTTCTTCGTCTGTCTGACGACAGGTCCATATGAACAGGATCCTTCCATCCTTTTCTCGGACTGGGACCTGTTCATATACGTTCTTGGCAGATGATCCAGAAGTGGTTTGCCAATGCCTTCTTCTGTGTGTGAATGGAGTAATTGTTGGGATGCCACGGAGGAAAACTCCGTGTTGCCTAGACCACGGCCTTGCCCAACACAAGTTATAAATTCGGGCACCGCCGGGAATCGAACCAGAGACCCCAGGATTACCAGGCCACCGTTCTAACCGCTAAGAGCGAATAATAAGGTGCAATTTGAGGTTTACAATACCAAAACGTGGCAGTGGTCCAGAGATTGAAATATTTGCGTTTCAGGATGCTGTGGCAATTAAGATGCCAGCGTTCTAGGGAGCCTATCAGAATCAAGGTCACGCGGGGGTGTGCCCCGCCACGCCCCCCTATTGTTTAGTACAGACTCTGTGTAAGCCACGAATGTGCGCAGGTTTTAATGGGCAACTTTTGCGCATTTATGTCTGTTGAAATTTGAATAGGAGCCAGAATAGGGCAGACGATCCACTTGGAAGGCCGATTGATAGAGAGTGTTTATGGGTTGGGGAGGGGGGGAGATATCCGCCCGCAAGCAAGGGGTACAGTGCAGCGTTGTGTGTTATTTGTTTTACAATGTTTTGCAACCGATGGGCCCACCGTTTGAGATCCTGACTTTGTTCTTTTTTATTATGATTTATTTAATTGCAGCTGTTAATTGAAACATTTTGCGATGCGAAAAATACAAGGAAATGTTATACAGGGTGATCATTTTTTTTTGTGAACTCGTTAACTTTAAAGAACTTCGTGTAAAAGAGAACTGGGGGGGGGGGATGCAATGGATTTAGGAATGTCACTCTTCGTTGTGTGACAGTAATTAATATTGTTGGATTTGAAGTAGAAATTTACCGACGTTTCAAGGGTACTTACTGCCTCCGTCATCAGGGCACATGTTTACAGCAAGGATTCACAAATAAAATTATCACATTTCTCAGTAGCGTGTTGAGGAGGACCATACTGCCTCCATCTTCAGGCTTCAAGGTCGGTGATTTCGTTTCGAGGGAACGGTTTTTAAAACATTCCGCATTTAATCTTCGATTCAGAAACTTAATTCTTTGCCTAGCTCAGGCTAAGAGACGGACTTAAGTTCAGCCCTTGCCTTGAAACCCACACAGAATGGATTTCTACATTTTGGTGTTCCTGTTTTCAGTTTTGTGGTTGAGTGACTAAGGAATTTAGCCTTCAGGTTCCATTAGAGCCGGAAAATTTATTGAATAGCTGATCGACTGTCTTCTTAAGAAATATTCTTATCCATCGAGGTAATCACTTGCTTTACTCGAGAAGTACAACACATTTATTTAAGTGGTAAGAATGTTGTTGTATCAGTAAGCATCACTCCATAAACACGTGTGTGTGGGGGATGGAGGTAAAGCTCCACGCTTTCTTAATTTCAGCACTAGATGGAGACGAGTCCTTAGCTTCATGGATCCCACTGCTTTACGATTTTTAAGGATGCTGGGTGTATAGAAATCTAGTTGATACTCCACGACGATCAAGGAATCAGTCAATGTTTGTTGTGAGAGTCGTAGGAAAAGTTGGTGTAGGCAGAATACGGAGTTACTGAAGGTTGAAGCAGTTGGTGCGTGTATCGTATGTAATAATAAGCATTGCGGACGCGTGGTCATCAGTAGGAGGGGGCACTGTAGCCGTCTGCGGCCCTGTTGCTCTGATCATTCAAGTTTTTACTCCGGTTACATACACAAGTCTCTCTCTCTCACGCTTACAGCCTCTGAGGGCGTCCAGTCACTGCGCTGTGTCGTTCGTGTCTTGGTTTGTCGCGTGAGCTACCCGCGTCCAGTGCCTCATTTCGAATCTTTCCTTCGCGGTTTACCAACGACTCGAAACTGCTCCAAGTCGATCAAGATGACCGAAAATGGACGGAAAAGCAGCACGGGGGGGAGGAAAACGAGCATGTGTTCCGAGGAAGAGAAGGTAGACCGACGTATTTGCTATATGCATGCTGTAGCATTTGTTTTGTGTCAGAAATTGGCTTCTTAGTAGACTCGGGGTCTCGCAAGAGATTTGTAAATTGTAATAGTGTCGTAGAACTGAGAGATGATAAGAGAATATTAGTGTAAAATGAGATGTGAGGGGGAGAACGTTATTGGAATTGGGAATTAAAAGTCGAATTTCAGTTTTTGGAATAAATATTTTATAATAATCGAATATCTCTGTAAGATATGGTTTATATTAGAGCTGTGGACCGCAAAATCTCGGAGTTGGCCAGGAAGTCATGTGTATAGAAGACTCTAGCCAAATTATTAATTGATTGATTGATTTAATGACTGTAATAGGTTGTTCAATACAATTTTAAAAATGTTCAGACTTGTGAACAATCACGTGTCTAGGATTTCATGCTAACTTGGCTCGTTCTTGGGTTATGTAACGTCGAAGGATATGTCTGAATGATGAATTGGAAAGGATGTGGAAGGAGTCTGTCGTTGCGTATTATGACGTTGTCCTAGCATTTGTTTGGAGTGACTGAGTAAGACCACAGAAAAAATTCAAAATAACAGGCGCAATTATGTGGGGTGGCGGAATTTCACAAGAGGTCGTCATTGTACCATAACCCGGAGGGAGTTGAATCCAGTGGGATTTTGTATTTGGTATTTGCGACCAGACATGGACGCCCGCGGGCGTGTGTACAGGAAGGGGCGTAGAAACGCAGTTACTGAAACAGTTAAATTGGCCAGAACGGATTGAATTATGATTCGATCGTTTAACGACGCATTATACATTGAATTTGATGTGTGGCGTCGGTGGTAGGTTGATTTATTACCGATGTATTGGAAAGACTGTGGAGGGAAGTGGTCATGGCATATTTTAAGGCAAGATAATGCCCCAATATTTGCCTGTGACGACCGAGGAATACTACGAAGGATTCCAGTTTATTTAATAAAATCACACGTGTAGCAACAGTCCCAGCGGATCGTAACATCCTTCCTGAACGTCGCGGTCCAGCGGGTAGCACTCTTACTTCGTAGTCGGGAGGTCCCGGGTTCACATTTTAGCCCGGAGATCGGCTATCCTGGTTCAGGGGTTTCTCCTAGGCGAAAGGGATCGTACCTTAAATTAGGCCACGACTTATTTTCTCCACGTTCTTACCGATTCATTGTTTTATGGTGTTTATGTATTATTTGACGTTAAACAGTCCGAGGTGTTGGCAGCGTCGTTAAACAGACAATAAGGAAATAAATAACACTTCTTTGTGATTTTTTAAAAAAATATATGTACTTCATTTATTCATTAATTTTTATGTTCTTTTCGTAATCCATTGTAATATTTTGGACGAGTTTCTCCTGTTGTAGATTTTAATTATTTTTTAATTTCTAATTGTGTTATTCTTTCCGTGACAAATTTCTGGAAGCACAATGTGGAACAAATGTGTATAAACAGAAAACAGGTGTCCTAGCAGACTGTTTTTCGTGTTATGCTATATTCGTCTGCGTAATATCCGACAAAGACAGGTCTGTGAACTTAACATTGGCTTCGTTTCAGACAGGTTTTCCTGTACTGAAATATATTCATATGTTTTTTTTAAGTTTGAACTCCGAACGTAAGGCCGAAGGATCCAGTATTCAAAGATGCAAATGAATGAAAAATAAAATACCAAAAGGCGAAAATGTCCTCATGTCTCGTCACTAATCCATTACTGCTTATAAAGCTGAATGTCTTCTTAAACTCGACATAAATCCATGAGTGAGTTCGGCTTCAGTTTCCGTCCGTCTTTACTCCTAGGAATGGACATGCTTTTTCATTATTGAATTTGAGGCTGAGTGCTCTAAGAGCTTTTTTGATCGTGGCGTTGAAGGCAGAGGTTTTTGCCCTCACTGGTAATCGAACAGTGGTCTTACAGTTTACTCAGAAGTGCGCTGGTAAGGAGGAAGGGTCCGCGACCCGTGTCGGGCAATGTTCTGGAAAAAGTCGCCGTTAACCTTTCATAATCAGCGCAGCCGGCTCAAAAGTCCACTCATCTGCTTTCTTTCCGAAGCCTCAAGAAAAAGTGGAATACAGAACATAAAATGTTATATGACCTACTTTATGCATCATCTGGGCTTCGTATGTAAACAGCTGTTATTTCCATAAACAGCGTCAACCAGCTGATCCTTGTAATGGCGAGGCGTTGTGTTTTCTTCGCGGTACGGGCTGAATTATTATATATTATTTAGACGGGGTTCGGCTTTAAAGGGTTAACCAGTTGATATTTGTAATGGTGAGGCGTTGTGTTTTCTTCGCGGTACGGACTGGATAAATTACGTTTTCACAATAGAATTTAAGTTAGACGTTCAATACAAAATTTAAGTGGAGTAGGATATGAAGTGATCGGAGACTGGAGAAAATTTCATGAGCTTAAAATTTGTATGCTCGATATTATTACGATGATAAATCAGGGATGATGAGATGGGTGGGACATGTAGGGCGTAGGGGAGGTCATAAATATGGGTTTGTAACCTGGAGGGGGGGGCATTGTATTTGGCTTCTCAAGGGGTTCGTTGGTTCAACAGGCTTTAGAAATGAAGCATTCGGATGGATGGGCGTCAGATCTCTCTTATGCGTTCATCTCCTTGGGACTGGGTGCATATAAGACGCAGTTTAAGACCGGGAAGTAGAAAGTGGACTCGGCCATGTCTGAACGAGGTTATAACGTTTCATCATGTTGATCGATCGAATTTCTCGAGTGCCCTCGAGTGGAGGAGTCACGCCGGTTGTGTGCTCATAGACACGTAGAAGCTTCATCCATCCTCCGTCACAGCAGGTGGTTCTGTTGTGTGTCTGAGTACCGAACTCACGGACTGGTAGAAATGCTAACCTTTGCCCTAACTGAGTAGAGTTTATCTAAACTATTATCGAAAAAATGTCCTCAAATTAGCTAACGTTCTCCATGGATGAGAATCCTTACGCGGAAGCTGCTAGTTGATCAGCTAGTCAAGAGATCCGTCGCCTTTTATGGAGCCAACGCCAGCCCATTGGGCTCTGCTTTTGTTGTGAGATCTAATTTAATATTATCTTTCCATGTGTGCCCTGGTCTTCAAAGTGGTCTCTCTTCAGTTCTGTGTACGTTTCTAATCGTCTCCGGTTGTGCTACATGCCCCGCCAATCTCTCTGTCCTTTATATTTTTTAGCCGAGTTGGAGTTAATAAAGATTTACATCATGTACCAGTGCACTTGGTTTTAAACTCTGAAGATAGAGGGAATATTTTCCTCCGAAACGTTGGAAACGATTCTCAAGACCACAACCCAGAACCCGAAGGTCCTCAAATGTCGTATCATCATAATGTGTTTCTACTTGTCGTCCTGTTAATTCCAGAACGTCCGGTCCTGATATTCGTTTACTGCGTTACTGATACAAATGCACACTTCACACAGGCAGCTAACATTACGTACTATCTCGTACGTAAATGCTTTTTATGACGGAACTAAGCAACAGCAGTCATGTTAAATGACGTACAAACACTATTTAAACACTACAGGTTTATGGTTGTACATACAGTTATTAGTGTTTGTGTGCCAGTCAATACGTTTTCGTTAGTTTGTTAATTTGGCGAGTCTTCTTAACTATTAGATTTTAAAATGTGGCTTACAGATTTTTTTTAGGTCAAATTCTGTACTTCGTATTTCAGAACGATTTGATGTTTTGCACCGTGGAAATTATGGCGAATTCCCAATTTGATAACGAGAAAAGAAGTTGTAGTTAGCAACAGGTTTGTTGTGATTCTTTTTTTTTTGGTATAATTCCCTGACCTTTAGAAACCCAGACACTGAACGACGTCGAATCATGTGGTGTTGCTTATTGTGATGCGCCTTCACACTTTGCGTATGTCCTTTGTCACGTTTGTAATTCATGAACGCATTAATTGTTATATTTAAGAAAGTATTTCTGAATGAAATGCGAAAGACTTACTGCAGACTTAACCGGATTAATTGGCCCCACGAGTTGTGCTCTAGAGACCCTGGGTTTGGCGCACCGAGCGTGGTATTCCTCAGTCACACAAGGGGAATGGCTAAATAAACGTGAATAGCTTCATTTTTGTTATTCCGAGTTATTACAATTTTTCCTGTTCCTTCGAATTCTTATTTATTTGTTCATGAGTTGGTAGAAGTTACTCGTTACCCAAAAAAAAAATGAGATATACCGATTATTTGAACAGTGATTTGAGAAGAATGTGACAGGAAGTGGCAGTGGCCAATTCGAAGGTCTGCGGGCCGCCACTGCTTTGTACAGTCTTTTCAATAATTTGTCGCGCATGCATGCATCGCTTTGACGCGTCTGGCTTGCAGCCAACGTGACGGATATAAATACACTAGCTCTGTGTTCCGCTGGTCGTTAGCATTGCTCTCAACTTGTTTACTACCGAATTTTATTCTACGCTCTACTGGTTTGGGGGGGGGGGGGGGGGGTTGGTACATTAATAGCAACATTTTGGGCTAGGGTCCCTGGTTCTAATGCCGCTTCGGGAGTTTGTATTTTCGTTAATTTGCAATGTCTTTTTTTCATATTCCATTTTGAATACCTCGTTCAAGAAGCCGTATCTAGGTGATGTTACACGGCGTTGGGTACTAAGTTGGCCGTATTCTGGGTTGTAGCGCCGTGTAGTCTGGTAGAAGTTTACCGACGTTTCGGAGGTTCTTGCTGCCTCCATCATCAGGGAGTGGTATCCGAGAAGACGGTTACATTCTAGTCGTATCTAAATAACTCCGTGCAGCGGAATCGTTCTCTAGAAGCTGATAGTCGCTCAGTTGAAGTGATAAAAAGGTCTTAGAAGCGAAATTGGGTTGTGACCAATAGTTTAATAACCGCGTCGTCTTCCACGCAGCTCATGAATGGCAGTGTCAGAGTTTCGGCGGAGGCGGGACTGCCCTTATTCCGTGTAATTAATTTTCTAATAAAGCAACTGACGGAAACTGCCTCTTGTTGGCGTCAGTAAGGAGAGACATTCAGCTTAAGGGCCT
>NW_019059573.1:260304-279823 GCF_000696155.1 Zootermopsis nevadensis
GAGACCTAGACGTAGATGGGAGGATAATCTCAGGCGGGATCTATGGGAGATAGGAGTTGAAGGAGACTGGATTTTGTTGGTCCAGGACAGGGACCGGTGTAGGGCTTTGGTTGATTCGGTGATGAACCCTCAGGTTCCCTAAGCCATCTAGTCAGTTGGCAGTTTCGTGGCATGACTTGAAACTTTAAAATGAAGTGTTCGTACATTTCTTTGAGGAGTGCGATGAAACACAGTGTTGTTTTGATGTTTATGTTTACTGTGAGAATTCAAAGAAACGGTGACGCGTTTGCAGCAGAGCTCCGTGGCGCAGAAACAGCTGAATGGCTTGTTGACATCTGCAGAATTTTATACAGGCGTCCGTCCTTCACGGGATTGTGAAGATTAAATGCTCGCGTATCTCTTAAGAACGCGCTACAACACGTATTTACGTGTCCAGAAAGTGTGTAGTAATGGACAATTGAACCCTTGAAAGCCGAATGGTAATTATACGTACCAACTACTTTAGTTCTGCGTTTTACATCGATGGATTCTCGACGTAAACAAGGATTAATTCCGTGAACACCATCAACAAGTTTATTTTCGTAATGGTGACGTTAGGTTAGGCTAGTTACAGCGTTGTTTTCTTTGCGGTACGGACTGAATTATTAAATAATATTTAGACGAGCTTCGGCTTCAGAGCGGCCGTCTTGACACGGGCTTTCTTGGTTTTGCTCTGTCTTTAAGGAAATGCTGAGGAGATAATATTAAAACGGATCTAAAAGGATAGAGAGTAAGGATGAAGGATGTGTTAAGCTGCTTCTAGATAGGTCAGCGGTGGGCTTTTGTGAAGGCCATAACAGTTTTAGTAAGCATCGCTTATTGTATTGAATTAGAATGAATTGCGTGTTATATTCTGTTCAGGTTTTAGGAATTTGAACATGTTTTTGACGTTTTAAATCCACTTGTATTTGCGTGCTTGCGTTGTGAAATAGACGAGGCGTTTGTGCCAGAATTTTTCTTGTTCATGGCAATGATACTTTTGTCTCTCACTGGTAAACAAGATGTAGTTTACAGTGAAGAGTTAAGAAATTGCTTTCAGCCAATCTCAATTACTTAAAGGTCAACCTGGGTTCAAGAGGTTCACATATCGATTCCAGAAGCTAAATGTTATAATGGAATATGTTCTAGTAATCTGTGATATTCAGGCCTCTTCTGTCGTTCTAATGCAGATTTGTGTCTCCTCCGGTCTTTTCTCTTTACGCAAATAACACAAATAAATGTAGTTGCAAGCCAATCCACAGAATGGGATTCGAACCCATTATCGTATCGTTAGAATGATCTAAGACTGGGATGTGCAACTAGTGGCCCTCGGTTCGCTTTGTGCGGCCACCGAATCCTCTTTGATTCCCCAAAACTCTTACTGAGTACATTACATGTAATTTTTCAAACGATTGAATTAAATTTTTTTTTTGAAAAGAAATGAGATAAAATTTTGAATTTTAATGATTTATACGAAGGGGATCATCCCCGATGTCCACGATGGACCAAAATCACTTCTGATTATGTTTTTCATGCTTTTATCTCGGAGGGAACACTTTCTTCGAAGTTCACACGCGCTCCTGGCTCTGATTAAAAGGCGAAGAGGACACGTGTGTGTGACTTTCAATTCCGCGAGTACTTATCGAATTTCGATGTGTACTACTTCGCCGTGAGTGCTGTGTGCGAAGCTGTCGGACAAGTCCATTTAAATTCCGTATCGATCCTCAGCTGCGTTTCGCGACTCACAGATTTCACATCCTTCGGAAGTTAGACGTCTGTGTCTAAGCAGAACACTGAAAGAGGCATTATTAGCCTTGACAGCAGATGTAACTGAGCGGTAATGCTCAAGATTCGGCGATTTCACTTCCGGTTAAGAACCCTCGACTCCCATTGGACGGGGAGCTGGGTGGGCCCAGGTGGTTACGAGTCTCTGCCCCTACCGAGTATCTAACCTCGGCCTTCTACCCCGCCTGAATATAAGATTTAAATTGTAAGACTTGAGGTTCTCACAGCGGTGAGTATGAAGACTTCCGTCTTCTGGGTTGTTACGCTGTATAGTCTGGTCGATGTTAACCATCGCTTCAGAGGTCATACTGCCTCCATCATCAGGGCGATGAGTCTGAAGATGTCTGTCTTCTGGGTTGTTGCGCTGTGTAGTCTGGTCGATGTTCACCAACGTTTCAGAGGTCATACTGCCTCCGCCATCAGAGTATGAAGATTTCTGTCTTCTGGGTTGTTACGCTGTATAGTCTGGTCGATGTTAACCATCGCTTCAGAGGTCATACTGCCTCCATCATCAGGGCGATGAGTCTGAAGATGTCTGTCTTCTGGGTTGTTGCGCTGTGTAGTCTGGTCGATGTTCACCAACGTTTCAGAGGTCATACTGCCTCCGTCATCAGAGTATGAAGATTTAAATTGTAGATTCTATAGACGCTTTGACATATATTCGGTAGTATTCCTTGGATGGGGGATCGGTCCAAAAGCACTACAAGAGACAAAATATTAATTTTCTTAATAGCGATTTAACTGAGACGTGGGGGTGGGGGTTAATTTCTGCGAGTAATCAGACTGCCGACTGTGGCGAGTGCGTAAGTTGGATTAAGCTAAGTATATATCTAGCCAGAGGTCAGTGGGGTGACTTATATGTGGACACACGTTTGTGTTTGTGCCAGGACTAACACAATGCTGTTCACTGTGTGAAACGTGTTCGTCTAAAGGAGTAGGCGATTTCTCAATTTTTGTACCGAGCTGCAAACGTTCACGTCTCTGGGTTGTGTTCTTCCAACCCCGGGCTGATCCCGCAGACTTTCGACAGGGCTCTGCGACTTATATTTCTGTTCCATAATTGGTACCACTTGTAGAATTCGGTCAGAGTACGGACTGCGAGGTAATGGAATTCACACAACGTTCGTCTACAGTTAACTAATCAGACATCCGCTAACTTGTAACTAGCTACCTCAATGGAGAGGAGTTCTTGAGAACGCGATGGCACGCTCAGGTAGTCAAGAACCCCAGGTTAACTGCCGTGTTCACAAGAGCCCGCCACCGGTCCCTACCCTGAGCTAGATGAATCCGATCCAACCCTATTTTCCTAACATCCATTTTAATATTATACTTAAATCTACTTAACGATCTTGTGAGTGGTGGCTTACCATTGAAAAGTGGACTTTGAAGGGCGTGTATAGAACAGGCATCGTAGTTTTACCCCACAGTGTCATCGCGGTGGATTAAAGCTACGTTCAATACGAAGGTGGGAATCAGGAAGGATTTCAGAAGAGTAAAAGTCAGAGACACTTTATTTCTGAGGAGAGAAAGAGAATTGAATAGTTAAAGATTCTCAGGACAGAATGAGAGTCAAAGATGTTAAGGTGGTAAGTAGTGAGGGCTTCATAACAGAGGCAGAGACTTGATTTTGAATTTTACAACCACCCACGCAAAAAAAAAAAACTACTGGGAAAATGTAGCGGACCGCAGAGAGAACGCTTGTCGGTCGCGGGTTAGCTCAACATGTCACGATGTATGCAATAAATTCTGCACTTTATTGCAACTACGCCACTTCCTGTCTCGTTATTGCAGTTCATTGCGAGGCGAGGCAGTGTCCTTGTGCTGTTGGCAAACCTGCAAGCATAATCACTTGGGTTATTTTAATTTTCCACTTCCTATTAAGCAACAGATGGATTGATTAATGGGTTTAAAGTCGAACTGCGCTGGTTATTAGTTGCTACTGGCAACAAATTAAATCTATACAGAATAGAAAAATACACAAAAGTTACACTCTAAATTTTGACAGTTTCACATGGTGTGGCATACGTAATGTGTTGCATGCATGGAAAAAATGTCATATTTCGGTTTGAAAACTCGTAAACAAATTATTAGGTTGGGCAGTAAGGCGTAGATAGGATAACACAGAAATTTATTCCGTAAAAAAATAGTGTCTAGTGACTGGACTCGTGTGCCTCAGGACAGGTTTCAGTGGCGGACGTTTGTAAACACGGTAACGATTATTTGGGTTCTCTGAAAAGCGGTAAATTTTTTGACCATCGGAGGGGCTGTCGGTCTGTTAAATTTCCCAGAAAACTTAGTCGAATTAGACCATCACTTACACTCCTAAGAAAAAAAAATACAAGGGCCTTGGAACATGGGATTACAAGTAGTCTTCGTTTGTTTTAAGATTTATTTTATAGAGCGATATGATCTTTAAACACGATAACGTTTACAGTAATCTCATTTCGGATGAGCGTGTTTATATAAGCAAGGCAATAGCTTCATAAAAATAATTAACAGTCATTTCATTCTGTATAATTCAACGTAATAATTTCTCCGAACGTACGCTTTATGAGCTGCACAGATTACTTAAACCTTTAAAGCCTAGTGGTAAGTATATGTACCACCCGCTTTAGCAGTGTGCTATTGTGTGTTTTGTATTTGTGTGTTTAGTATGATTCTCACAATAAACAGAGATTATTTTCTTAAACAGCGTTAACCATTTAATCTTTCTAATGGAGAAATGTTGTGTTTTCTTTGCGGTACGGACTGAAATTTTAAATGATACATCGCGCTGTTGGTGGAGGTAAAGTTCTACCAGACTACACGGCGCTGCGATCTGGAAGGCAGGCATCTTTTTATTTTTCTTTGATAGCTTTAGCCTGTATAAACAAACGCCTTTCCACATACAAAGAATCTATTCTGACGCCACTGCATTTCCGATGCCCAGTTCTGAACAACCTTATCGACTGTCCGCAAATGCCCTCCACATTTGAAGGCAGTCTTCTCCAAGGACGCGCCATGGCAGTACCCACGATTCTTACAAAAATAATAGTTGCTTGCTTTGAACCAAAATTTTTTTTCTGATAACTTCCAGACACGCTTGTCAAAGCAGCCCACTTCTAAAAATATCTCTGTAAAATGTCGCTTGAACTCACATGCCAATTGTCTTCATGATTATGAATTGGACTTCCCCTCAACCCCACTCCCCCTCCGCCCAGTTCTCACTTACCACCCGCTCACTGCCTGACATTTTGAAATTTAAACGTTCCACTCTTCATGTCATGAATCTAAATGATTGGAGGGGGCGTGGGGGCTATTGGTTTTCGTAGTACGATTTCTCGTTGGCTATTCTAGTCCTATCCCGGAAATGACGTAGCTGGGAAGTCGAGGGGTCCCATGGAGCGCCCCACAGCTGTTGGGGTCCCCCTATTTGTCGCTGGTCAACGTCGGAACGAGAGAATTGCGGCTCTCCACTGCGCAGTAGGCAGGCAGGCTTCCTCGTGACACAAGTGACCACTGTTTGACCTCAAAGACAGACAGACAGGGAGGAAACTGTGTCCATGCCATTTTGTACGGAGAATTTAATTGGTGTAATGACGAGAAGCGAGAAACTTAACGCGCCATCTGTCGTGAAGTGTAATACCGTATCGTGTTCAAGTAGTTGACTTTGGTAAACAAAGTAATTCTGTAGTTAGCGACCGGAGCTAAACGAAACAAATTATACGTAGCACGAAAAAGAGTGACGGTTTTTTTTCGAAATTCGAATTATTATCCGGCAGAATATAACTCCATTTTGAAAACTGTTGGAAGGGATTGAGTTTAAATTTAGTGTTAGGGTCGGTTGAATTTGAAATTCGGGGTTGAGACTCTCTCTATCAGGGGCCCAACACGGCAGTGTCTTGCCCTCCCCCGGTCAACACCTGAAGTAGAACGAACTTCCGAAACGTCGTGATTTTAAATTAAATACTTTCTATTCAGGACTCACGAAGGCCGTTCGTTTGTTCGTTAATGTCTCGTATTCATGGACTGGCTTTCCAGCTCGCACGTGACCCTGAGGAAACCATCCGTCCGTTCTTCCTGTACTATTTAACTTTTCTGCGCAGCAGACACGCGTAATGGACCAGTGATTGTACACGAAGATCATTTTCACGTGCCTCTACGCCAGTTGTCTGAGAATCAGAAGTAAGATTGTGATGGTCTATTCGCACACCGGCCGCCATTACAACCGTATTACCGAATAATGAAGGGAGATCCCAAGAGACGTATAAATGCCTCAGAAGAAGAAAAATCTTGTCTTTCCTTCATACGTCCTTCCCTCTTCGTCCAAAATTATTTGCCATTTGAAGCCGAAGCTCGTCTAAATATTATTTATGAATTCGGTCCGTACCGCGAAGAAAACACTACACTTCACCATTACGAAAATCAGCTGGTTAACCCTTTGAAGCCGAAGCTCGTCTAAATATTATTTATGAATTCGGTCCGTACCGCGAAGAAAACACTACACTTCACCATTACGAAAATCAGCTGGTTAACCCTTTGAAGCCGAAGCTCGTCTAAATATTATTTATGAATTCGGTCCGTACCGCGAAGAAAACACTACACTTCACCATTACGAAAATCAGCTGGTTAACCCTTTGAAGCCGAAGCTCGTCTAAATATTATTTATGAATTCGGTCCGTACCGCGAAGAAAACACTACACTTCACCATTACGAAAATCAGATGGTTAACCTTGTTCAACTAAATAATCGCTATTAACAGTCGAAATCATGAATGGATTGGGTACGTTACGATGCCACGTAACTTTCAGATTGAACATCCCTTAAGAGAACTGTAAATGACCGTGTTCCCAGTTATGTAAATTAAACAATTTGTGCTTCGCGTTCCATGACAGCGGCAGACCGACTTGTTACAGCGTCATTCATCGTCTTTCTTAAACGTCTCCGCGTCTGGAATTTTGGAATCAGCCTTATGACGTCACACCATTTACTCCAAATGACCAAGTAAACAATTTTTGTAGCATGTCCCCCTGAAACATTGTTGCACAAAGTGTACAACGGCCTAGTAACAATATGAAGTTTGTTAACCTCACCCTGACACCTTCCATTTAACACATCTTATGACGTAATAGGAATGTGATATAATTTAGTCGTGGTTGCCGCTTGGAGCAGTAGTGTTGCTGATAGAAGTCTGTAAATATAAAACACGCAGGTTGTGAAGAAAGTTAGGGCGAAGTCGCTCGTCGCTCGTGACTTTGTACGGTTTCCTAATACCTTTTATCTTCGTTGCTTTTAAAAGGTGTTCCTGCTTTCGATTCGCTACCAGTGTCTGACGACTGTCAGCTGTTTTTTCACAATCCCGAGTAACCATGGCTACGGATTTCCTGAAGGTAATTGTTTCTGCGAGAGAGAGTATAAGGATGTGTTAAGACGAACGACAGTGAACTTAACTTCTCAGAGCCCGTACACTCTGTGTGTTTGAATCGATTTAATGCTCAGGTGGTGTGATTTGTACTCGTGTGACAAACTGGAAACGAGTGGAAAGGCAGACGACGATTATATCGAAATTTAACACTTCCTAAAAAGTGAATTTTTAACACTTCGTCAGTTGCGTGTAGGTTAACTTTCTAGTAAGTAAGATTGTTACTTACAGTTACAGGAATTTATGCTTAACAACTGTACGACGCAAGCCTTGCGGGTGCTAAATATTTCGGGGGTCGAAGCAGCTGGAGAGTGGTGATGACTTCTTATTGGTTTATAGTACCCGCCTGAGATTATCCTCCCATCTACGTCTAGGTCTCCCAAGAGAGATCTTCTCCTCTGGCTTCCCAAATAGTGGACCCAACCAACAAAATGGCTTACGGAACCCGAAGGTTCATCACCGAATTAACCAAAGCCCTCCACCGGACCCTGTCCTGGGCCAACAAAATCCAGTCTCCTTCAACTCCTATCTCCCATAGATCCCGCCTGAGATTATCCTCCCATCTACGTCTAGGTCTCCCAAGAGGTATCTTCCCCTCTGGCTTCCCGACCAATACCCGGTGAACAAATCTTGCCCCATCCATGCGTGCCACATGACCTGCCAATCTCATTTTCTTTACTTAATCACAGTGACAATACTTGGGGAGGAGTACAGATTTTTAAGTTCGTCATTGTTCAGCGAATATGGCTCACATATATGCGATTCTCAGTTTATAATTAAAAATCGTAATCATGTGTGTGTTGTGGTGCAGGACAATACCTAAACCCCTACAACTTGCCAAAACTGTGACGTGTCGTGGCCGATTTTATTCTTCGTGGATACATTCTTCAATATTAAGAAACAGGGTTCAATACAGCTTCTCGTCTGCTCCTCAAAACAAGCGAAAATAAAGTACGATTCGAGGATCATACCTTTTAATGAGTTTATATTTATCATTACAACTACCGTTACAATATAGTTCAATTTCATTACAAATTAATAGCCTGTTTTATAAACGCAAAGACCTTGGCCAGATAAGTGGGGCGTAGGGTAGGGATCGGGCAGGGTCCTGGCCATTCGGAGACCCTGCCCTTGCCCGTTCCCGACGCCACGCGTCCCTGCTCCGGCCAAGGTTTTGCCTTGACTGACAAGTTCATTTATCTGAAAACCGAAGACGCCCTGATGATGGAGACAACAAGGACCTCTGGGACGTTTAGTAAACGTCTACCAGAATCCAGAAGGCAGCCATCTTCGTACTCACAGCTGCGAGAGTCTAAATCATAACGTCTTGAGAATTTTCCACAACCGAGGACTCGGGTCCCATCGTGGACCTGTCACACGAAGCTGACACGAGGGGGTTAACAGTGTCACGTAAACGCCTTTCCTCATGGTGCGTATTCTTGGCCGTAGATAATAAATTTACGGAAAATTTTAAAGCAATATTAATTAAGTTCTGTTATTTGCTGAGACCGCGAACCATTAGAAGGCCCCGCCGATGCGACAGGTCCGGGCATGCGTGCCTGTCTCTTTGCTCCGTCGTGATTAGATTCTTCTCTTAAACGGGGAAAATTAGAGAGGTCGTAACTCCCGTAGGAATTAACCAAACACATGGCCATATTTGGCTTCGTAACCAGCTGTCTATCTCCTGACACGGACGGATCTGTACCCCGTGGGATAACCACGTGTTCGCGTGCATTTTGTCCATGATTAAGTGCGTTCCCTCTGCGTGAATGGTGAGGACCTACAGTGATCTCACTGTTATTAATTTCGCTCGTTTGTTGTGTGTCGTGATAAATTTCTTCCGCGATCTGCGTTGAGTTGCTGTTGGCCACTCCCCTTGGAATCTCCGGTGTCCCCTGTTTCGATGGACTTTGCGCACTTGGCACAAGTGGGACACCACTGGACCCTTGTCCCTCTTCGTGTGTTCCAACGTCAGCCACTTGTTCTCTCACGAGGGGGTTAACAGTGTCACGTAAACGCCTTTCCTCATGGTGCGTATTCTTGGCCGTATTTGGCTTCGTAACCAGATGTCTATCTCCTGACACGGACGGATCTGTACCCCGTGGGATAACCTCGTTTTTGCGTACATTTCGTCCATGATACAATGCGTTTCTTCTGCGTAAATAGTCAGGACTTACAGTGATCTCACGGTTAATAATTTCGCTCGTTTGTTGTCTTTCTTCATCATTTCGTCGTGTGGTCGGCTTCCTGGTGATTTGCTGCGAAACTTCGTCCGTCCCTTTACGACATTTCTTGGTCACTGCCCTCTTTATCCACCGGAAACCCTTTTTAACTGAACTGAAGCCTTTTCGCAGGGATGGGACACCCCTGGACTTGCGTCCCCCTCTGTTTGTTTCGACTTTAACTTCGTGTTCTCTTAAGGAAGGGCGATCACGGTCGAGTATACGCCTTTCGTTACAACGCGTATCCTTGGGGGAATTTCGCTTCGTGACCAAGCGTCCCCTAACTCCTGATACGGATGCATCTGTACCCTCTGGGACAACCACGCGTTCGAGTAAATTTTGTCCATTAACAACTGCGTTTTCTCTGCGTGAATGATGAGGACCGTCAGAGATTCCACTGTCATTAATTTCGTTTGTTTGTGTTCCTCTGTCTTGACAAATTGCTCGCGTGCCCGGCGTTCTGGTTTTGTTTTGACGCCTTGTGTGATTTCTTTGGTAAATGCGTCTAGGATACCGCTGATACTCTCTTCGGGGTAAGCGGTAACGTGGTCTCAGCGATGGGACGTCACTGGAACCGGTGGAATCTTCGTTTGCATCACGGCCATCAGATGAATCTCTAAAGATTGCAATTACATTCTGTGGGATTACTTGGATAGGACGTTCTAGAGGTCGCGGGCCTCGTGTGTCAGACTCAGAGTTTGCAACGAATTCGTTTTCAGTTACGTAGACGTTGACGGTGTCCTCACTGTCGATGCAGAAAGCCGCGTTAGCTGCCCTCGTCAACCATTGCGAAAGGTCCATGACTACCGTTGTGATAGACTGTCGGCCTTCTGCCAGAGTCGGGGCCCTGTACGAAAGAATAAATGTCAAAGTTATTTAAACTCGCATCTAAGACGGGTTAGAGATTCAGTTGAGACATTAGAGCAGACTCCCGATCATCCGAAGGCGGATGAACCGGGTAGCGGGTTAACCTGGGTCTATCTACTTTAAACGAATATTGAAAATCGATTTAGAAACTACGTTGTAAAAACTTAGAACGTTTAGAAATAAAGTAATAAATACAAGAATCTCATAAATAAAATATTACATCAGCCTTGTCCCTCGAAACAAATTTATAATTAATCAGAATGTAACAATTTCTGAATCTCCTAAATTTTGAAACTTTGTAAACACCATTAAATTCAAAGGGTTCAATTCTTTTTTAAATTTCGAACTCCAAACTTAACATTTTTTAATTTCCACATTTCAGATTTTAACATTTTGAATTCGTATTTAAATAATCTATCCCAACCTAAAATTCCCTAACCGAATCTAAAGAAACCTAACCTAACCTAACGTTCACATACACGAGCATTTTGGACGATCGCCGCTTACATCAATATGAACCGCGGTTTCCATAGTAACCACCATAAACAGTAAACAAATTCCCACTACCTCTCACCGCCCGAAATTTCTTCCTCCGCCATTTTATCACCGCTCGTACGATATTCAAATTTCGTCCAAATTCTTTCATTTGTTCCCGAGTTGAATCGAGTGGACGGACATAATGCGGACTTCGCCCAAAAAATGCTTAACTCTCGACATCATTTAAGTAATAATTCAGTTGTAGCGAAACCGTTTTATTTTCGAAAACAGAGCGACATTACTTTTAAAAATTGTTGGCATGTACAACATTAAATTTTACATTTTATTATTTAATCTTTAACAATTTAAATATTGCATGTCCCAAAATAAACTTACCTCGGAGTGACGTTGTCTCCACCCTCAATCATGTCGTGACCTGACTGAGGAAAATCATTTCGCCTGACGTAATTGGCTACACGTGAACATGCCATATATACTGTGTTTATACACCACCTCACCAGATCGCGTATTCCGTTCATCCTGATCTCTTGATTAGTTTTTCTGTTCTTACTGAAACGTCCGTCCGCCAAGGTTTGTTTACTCTGAATCAACAACTTCGCTATTTGCAATTTCTGTGTATACGCAAAGACTTCCTGTTGACTGTTACCATGGTTTCTTATGGTGGCTTAATTTGTTGATATGAAATGCATTGTTGCGGGCGTACGAAATTTCGTTGTTTGTTGTCAGTTTGAAGTTGTCACTAACGTGCTTCTTATTGTCGACCGTAAAAACACTACTCAAATGTGAGAATCATATGAATAGACGCTATGCAGTCTGACCTACTAACAACGTCGTTAAAGAATTTTCAATAATAATTTGTGAAACCTACGACAGTGGAGGAAACACTAAAATGAATACGTCCTTTCAGTTCATTGATCAAATCTCAGTGGTAACTATACATTAGCAGTTTATAACTTCGTTTTTCTTAGATGGGCTTAGAAAATTTCGCCCTGAAGTGGCTGTCTCATGTTAACATATGCCACCGTCCCAAAAGTAATATCAAAAATCCTATCGAACCTATTAAGACCATGCTCAGCTTTTCTCCTTGTTTCACTTCTAATCGTTGTACCTTCTCAACTTCCGAACGCCTTACCTTGTCTTTAACCTAACCTTTACCAGAGGGACGAGTGGGAACTGCCTGGGAACCCATGTAGTCGAAAATTAATACCACCGTTAAGTATAGCATGCCACTTCTCTTCCTCAGCTCAGATTTTCTCTTCAGTCATTCAATCAGTCATTTAACCAGCCATTCAATCAGTCATTCAATGAGCCATTGAATCAGTCATTCAATCAGCAATTGAATCAGTCATTCAATCAGCCATTCAATCAATCATTCAACCAGCCATTGAATCAGTCATTCAATCAGCCTGAATGGCTGATTGAATGACTGACCATTCAATCAGTCAACCAGCCATTCAGTCATTCAATGAGCCATTGAATCAGTCAAGAATTGTGAGCCTGTTAGTGGCAAATGTCTAATTCTGTCAGAGAAGTGTATTTTCTCACAGAATTATTGCCAAAAATGTTGTGATAAATGATTATTTCTTAGTTTAATTAATGACTCTGTCATCTGTGTGGATTACGTAAAGCCGTGTTTATGTATTTACGTGGAAAAGCACTGAATATTTGTCGGAATAGACGACTGGTGTCGGGGTCAGAGACCAGGGTCTCCAAATCTCCAAGCATCGACTGTGACGTTCGGCGGTTGTAGTAAAGGGGCGGTGTGTGACCGAGCAGGTTAGTTCAGCGGTAACTCCCTAGTCTTGTGTTCAGGAGTGTCTTAAGTTTCTTTCCCTGAATGAAGACGGAAAGAGGCAGAAACTCAGTTTCCGAACGCAAATGAGAGTCCAGTCCGCCTATACCAAGTTTCATAAACATCCGTCAAGTAGTTTTGGAGGTGTAACACTCGCGGACTGGACTTCCGTCATCCAAATGTCTTTAAGTGTATTTTGGTTCAGCTGTGAACTTTGGAAAGTTTACAAGTTTTTATTTTTTTAAATTTTTTTTTATTTGGTCGAGTTTTGTGTCGTTGTTATCGTAGCTTGTTTGGTGTTGAACACTTTGCATCTTCACCTGCTCGCCACTCTCAGAACACTGCCTTACGCGCTGTGATGTTGCCAGTGCCGACATTGCTACATCCTGGCCGCGAGCCATGGTTATATTTAGAGCTCCATTATGTCGTTTCTTCTCTTACTCAAATGATCTCCAATCTCCACGAAGGACTTCGACCATGCCTTAATACACGATTACGTTCATGCAAGTGATCACGAAGTGCCAGACACAAGTGCATTTGTCTTCTGAAGTCATGCCATGAACGACGTCTGATTTAATACCGAAATAATATAAACACATTAAATTTTGTGTGTCAAGGTCAGGGTTTTTGGCCTACAGACGATTCGTTCGTGTGAGATTTGAGATTGTCACATGTTGTCTTTCTGGCAACTTCGGCGTAATTTGGTCTGCATGTGGGCGACATGAAGTTCAGTACACAAAATGTGGAATGTGTACTTTTATTTGCGTATTTTTATAAATTATATGCAATAAAAATATAATATTAATAATAATAATAATGTAAAAAATTTAATTCACAAACTAGGCTGAGGTTGTGTTTATTTTAATCCGGTCGACGTGTAGAGGTTTACCATGACCTCCCCATTCACCGTTCACTTTGTCACTTTGTGAAACGAAGACGACAGGAAACTCCTGTATACATAATTCTAAGTTTATTTTCCTTTGTGAAGTAACAAAAGTGGCCTTTGAAATTATTAAGAATGTAGCATTCATATAATAAAGTAATGTGTGTTAAGTAAAGAACATTTTACAACCAATATGAAGGTTTCTACGATAGAAACACTTTCTTCTTGAGTCTGTCTGTACCATCCCTTATACATTATTCAGTGTGCCATTTTCTCAGCCCAGATGTTCCAAGTCCATGATCAAGTGAATTCTGTTACAAATTTGATGGAACGCCTGAGATGGGAGCAAGGATTCGTGCTCTTTCGAATGTTGGGTTGCATACATGACAGGCTTAGCACGTTTATGCTTTCTATTACACACTTTATACGAACTGAACGAGCGATGGGGATGTCTGTCTGCCCGTGTTTAGTTGTTCGATGAAGTTTGATCTTGTGGATCTACGCTGAAAGTTGACAGGCCAGGTCCGTTAAGTATAATCCCTGCTGGTACTTAGGACGAAAGTCAAGTAAGAACTTGTGAAATTTATGGTCTGTAAGTTTGCTTAAAATGTTTGTGGATAGTAAGTGCCCTATATTTAGCGAAACACATATAAAAGTAATTTATGGTTTTGGCACCACAATATTTTCCTGAAGACTTGGTAGTGACTCAGCTAGTTAAGAAAATTCTTACTTTTACAGAACCCAGAGTTATTTTATAATGTGCACAAGAATTCGCCACTGGATCACGATGAATTCAGTACATAATCTCACACCCTGTTTGTCTTAAAATCCATTTTAATATTATTATATAATCTGTTTAGGTAAGGTTTCCCCGACGAAAAATTTTGTATGCATTTTTATGTAGTCTAATGCTTGGACTGTCGAATATCTGTCAGAAATTTAGCCAAATTATCATTTTACGTTGTCGTATCTTTGCTGATGATTAGAAATGAATGGATTTTAATTTGAAATAAAAGTCAGTGCGAATTTAAGGTACAGAATTGCGAAGACTGTGTCTAGAAACTCTTTAATCAAAATAGGGTACACTTGCTGGTTTAAAATTTTGAAAATAAAAGGCTGACAAGAAACACAGGCTTTGTTCCAGGTGGCTAGTTGTGCCAGTCTGCACATTATGTTCCACGAACTTCACAGTCTTGGCCTCATTGTAGTTGGCTCTTTTGACGATCTGCCTAGAACTGGCATCTTCTAGATGGAGCAGGACATCCTTCTGTTCTACTGGTGCCTTCGGCTACGACCTCCGACCTCAGTCAGTCTACTTGCGGTGCTTGGGCGTGTTGGTAGCTAGCAATTTGGAAACTGAGCGTAAATAATTGATAGTAAAAGTGATTAGTGTTTGTGGTATTTCGTATGATTCATGAGAGTAAAAAGCGATTATTTGCTTGAATAGCGTTAACCAGATTATCAATTTTAATGGTGAAGAGTTGTGTTTTCTTCGCGGTACGGACTGGATTCTCTAAATATTATTTAGACGAGCTTCGGCTTCAGAGGGTTGACCAGCTGATTTTCGTAATGGCGAAGTGTAGTGTTTTCTTCGAGGTACGGACTGGATTCTCTAAATATTATTATTAATATTAATTATTAGTATTATTAATACATATCTGTGGCGTCTATACGGATTTGAATTTCTTCCTTAGATTCATTGACGTGGGTTAAAGTCATTCAGAGTCCATCCCACCTACTAGGAGACTGATTCGTGGTACTGATCTTGCGCGTAAATATTTGAAGAATTTCGTACGTGTGTTTCGACAGTGTCGTGTTTGTTTTGAGCTTCTATGCTGTTGAGTGCAGTTTCAGAGGGAATCTATTGGGAAGGTTGTTCTTACGCGCTGTGTTATTAATTTATCCTTGGATAACAGATGAAACACTCGGAAATAGTCAGATTAAAAAAAAAATAGTCTTGACATGTACAGTAGTTGAAGACAAATGTGTACTTTTATTTGCGTATTTTTATAAATTATATGCAATAAAAATATAATATTAATAATAATAATAATGTAAAAAATTTAATTCACAAACTAGGCTGAGGTTGTGTTTATTTTAATCCGGTCGACGTGTAGAGGTTTACCATGACCTCCCCATTCACCGTTCACTTTGTCACTTTGTGAAACGAAGACGACAGGAAACTCCTGTATACATAATTCTAAGTTTATTTTCCTTTGTGAAGTAACAAAAGTGGCCTTTGAAATTATTAAGAATGTAGCATTCATATAATAAAGTAATGTGTGTTAAGTAAAGAACATTTTACAACCAATATGAAGGTTTCTACGATAGAAACACTTTCTTCTTGAGTCTGTCTGTACCATCCCTTATACATTATTCAGTGTGCCATTTTCTCAGCCCAGATGTTCCAAGTCCATGATCAAGTGAATTCTGTTACAAATTTGATGGAACGCCTGAGATGGGAGCAAGGATTCGTGCTCTTTCGAATGTTGGGTTGCATACATGACAGGCTTAGCACGTTTATGCTTGATTGAGCCCATCGTTTATGCTTTCTATTGCACACTTTATACGAACTGAACGAGCGATGGGGATGTCTGTCTGCCCGTGTTTAGTTGTTCGATGAAGTTTGATCTTGTGGATCTACGCTGAAAGTTGACAGGCCAGGTCCGTTAAGTATAATCCCTGCTGGTACTTAGGACGAAAGTCAAGTAAGAACTTGTGAAATTTATGGTCTGTAAGTTTGCTTAAAATGTTTGTGGATAGTAAGTGCCCTATATTTAGCGAAACACATATAAAAGTAATTTATGGTTTTGGCACCACAATATTTTCCTGAAGACTTGGTAGTGACTCAGCTAGTTAAGAAAATTCTTACTTTTACAGAACCCAGAGTTATTTTATAATGTGCACAAGAATTCGCCACTGGATCACGATGAATTCAGTACATAATCTCACACCCTGTTTGTCTTAAAATCCATTTTAATATTATTATATAATCTGTTTAGGTAAGGTTTCCCCGACGAAAAATTTTGTATGCATTTTTATGTAGTCTAATGCTTGGACTGTCGAATATCTGTCAGAAATTTAGCCAAATTATCATTTTACGTTGTCGTATCTTTGCTGATGATTAGAAATGAATGGATTTTAATTTGAAATAAAAGTCAGTGCGAATTTAAGGTACAGAATTGCGAAGACTGTGTCTAGAAACTCTTTAATCAAAATAGGGTACACTTGCTGGTTTAAAATTTTGAAAATAAAAGGCTGACAAGAAACACAGGCTTTGTTCCAGGTGGCTAGTTGTGCCAGTCTGCACATTATGTTCCACGAACTTCACAGTCTTGGCCTCATTGTAGTTGGCTCTTTTGACGATCTGCCTAGAACTGGCATCTTCTAGATGGAGCAGGACATCCTTCTGTTCTACTGGTGCCTTCGGCTACGACCTCCGACCTCAGTCAGTCTACTTGCGGTGCTTGGGCGTGTTGGTAGCTAGCAATTTGGAAACTGAGCGTAAATAATTGATAGTAAAAGTGATTAGTGTTTGTGGTATTTCGTATGATTCATGAGAGTAAAAAGCGATTATTTGCTTGAATAGCGTTAACCAGATTATCAATTTTAATGGTGAAGAGTTGTGTTTTCTTCGCGGTACGGACTGGATTCTCTAAATATTATTTAGACGAGCTTCGGCTTCAGAGGGTTGACCAGCTGATTTTCGTAATGGCGAAGTGTAGTGTTTTCTTCGAGGTACGGACTGGATTCTCTAAATATTATTATTAATATTAATTATTAGTATTATTAATACATATCTGTGGCGTCTATACGGATTTGAATTTCTTCCTTAGATTCATTGACGTGGGTTAAAGTCATTCAGAGTCCATCCCACCTACTAGGAGACTGATTCGTGGTACTGATCTTGCGCGTAAATATTTGAAGAATTTCGTACGTGTGTTTCGACAGTGTCGTGTTTGTTTTGAGCTTCTATGCTGTTGAGTGCAGTTTCAGAGGGAATCTATTGGGAAGGTTGTTCTTACGCGCTGTGTTATTAATTTATCCTTGGATAACAGATGAAACACTCGGAAATAGTCAGATTAAAAAAAAAATAGTCTTGACATGTACAGTAGTTGAAGACATTTATTGAATGGTTATTATTGAAGGGAAACTAAGTTAATATTATTTCATGTGATAAATTTAATGTATTAAAAGATAATTTACATATTCATCGGTCGTTTGATTAACGTTAAATGACCAGCCGCTGAAAATTGTATTCTGTTTCTTTGATAGCTTTTGAGTTAATAGTGTATTATAATCTATGAAGATGTCTGCCTTCTGGGTTGTTGCACCGTGTAGTCTTCTAGAAGTTTGCGGACGTTTCAGAACTCCTTGCTTTCTCCATCATCGACCTGAAACGACGGTAAACTTCTGCCAGACTACAAGGTCGAACAGCCCAGAAGACAGACATCTTCAGAACGTCAAACCCTACATATTATAAAATATAATAATTTGTACAGCAGCTTGGAAGGGCCCAGATGTGTTCTTCGCGACGAATATCAGGATGTGACAATGTTAGCGATTGTAGACTCAGTTTCGTGCGTTGTTAAGCATTTTGCCTCAACAGCCAGTGACGTCGAGGAGGAACTGACACTGCCAAGGCTCAGTTATCTTTGCCTTGTTCCAGATGTCTCGTTTCCGACTTCAAAGTTCTGTCAGTTGGACTAGAGTTTATTCAGATGTTAAATTCGACCTGAACAGAAATGACTGTTCCTGGTCTTCGCGTCCCAGACCTTGCATCGCGATCCTTTTGGAACAGAATTGATGCTGCCAAATTTAAGACAGAATCCGTGGAGCTCCAGCACACATCTTCAATTATGTTACATTTCTGTTCAAGTCCGGGCTTACTGTCCTGTTTGATGTAATTCGTGATTTTCCTATCCCATTGGCTAAAACTTTGTACTATAACTCTTAAACCTCTGTGGTAATTATATGTACCATCAGCTTCTTTGACGATAAGTAACCCCTTGTTTTGTCTACAGTGTCTTTATGGCTTTAATATGATTGCCAGTGTAAACAGCGATTATATACTTAAACAGCGTTAACAAATTGATATTTGTAATGGCGAAGTGTAGCTTGTCAGAATAACACGTTTATGCGAACGGAATACGTTTTTATTATTAAGTTATAGGCTAACGACGTTATTCTGGGCTGAGACATTCAGTGCGTTAGCTTCTCACCACTGAAACCTTGCGCGGTGGACAGATTCCTGTGAATTCATTTGTCTTTCCTGTGTCTGGATCATTCCACCGCTGATACATGTTCATTCGGGCATCTTCTGTGGGATGCTCTTCAGAGGCCCAGTTCCGCAGACACTCTGACTGTCTCACCCCATCTTGAGGACACTTGCTGAAGTCCTACGTACCAGAATCTGAATAGAAGCCATCCCCTTTAAGTGAAGCCAGCGGTAATAATATTGATCCATTTCCACCTTTGTTCTCTACGTCGATAATATCATAAATTCTTAAGTTACCCATCTATCGTCTCTGTATCATTGTTTGCATACATGCAGGCGTTCTTTAACTGCATTATTTTCTTAATAATACTAGCTGTAAAATATTAAGTTACTCGTATTATTGTGAATTTATGATACAATCAGCTTTTAAATTGCTTTTAGATACAAATTTTCTGTGTTGTATTTTTTCCTTATCGTGAATGCTTCGACTTTTGTGGGCCGTGTTCAGGAGTTAATACATGTAATAAGTATAGATTGCTTAACATTTTTAGTTCGCCTGAAGCATTTCAAAGTAAGTATAACTGAAGTTTCGTTCTGATGAGCCGTGACGTTTTTATTTGATTCTGTATCAACTGCTAACCATGTTTGAGCAACCATGGCGCTATACCTCAGTAGGTACAGTGACTGACCGCTGGTTGGGCGCCCGGACTTCGATTCCTGTCAGGGGCAGGGATTGTTCCTCTAGTCTTTGCATATGTGCGCGTATGTATGAATTATAGTGCGCAGTTCTGTGGCCTGTCCAGCCCTTCACTTTTCGCCTTGTCAATTTAACTCT
>NW_019059573.1:288565-316267 GCF_000696155.1 Zootermopsis nevadensis
ACCAGACTACACAGCGCAACAACCCAGAAGACAGAAATCTTCATACTCTGATGACGGAGGCAGTATGACCTCTGAAACGTTGGTTAACATCGACCAGACTACACAGCGCAACAACACAGAAGACGGATATCTTCATGGGTATACAATTTCATCTTTTAACTTTACATATCATACTTTGTCTTTCTGTAGCTTCAGAAAAAATTTCAATGCCAAGAATTATCTTATTTCAACATTACTGTACTTCTCAGCCTTGAACAGTGGCTTAGTTGTATGTTTTCTTAGATTTAGATTTTTATTGAGGGTCAATCAGCCTTATTGCAGCCTGTCTACATGTGCAGGGAAACGTTTCACATAATAGCGTGGACATACGATATATCACTCCATGAAGACTGAACTACCAATAAACAATACAGTTCTGTGACCCACTGGTGGTCTTCATGGTAATGAAAATTTACTTGCACGATCCACCAGTGACCCTCACGGGAGCCAGAATTTTAAGTGTGATATAAATTTCAGCCGTAAGGATCTGCCACTGAAGCAGTGTAAGACAGACATACTGCTAATAACTGGGGTGCTAAGCTCATATGCCAATGTGGTGGAAAAGCTGCATCGTGAATTGGAGAAGACAAAGGCCACTTTACTCAAGATTGAACGGGCAGGAGACGTCCTCCTGCAAGCAGTGAGTAAACAGATCAAACAAACACATAAAAGTACCTTGCCTCTTTGAAAAAATTATCTTAATGCTTACAGTTTGTGTGCAGTGGAATAAAGACATATAACATTTTTTTATTTCCTGTGTGCATGCGACTCATTTTTATATAAAGTCTGAAATAATTCCCTCTTAGAAGAATTGTAAATGTTTCGTTTCCAATAAAAATGTTTCTGGGGCCTGGGACATGGTACTGTTGAACCTTCTGATATTTGCTGTCCTCTGTTGGACATAAACCAAGTTACATTATAACGAAATTAAATCTAATTTAAAGTGAAAGATTATCTCTTTTCTGTAAAGTTTGTTACAGTCTCACGATATCATTTAAGTATAATTTTTTGTTTTATATATATATATTTATAAAATCTATATTTTTATTTGAAAACTCTCTTGAGTGACTTGATGGTAGTGCCTAATCTGTGCAGCTTCTGTTGAAAAGGAGAGAAGTAAAGTCAAGCTACCCTGCTACATGCTATGGAGGCACTAGAGGGGAGAGAAGGTATAGCTCCTACTTATTCTTGACCTCAGCATTTAGATGGGTACAAATCGTTAGCATCCTGCACCAGTCATGTTATACCCCCCAGTACCCATTAAATAGGTAACTGGGTGGGCCTGGATGCTGAAATTAGAAGAGAAATCCTTTTCCTCTACTGGTGATTGGACCCCTGTCGTGTAGTCTATAGATGCTGTACTGACTGAGCAACCTCGACTCATAAAGGAGAGAAGTAGAGATATCAATTTTTTTTTTTACCTTATCAGGCTTATGAATGAATAGTTTACTGTTATGTTCATATTTTGTAATCCTTTGTTTCACAGCCAGAGAAAGTAGCACATAGCATCCTTCTGTTCTGCAAAGGACAAGGATTGCTCACATCATTGACACTGCCTGGAGTAGAGAGGCAGAGGACGTTCTCAGGTAGCTCGGGTGACGGTGAAGGTCGGCCACGACGCCTGTCCCGAGGAATGAGCATGGAAGAGTACGACAAGCCTAATATCCGACGACTCTCCATCACTATCAACAGTGACAATTTGCCAAACAAGCACAATTAAACTATTTTTACATATCAGCTACATACACCTGTTCATATCAGAGGACCTGGTATCTTGTGCTCACTTCCTGTTCCCAGAATGAGTTGGCTCCTAGTAGATGATGAGCATTGAATTGAGTGTAATCAGACTTATGATTATAGGGCCTGGCATCATACTGCCTGTAGCAAACAGAAAATTCTGCTCCTCGTGTTAGGAATATAACCAGGCACAACAGCAGACCACCCACCACCTTAACAAATTGAACTATTTTTGTAAATTTGTGCAGGATCCTAATGTTACTTTTCTTACTGATTTAACAGACTAGTAACTAATGTTGAATTGGATCAGGTCAGATGAAGTTGGGAAAAATGTACAGTGTTTAGTAATCAAAATTAATAAACATCATAAACAATTAACAGGATATAAAGACAAACGGTAACAGTTGTTACATAATGAACACCAATTAATGTGTCATATCATTTCAGTAACAGTCATAAAAGGAATAATACGTTTTCTATTCATACCATTTACCTTCCACTGTGTTGTATCTGCAGAGACTTTATTACATTTGGTTTGGAATGCTGTGGTTTCATCATTCGGTCAACGTCTTGCAAGATCATTTTACCTTTGGCCTGTCTGTGTCATTGTAGGTACAACTCAGCTTGGTGTCGTAGGGTTGTCTTACTATCAGACGTACGAGGAGTTGGTTGCAGAGTAAAGTGTGAAAAGTTGTTAGGAGCAGGGCATCTTTCACTGAGTTTCTGTTTCTGCAAACATGGAAACACTTCATATTGAGTCAGAAGTGTATTGGGGAGTTTTGGAAGCTTTTTATAAACCTCGACCACATTCTTGCTACCAGTTGATATTACCCTAATGCTCTGTTATACCAGTCTTGTTCTTAACATCCAACTTATTACCATCAGTCTGGTCTATATAAGTCTTCCAAAACCTCACGGTGCACATTTATCTTGAAGATGGCTAATGCAGCATTTACTAAAATGTTGGAAAAACCTCAATATTCCCCAAAAAGCCAAAGTTCTACGATATCCATTAATTATACTACACAAAATGTAGGTCTACATTCTGTTCTCTGATGTTAATTAAAAGAAATTGAACATGGCAAGCAGCTGATTATTACATTTTAATTACTTTAAAAAATCCTTCATTCAGGATCAGAGCATACATATATGTTATAAAGAGAAAACTGTGAACAAGTTTTTCACAGTCAATCTATGAATATTCATATTTTATTAAAGTAGAATTTTTGTTATTTCCCCAGCAGAAAGCACATACTTCCTTAGGGTTAATTATGCTCATAATATTCAGGACTATATGTTAATTCTACATAGTTACTGGTCTTCTGAAATAATGACCATAGACCCTAAATAAAAGAGTCAGGAAAGACTTACACTCAGATATGAAGATAAATGGAAACATTTATAGAGATATTTATGGAATAATTAGTAAATTGAAAAAAAAATTATTCTTGGTTTTCATGCTGTGTGAAATTCAGATTGTAGGACAAATAAATTTGTCAGTATTACAGTAAGGAAACAGCTGATGTGTAGTATACAGTAATGCAATTGTACCATCTAGTGAAGCTTGTTATATTGTACATGACTAGCAGCAACCATTTTATATAGACCTAGTTACAGTATCACATAACACATTTGTACATGTAGTGAAACAATAAGTGCAATCAAGGATTGATTTAATGAAAATACAGAAAGCATTGAATAGTTCTTAGTTTTGTACCTATTTTATTTAAGGTACTCTATATATAATGTCAATTGTCAATGTTGGCCAAATAAATAGTATAAAATATATTTTATAATAGATATAAGTGGAAACATACGTTTTTGTACATAAAGTGGATTTTATCTGCACTTACATACAGTACAACACTTGCATGGTATGATAAAAGTACATTTTAATTTACAATGTACAAGCAATTTGTAAATGATGCACATCAGTTTATCAAATAATATATCACTTGAAAATGATGTTTTCTTGAGATACACAGAGGAGATTATGGAATGGTGATGTGAAACCTGGCTCAGTTTTTAAAAGTGTTTCACCTGTGGATAAATCAGTTTTATAATTGTTCAATAATCCGCTATCCAATGGACTATGTCTGTAATTGGACTGGTTAACTCATGCAGATATTTGAGATTCTGAGAAGATCTTCAGAGTTTTCTTTTGCAGAATTTAAATCAGCTGTACAGAACACAGGAATTAGACTGGAAACTTTACTGACATTCTAATTATGTTATGAAGTTCAAGGATTGTAGCTGCTTTTGGTTACCAGTTTGTGTAATTCATTACTATTAAATTGTTTTATTTGGTTCATCTATTTCCCCCCCCTCCCTATTCAAGTACTGTTGCCAGGTAATACACTGCTAAAGTACAAAAGAGATCTTGTAAGAACTTAAAATGTTTCTGTCGAGAGGCCTCAGATACATTTTTTTATTTACTTATGTTATGTTTGACACTGTCAATAGCTTAGACCAAAAAGCATCAGATGGTAGGATGATTAATGAACTGAGAGGGATATGGAAGGAAGTCATGACCTATTTTAATGTACTGTCACAGCATTTGCCTGAAGGGACTGAAGAAAACCACAACACTGAGGCTATCCAGTGTCTAAGCCAAGATTTTAACCCTAGATCTCCTGAATATGTAGTAGTACAAACCATTTAGTTGTGGCAGTCGTATGTGTTCTGAATTTATTAAATAGTTTCATTTTTATGAGCTTAAAATTCTTCAAAGTTGTCAAACATAACCTTAAAATATTTGTCATGAAGCTAACTCTGTGGAGCAGAGACCTTATCGCTTACAGTTGCTCAAGTAATCAAATTTCTGGCATTTTATAGAACCAGAAGGCTTTTTATCATGTTCACAAGAGCCTGCTACTGGTCGGTACTGAGCCAAGTGAATTCAAATAAGTCTAATTTAATAATATCCTCTTATCTCTGTGCTTGCTACTTCCCATCTCATCCTTTGTTCATCCCTATAATATTTGGTGAAGAGCAAAATTATGAAGCTCATTATGCAAGATTTGTGTCATCATTATAATGATACTTTGCAGGGCACAAAAGAAAGTTTAATTTCTGTATTATTTGTGTTATAGCTGAATATCACATGAAATTTTACATGCTGCATTTCGTTGCATAACTTTCACACTTTCTAAACAGTCTTTGGTGCATTCTCAACAGAAAGTGACATAAATATGCCTGTTAGCTTTGCCATGTCTCTCCATTCATGTTCCAGCATGTAACGACTTAAGAATTGCTCAATAGTTTTTTTTATTAAATTTGATATTTGGAAGTTTTACTAAACATTGTCAACACACCCCAAGTTTTGTTAAAATTGTACAATGAGGGATGCTTTCATCAAAATCCATCATGCATCTTGAGCATAACATCCTATTATTCACATGAGTGAAATGCATTTTGTACAGAAGTTACAGAAAAAATAAGCATATTTTATGCCCAATGCCCAATTTTGCAAAAATTGGTTTCAAGATCTGTTTTTGGAAGTTATACACAAAAAAACAATCTAAAAGGTGGTCATCTTTGTACTCTTGTCTTCCGGTTTTTGTGTTCAGTGTTCATTGTGTAACTTCAGCTTTCTGGTGTGGGATGCATCGAATGTTTTGTATTAACCAGCATTTTGACACATTAAAGCTACTATATAGAACAAATCTGTGAAAATGGCAAATGCAGTGTTTGTCGAAACGTTGGTTATTCTCAGTATTTTACGTGGCTTGCACTCGAAAGCCGAAGTTACACAGCTTCATACTCGGAGCCATGAGAACCTGAAACCTCGTGTTGTGAATGCGCACCTAGCGGTCGCTCAGGGAAGGAAGATATATTTGTAATTTGTAAGGATATCTGTGGTGGCCACCTTTGGATTATCTGTGCGTGCATTTGATGCTTGGTATTGAATGTCATCCTTCTAGTCTTCTGGTGTTAACTGTGATTATTTCGGTACAATTGTAGATTTCTTAACCTAAAAGGGGAAAACGATTTATGGTGTTACTGAAAATTCAGATAATGGGTTTGTTATCCCTACTGTACGTTTGTCACATGATAAAGAAACGTTTCAAGGCTCGTAAATGACCAGTATTGTTTTGCAATTTATGTATCATATGCTTGTAATATGTAACCCCTAAATATGTCTGTGTTGTCACTCATACCGACGATGGCTTTTGCAATCCACTCATTAGTTTCAGATATCTTTTTTACTGTTTTGGTAGGGAAACTTGGTTCAAAATTAGTATATTATACTTTATTTTGAATATACTGAAGGGTGTAATTGCAGTTCAGATCTGAATTGTAAATTCACCATATTATTGGAAGAAACAAATTCTAACTTGTAACCATGAAGGAGTAATTTTGGAAATTTGTTTACAGTGACAGATGTCAAATGGACAAAAATTTGAAATGGCAGCTGAACATACTATGAAGGAAATTAATGATGAAACTGCTGATATCAATGATGTGTTTAACTCTATAGCACTGAGTGAAGAGCAAAACAGTAGGGAGGGTTTCCAGGAAGGATTCCAGAAAGGATGTTTTGAAGGAGAAGTGGAAGGATTCCATTTGGGTTACCATCGAGGTGCTGAAATTGGTGCTGAAATAGGATATTATAAAGGTGTGATAGACATATTGCTAATTATTACTAACAAGAGGAAACAGGATATACCAGATAAAGTAGTCAGTGCCCTCCAGAAAGTGTCGGATGTCATAAACCATTTCCCTTCTTCTAATGTGGAAGATGTTGATACAATTGCTGCTCATGACAATGTGAGAGCTATGTTCAAGAAAGCTTGTGCCCTTCTCAAAATAGATGGCACATTTCCAGAATAATATGTAACCCCTAAATATGTCTGTGTTGTCACTCATACCGACGATGGCTTTTGCAATCCACTCATTAGTTTCAGATATCTTTTTTACTGTTTTGGTAGGGAAACTTGGTTCAAAATTAGTATATTATACTTTATTTTGAATATACTGAAGGGTGTAATTGCAGTTCAGATCTGAATTGTAAATTCACCATATTATTGGAAGAAACAAATTCTAACTTGTAACCATGAAGGAGTAATTTTGGAAATTTGTTTACAGTGACAGATGTCAAATGGACAAAAATTTGAAATGGCAGCTGAACATACTATGAAGGAAATTAATGATGAAACTGCTGATATCAATGATGTGTTTAACTCTATAGTCTGAGTGAAGAACATCTCTGTAGGGATCGTTTCCAGAAAGGATGTTTTGAAGAAGAAGTGGAAGGATTCCATTTGGTTTACCATCGAGGTGCTGAAATAGGATATTATAAAGGTGTGATAGACATATTGCTAATTATTAGTAAGAAGAGGAAACATGATATACCAGGTAAAGTAGTCGGTGCCCTCCAGAATATGTCGGATGTTATAAACCATTTCCCTTCTTCTGATGTGGAAGATTTTGATACAAATGTTGCTCATGACAATGTGAGAGCTAGGTTCAAGAAAGCTTGTGATCTACTCTAAATAGATGGCACATTTCCAGAATTAAGCAAATTTTCATTTTAAATGATGATAGTAGCAATCTTTGACAAAATGCAAGCAGAGATTGTTAGTAGGCTTGAAGAAATTATAAAGTATCTAAAACCATTGTTACCACTTGCAAATTGTCACATGGTGAATTTCATCACGAATGAGATGTGGGAAATTTATGTACCTGATGGTATAAAAAAAGAAGTTTCATCCGTAGAACTTGAAGTCCTTAACAAGGTATTTATGCATCATGCCAAAGGGATTTCTGTATGTGAACAAAAGAGTGAATTAATGGAAAGAATTCCAAACTTCATAAACTATCTTGACAGTGCAAAGGATGTTTTGAAGGAGAAGTGGAAGGATTCCATTTGGGTTACCATCGAGGTGCTGAAATTGGTGCTGAAATAGGATATTATAAAGGTGTGATAGACATATTGCTAATTATTACTAACAAGAGGAAACAGGATATACCAGATAAAGTAGTCAGTGCCCTCCAGAAAGTGTCGGATGTCATAAACCATTTCCCTTCTTCTAATGTGGAAGATGTTGATACAATTGCTGCTCATGACAATGTGAGAGCTATGTTCAAGAAAGCTTGTGCCCTTCTCAAAATAGATGGCACATTTCCAGAATTAAGCAAATTTTCATTTTAAATTATAATAATAGCAATCTTTGACAAAATGCAAGCAGAGATTGTTAGTAGGCTTGAAGAAATTATAAAGTATCTAAAACCATTGTTACCACTTGCAAATTGTCACATGGTGAATTTCATCACGAATGAGATGTGGGAAATTTATGTACCTGATGGTATAAAAAAAGAAGTTTCATCCGTAGAACTTGAAGTCCTTAACAAGGTATTTATGCATCATGCCAAAGGGATTTCTGTATGTGAACAAAAGAGTGAATTAATGGAAAGAATTCCAAACTTCATAAACTATCTTGACAGTGCAAGAAATATGGGTCTTCATGGAATTTCAGTGCAAGGAATAGTTACCTCAATGTCAGATCTACAGAAGAAACTAGTTGAATTGGGCTGTGAATGTCAGGAGAGTCTGCACATGGAACAGTTCATGACTCCGAAGAAGATGCATGAAGTTGAAGCTATGAGTCAGTTGGTCTCTGCATTAGCTCGTGTGTCTCAAGCTTCTCACGTGGTTGATGTCGGGGGCGGAAAGGGATATCTGAGTTCCATTCTGGCATTTCATTATGGGTTCAGAGTTCTTGGAGTAGACTCCTCACAAGTAAACACTCATGGCGCAGTCAAGAGGACTCAGAAACTGGAGGTATGTGAAAGGTTTATTGGTTATGTTACTTCTTCTATTGGACAGTAGCTTGTTCTAGTCATGACACAAGCATAATACGCTGCAGGTGATGCAGATACTTAAATATAAAATATATATCTCTTTGTCATAAGAATTGTTCATTGGGTCTTCCTTATTTTCTTCTTAACAGAAGGAATTTGTGGATTGCAATGTAATGTATTACTTTCTGTGAAGAAGTGAACTGGTGTATGTTATGGTAAACTTTAAGTGTTTCAGTATATGACTCAATTTGTTTGTTGTAAGGTCTTGGGTTCATTCATCATTCTGAGACGTGTTTAATTTTGTTTATAATTTGGTTTTCAGAAAATGCCGAATGTACTGTGCCATAGGGCCAACATATTTAAGCAAGGTAATTCTCAACCATGGAGGGGGAAACACAGGAAGTCTCAGATTAGTACGAAGATCTTGGAGGGCCGTGGATGTAACAGTGCTGAAAGTGGTACCACTTCTAAGCCCCAGTCACAAAGCAAGACTTTATACAAACAGGTGACAAAATTTGTAACACAACAGACAAACCTCTGCAGCTTAGTTAAAGAACACTTTCACCCAGATGGCCCTTGCTGGACTTTCATACATGCGGAGACCTTGCTGCTGACTGTTGTCGGATATTTGCCAGTAAGGAGGAGTTCAGCTGCTTGTGCAATCTTGGTTGCTGTTATCATCTGCTGGAAGAAGAATAAGTTTGGGCCCTATAGCCGGATATACTGGTAAAGTACAAAAAAGATCTGGTAAGAACTTATAATGTTTCTGTCGAGAGACCACAGATACATTTTTTTATCTATTTGCTTATGTTTTGTTTGGCACTGTCAATAGCTGAGACCAAAAAGCATCAAATTTTAGGATAATTAATGAACTGAAGGGGTTATGGAAGGACGTCATGACCTAGTTTAATGTACTGTCCTAACATTTGCCTGAAGGGACTGAAGTAAACCACAACACAGGCTATTCAGTGTCTGAGCCAAGATTTTAACCCAAGATCTCCTGAATATGTAGTAGTGCTAACCATTTAGTTGTGGCAGTCGTATGTGTTCTGAATTTATTAAATAGTTGCATTTTTATGAGCTTCAAATTCCTCAAAAGTTGTCAAACATAACCTTAAGTGATTTGTCATGAAGCTAACTGTATGGAACCGAGTCCTTATCGTTTACAGTTGCACAAGTAATCAAATTTCTGGCATTTTATAGACACAAAAGGCTTGTTACATGCAGGGGGGATAAGCAGGAGCTGGAAGGTTTATGATCTGTGAAGCAACAGACATTAATCCAGTATATAATTGTGGCGTGCACGATGGACTGTATTATATATTGCCAACACCCAGAGGTTGATATGGAGAAAATGGCTAGCTGTCTTGTTTTTTTTTCTTAGTCAGAGAGACGTGGTGGGTGTGGTCGTAATTTTATATTTACCCTTTCCTTTTGACAGCTGCCAAGTGAATCACTTTTCTTCCGAGCCTTGCTACAGGTCCTGGTGTTCAACAAATTTGGTAATGATATTCCGTGGGGTCAAGTCGGCCGACTTAAATACCATAACTTTGCGGATTATGTACAAAAAGCCGTGAAGAAACTACACCTCAATATTGATGTGAGTCTGGTGGATTTATATGAAGTGTTAACGATTGTAAATGATCTCTGTACTTACAAATATTTATTTTAGAATATCAAAGCTTATTATAGTTACAGAAATTTTAGGACATACATGACATTTAAAATTCACAATGCATGCTTTTGTTATGCTTGAACACCACTCTAGATGTCTTGTAGTACAAAAGAGCTGGCACTATTTTAACGGAAGTGTTTCTTGTCACGCCTGTTTGCAGGTGAGTACAGATGAGATCGAGTCACTTTACAAGGAACATTCTGTTGACCAGCAGCTGTTGCATGTATTCTTCATTATGAGGGTTGCCTTGGCTCCAGTAATTGAAGCTGTCATTCTGTTAGATAGACTTCTTTATTTGCATGAACAGGTAAGTTACAAATCTGCATATACTTTGTGTGTGTGCCGCTACGTGTGTTGACATGGATAAGAGAAGAAAAGACTGTGTTAAGGACAGCAGGTTTCAAGCTGCGTAACAACGTGGAATAGTAGGATTTGAGGTTTTCACAGCACTGACTATTAAGATTGCCGTCTTCTGGGTTATAGCGCCACGTCTGGTAGAAGTTTACTGACATTTCAGAGGTCCTTGCTGCCTCCATCATCAGGATGATGAATAAGCCATGCGAGTGGAAAGCTCTAGAGTTATATGGATGATGGAGGCAGTAAGGACCTCAGAAACGTCGGTAAACTTCTACCAGACTACATGGCACCACAACCCAGAAGACGGCAATCTTCAACGTGGAATAGGTTTGAAAAAGACTGATTGGCTGAGTAGGACAGTGGGTGGCTACTATAGGATAACAGCCTGCTTACTTGCCATCTTGTATAAATCTCCCAGAAATTCCTGTCCAGTACATACCACCCTGAAGATGTTAACTACAGTGTTTTCCGAATTGAATAACATTTGATGTCACTCATCCCTCGAAGTCAGCTTTACACTGAGCTCCAATCACAAAGACCAAAGGACAAGAATTAGACATCTCATCTATTTACACACGTCACTAACATTTAAAATATGTTTTATAGTGAATTTATTTAACATATTTTTCAGGGCATCCAGGACTCGTATTTGTTAAAATTGTTTGATCCAGTTATCTCTCCCCAGTGTTACTGTATTATTTCATTTAACAATCGTGGGGAAAGAAGAGATTGAAGGTTGTTTTTTTAATCCAGATATTAAATAAACATCGTTG
The DNA here is from genome assembly GCF_000696155.1 of Zootermopsis nevadensis. The sequence continues at coordinate 299,951 of NW_019059573.1, forward strand.
TTTTATCACCAGTTTATAACCTAATTAATCACCTGTACCACAATTATTGTTGCGAGTCCCTCTCCACTGCTACAGCATTGCAGTCAGCCTTGTAAGTCGACCAAAGTGCTGAAATGTTCTAGCAGTGTCTGAATCATATCAACGCATTTCCCCACCACAGCGTCAAGCAGAATGGTACAAATTTTGGAAAAAATCAAGTGGCAGCTTGTGAAGAGTTGGGGGCACACTAACAATTACTAGATCTATAAATATGAGCTCCTTCTACAATCACCCAGCACAGTGTTGAAGTAATGAGTGAGATGGTAACCAAGGAGTTGTGAAGTCAGTGGAGAGTTTAAAGTTGATGGTCACAGGAGCACTGTTACTGACCAGCATCAGACCAGATGAACACCATTATGACAGAAGAGAATTTTTATATTCAGAATTGTAATAGTGTGAAATAAATCTGTTTTATGTTTTAAACCAGGGGTCGTCAACCTTTTTATACCTACCGCCCACTTTTGTATCTTTGTTGATGGTAAAATTTCCTTACCGCCAACCAGTGCCACACGTACTGCCCACCACCATGAAAGAGGTACAGCTCGAAGACTGAATGATGGCCGGTGGTAAGCCCCGCCATCGTTATGCGCACTAAACTTGTGCCTTTGGCTACGGAGCTCATTCGTTGCTCCCTCGTCCACGAGTATACTTCGAGAAGTGTCCGGTGAATTATTATCTATATTCAAAGTTTAGAGATGGAATTCAAAAGTAAATTGCAAAAGAATATTTTAAAAAGTCAAAATCGCGAAGTTGTTAGCAATGTATTTGATATATGGAGGAAGAACAAAATTTGTAACAACGGACAAAAACCCACACTGCCCACCATGAAAGCTTGAATCGCCCACTAGTGGGCGGTAGGGACCAGGTTGACAACCCGTTTTAAACAAAGAACCCACTGGGTTTATTCTCAGATCACTTTCATCAGCAGAAGTACCATGTTGTTTGTCACTTTTACCTAAAGTAATTAGTAAAAATGGAACAGCTTTGCATATTTGAATAAAATTCAGACTAGATGAACACCATTATGACAGAAGAGAATTTTTATATTCAGAATTGTAATAGTGTGAAATAAATCTGTTTTATGTTTTAAACCAGGGGTCGTCAACCTTTTTATACCTACCGCCCACTTTTGTATCTTTGTTGATGGTAAAATTTCCTTACCGCCAACCAGTGCCACACGTACTGCCCACCACCATGAAAGAGGTACAGCTCGAAGACTGAATGATGGCCGGTGGTAAGCCCCGCCATCGTTATGCGCACTAAACTTGTGCCTTTGGCTACGGAGCTCATTCGTTGCTCCCTCGTCCACGAGTATACTTCGAGAAGTGTCCGGTGAATTATTATCTATATTCAAAGTTTAGAGATGGAATTCAAAAGTAAATTGCAAAAGAATATTTTAAAAAGTCAAAATCGCGAAGTTGTTAGCAATGTATTTGATATATGGAGGAAGAACAAAATTTGTAACAACGGACAAAAACCCACACTGCCCACCATGAAAGCTTGAATCGCCCACTAGTGGGCGGTAGGGACCAGGTTGACAACCCGTTTTAAACAAAGAACCCACTGGGTTTATTCTCAGATCACTTTCATCAGCAGAAGTACCATGTTGTTTGTCACTTTTACCTAAAGTAATTAGTAAAAATGGAACAGCTTTGCATATTTGAATAAAATTTATATGTTATGTAGAAAATGCTTATGTGAGTGAACAAAATATTTAGTTAATCTGGTTGATTCATCATACAGAAGAATATTTCCTACCTTGAAAGTATTTATTTTGTCATTTGATCACATTTAATCAGAAGTAATGGTGATTAGGAACCTGATGTATTGGATTCAGGCTGAAACCTGCCTATTTGACTGGTCAGTGGCTGATTGACTAACCGTCTGATATGAGATGCCATAGATTTTTCAAATCTTTTCTTCTAAACCTAACTTTAAGTGTGACCTCTTATACCACAAGATATCTGATCAGCTGTCAACCAATTGAAAAGATGGGTTTGAGCTGTAATCGAAGAGAACGCTAGTATTATTAAACAATGATTCAGAAAAAATGTGACTGAACAATACATAATAACCATTTATATAACTGAAGATTACAAATATTTTTCCATATAACACAAAAATATGCTGCATTCAGCTCCTTAAAGCTGTTTGCTTTTAGAACTTTGTCTTAATCCACAAGCAATCCGCAAAAATGATTTGATGAATCTTCAGCTGGCTTCTTCGATTGAATGATTTATTGCACATGTCACAGTAATATTGATGCCCCTCACCATGTGAAACTTGGTGTTCTGTTGAGACAAAAGTATTACGATAAGACAATAGGAAAAAGAACAATGAGTTTGAATTGAATAAAAATTTACTTGGATATTATCCATCGTCTAGTAAATATAAAACGTAAAACGACGTTTCGGAGATGGGACTCTATCTCCGTCTTCAGGTTCCTACACAGTTGGGCCCACTAGATAGAGCTAATCCCATCTCCTAAACGTCGTTTTACGTTTTATATTTACTAGACGATGGATAATATCCAAGAAGTCCGGAGATAGGGATTAGCTCTATCTAGTGGGCCCAACTATGTAGGAACCTGAAGACGGAGATAGAGTCCCATCTCCGAAACGTCGTTTTACGTTTCATATTTACTAGACGATGGATAATATCCAAACATTTTATTCAATTGACTCTTCACCATCGTCAAGAAGTTTTAGATCTGATATTTTTATTCATGGCTTTACAGATCATTTCTCTAGGACTCCGTCTATTTTTTATCGTGTCATGTGTTCCACAAATTACAGTTGAATCAGGAAGTGAGGAAACCAAACTTAGTTGATACACACCCTGTTTCCTCCGTCCTGCAGCCATCATTTTGAAAGCCACAAGAAGCAGACGATGCATAATATCTATCTCATTTACGTCTTCAAGTTTCGTGTAAGATTAATGATGCATGAAATGAACCTTATTGATTTCCTCACTTGGTTGTCTCAGAAAATAATATAAAAGTCAGTAAATTCTGAAAGCTGTCCATAACTCTGGCTCTGTTAAGTGAATTAAGTGTCTTTCCCACATCTAAATCTTTCTTTTCATTGTCCATTTCGCTGGATGTATTTGTGTGGACCATAAAAGGCACGTAGATACGAAATATAGACCAGACATAGGCGTCTGCTGGTCACAGACAAGCCTGTCATGCCTTCTGGGTTATTGCGCCTGTTATTGTCGACGGTGGACTTCGGTTTTCATACGTTGCATTTATGTCGGTGGATTCTCTGTGCTTTCAACCAGTAACATTTTGAATCTGGGAATTTTTGTGTGTTGTTACTACAGACCTCTCAGGATACACTTAAGGCCGTTATTGTATCAAAGGTTTTAATGTTTATGTTGGTTTTGTAGCTTTCATGGTGTTGGATGGCAGTGAGGTAAGGTCGTACATAACAGCAGCAAGTATATTGCCGGAATAATAATTTATTTGCTGCTGGAAACTGCTTCACAATGGTATTGACAAAGAGTATTATAGGCTCTTTGTCACCAGTAGTAGTAAAGGATGGGTGAAGGAAGTAGGCATAAAAAAAAGAAATTCTGGAACCATCAATGAATAACAAGGGCGAGCAGGGAATATTGAGTAGTGGTCATGTGATTTGTTTTACCTTATTTTTACTTCCTTATAGATTTTTCAGTGTGAATTTGGTACTGAAGAGTATTAAGCAAAAAATTCTGTCCTAAGCGTTTAGTAGGCAGTCGACTTCATTGTGGTTATACACATTGCATTTTAAAAACGAATTAATGGATACTTCGGAAGATAGGTTATCTGTGGTCGATTGCGGCCATCAGGGTTGTGGTTGTGACATTTTCGTAGGTGGTTTACCTATCTGCGGAACGTCTCCATCTTTAGTGTCACGGCCACAGATAATACGAAGAAACAAGAAGACTTTTATTTAATAATTTATTGGTACCTTTGTTTACCGATAATGATATTATTCCAAGCCGAATAATGGTTCTGGTGCCTATTATTTGTACAATTTTGTGATAATCTGTGAATATATTCCTGGTACATGGGTTATAATACCTGGAGTGCCTTTATTTTTATGGTGTGTTACATGTTTCCCCAGATTGAAAGTAGCTAACGTGCCCATTTTAACTGTAGAATTGAATGAGGTGGAAAGGGTCGTAAATGTTCAATACGAAGGGATTTAGAGTGTGTACTGTGGCTTATTTGAGGGCACTGTATAGGCATTCTCTTGAAGAGACTGGCAAAAAAATTTATTGGAACCTTTGTTTACCGATAATGATATTCTTCCAAGCCGAATAATGGTTCTGGTGCCGTACGAAAAATCCATTCATGCTAGGTAATTCAAGCTGAAACTTGTGTGCATGCCCTCCAAATACAACTGTTAGATGTAGCTTGTGGTGTCTGTGTTGTTAGGTCATGCAGTCGTATAGGTGATTACAACATTCAAAAAAATAACCATGTTCTTATGTTGTGACAACCCAGAAGACCACAATCGACATTTGCACAGCAGTCAGAACCCAAAATTTTGAAAATGTAAGGGCATCACTGCTACATCATTTTATAATTATGAGTGAATAGTGCATAAAACCCTTTCAACTAATAATAAAACTTGGTTCATTTTTGTTTGTACATCATTTCATGCAAGATCTAGCACATTCATCTCCATTACTACTGGAACACATTTTGAAGAATTTTTTGGTTTGGGAAGATGAAGGGGCTGGCTTATATAAACTGTAATTGGGTGAATTTAAATTGTGTATTGTGTCTCACATACCCCACTTATTTAATCCTTGATTCAATCAGTAATAATATTTGGCAAAGTGTACAAGTAATGAAGCTCCTCATTATGCATTGTGCTAACATGGAAATCCAGAAAATGTTTGTCTTTCTTAATTTGAATTGTTTAAGCTTATATGTGGTCAACAAAACATGAATGAAAGTAATGTATGCCACAATGTAATGTCCTTTCTGTGCTGTTGCAAGTAAGACCAATCAGAGCTCATAGTTCTGTTGTTTAATATCTTATAATTGTGGTTTGTTTTGTTTGTATTACAGCTCCATGTGGACGATGGGTTGCCAGCACAAGTCTGCCAGCAGTGTGTGCATAAAGTGAATACTTATTATAATTTTAGACTGCAGTGTGAGAGTTCTGATTTTAAATTACGACAGTACCTGAGCACTGAGCTGTCAAAGAACCAGTTATGTTCAGTATCTGCAGCTGTGGTAATTATTATTATATTTATGTTGCTTTCATTACTCCAGAAGTTCTGTTATTTATAAAATGAGAGTAAAAAGTAATGGGGCTTATCTTCCTTATTGTGTGTCTAAGACAAACAGAATTTTTATTGCTTTTAGATTATGTGCACAATATAAAATTTGTCACATGAGATTAATTATGAAAACATATTCCAAGTTGAATGTCCAGTAGTCACATGCATTCTTAACACTGGTAAGCTGAAGATTACGTTTCCCTGGTGCATAACTAACCTCAACACCAGGCGGATATATGAGGGAGTGGAGATATAGCTCCATGCATTCTTAACCTTTTCTCTACAAGGAGGAGAGTGGTCAGATTCATGCCCTGGCCAAGGAAGGGACCTCAGTACCCATTGGGCATGAGGCTGGGTAGATTGTGAAGCTGGTAGTGGATGTTGTGACAGAATAATCTAGCTGTACCAGGAATCAGACCCTGGTTATGTAGCCTGCAGCTAATGACTGTACTGACGTGAGTTACCATGGCTTCGAATCATAACGCCGTAATTAGTGAAATGTTTCTGTGAACAGACAGGTTATGCATAATGATAAATGCCTTAATGCCCTCCTCATACTCAGCGTAATCTGTGCTGATTTTGTAGCGAGGAAACACACATTTTCGTGAGTTTTGATTTGTCAGCCACCAAGTATTTATTTGTGGTTTATAATTATACTTAAATATAACATAACAGAGTTCACAAAAGCCCACGACCGAATCCTAACATACGTGTCTACTTTTGAATGAAGATGATGATCTTGCAATTATTTTAATGAAATATTCTCAGTTGATGAACCGGAACTGCACGTAGCTAATAAGGAATTTTGTAAGATTTATAGTTAACTTCATTATGATTGCAGGTACAGAAACTCCAATCATCTTTGTGTGTACTGTACAGCTTAATGGTTAACATTACCAGATACACAATCAGACGGTGATACCTTACTTCTACTATGGACAGAGTAAATGCCCTTACAGTGTCCAAGTATTTACATGAATATCTGACATACATAATAAAATGTAAATTATTTATTGTTCATGGGATTCATCTGTGATCGTTATCCCTATATTTCTGTGTTTTAGTCGAGTTGAGCATCCTTGAACATGTTTTTTCCCATTCAGGTGTTCTCAAGTGAAAGGCACCAGAAAGTCTGCACAGCAACACAGATATGGAATAAAAGGCATTAGAGAGCATGATTCACAACTCTGTAAGAATATTAATCAAGATTCCATCTCATCAGTCTTAGGGCCAAACAAGACGACTGTTTTGTTCCCGTGTAGCATTTGTGGCAAAAGTTTTACGCGTAAGGCAAACCTGAAAGAACATATTACAAGACATGTAGGGGGACGACCGCACATATGTGAAGTGTGTGGCAAGAGATTTACAGAGCGTAGTAGTCTGAAGAAACATGCCATATCACACACAGGGCAGAAGGCTCATGTGTGTGATGTGTGTGGAAAGAAGTTTACGTTGCTTACACATTTGAAGACTCATACGTTGATTCATTCAGGGCAGAAGTCACATGTCTGTGATATTTGTGGCAAAAGGTTTAGTCAGCTAGGCAACTTTAGGAGACATGCCTTGCTTCATACAGGAGAGAGACCTTTCTGTTGTAACCTGTGTGGTAAAACGTTTGCACAGAAGAACACATTGGAAATTCATATAGCAGCTCATGCAGGCCAGAAACCATACACGTGTGATATTTGCGGTAAAAATTTTGCACAACGTGGCCATCTCAAGATCCATGCAATTGTACATTCTGGACAGAAGAATTTTTCTTGTCATGTGTGTGGTTCCAGTTTCACTAGAAAACATAATCTGAAGAAACATGAAGCTAGGCATATTAGCCATTAACGCATTAAATGCGATGGTTTAAAGCGTAAAGGTGGGGATTAGCACTGCCACAGGGAAAAGGAAAAACAAGTTATATTTTACAAATTTCAGAAGGGTTGGGGGGTGGGGGGGAAATGAAAATGTTACAACCTTTCAGCAGACTTTTAAAGTGTGATATTATACGTTGTAGCCTCAGGATTCAGAGGAACTCATATTTTCTGCAATTTCTTCTTCTGTGGTTGTTCTGTTTTTTCCCCCAGATCTGTACTTTCATGAAACTCGTAAATACCCATTCAAAGGAATTAGGATCTAGGGAGGACCTGTAAATGCCTGCTAAGGCAACGGACAGTTGTCATATGTTCGATATGAGCTGCCTTATTTACAGGAACACTAAACAGAACTGTTTTATAAATGTTAGGGGTGACAGGCAGAGGCAGAATACAAGGGGGAGGGCTATTAAGTGGTTAATGGACAGGAACACGAAATAAAGTTAGATGGCTTTTTTCTGGGTTGAAATGCCATGTAGTCTGGTAGAAGTTCACAAATTTCTCATAAATTACCAGACAGTAAAATAGATTAGCAAATAAGTAAATTAATAAATGATAATTGATTTTTATTAAAATAATTGTCCTGTTTGATCAATTTGTGTATTGATCAGTGCATGTATGGTTTATCATGAAGTTGTATCAGAGCAGTTGTGTATGATGGCTTAATATAAAAATATATATTGTACATAATAAAATAGAAATGAATGCTGAAGTATGGTCTGCAAAATGTTATTCTATAGTTTTATTTTACATTTCTACATGATTTTCAGGTTTATGCCTTGCTGTATGCAGGAATATTCACAGGACAGTTTGAGATGTTGTATTGTGTCCAGACTCATTTATAAAGAAACAAACCAGTTGTCAATATCCCAAATATTTTTGCATCACATAAAATTGTTACCTGTAGTGTAACAGGACCTCATTGTATTATATGAATACATACATTGTGGTGCCATAGTCACTACATGTTAGGCATGAACTGGTTTAAATTGATGTGATAAACATACAATAAATTTTGATAAATTTGTATATGTAACAAAAGACACGTGTGATTTGAAACGGCTATGACATTGGACCATGTAATTGTAATATTTTTATTTCAGCCACTTGGTGTTATGTAAAATTTGAGGTTTTCACAGTGGTGAGTCTGAAGAATGCTGTCTTCTAGGTTGTTGCGCTGTGTAGTCTGGTAAATGTACAGCAACGTTTCAGAGGCCATGCTGCCTCCATCATCAGGACGATGACTTAGTATTAATTTTCTGTCAGGGAGACTTTTTCCGATTGTTTTAATGTTGGTATAAGAATTTAATATAATATGACTGCCTGTAGAAGATGGACATTTTTGGCACAATGTACTATAATTAAGAACATAACATATTTTAGACAGAGACATAATGTTTTTAGAGCCATTGTAAAAATACTGATAAAACGTCAGAAGTAAACCTGATCGCCTACCTAGCATGTAACCATGGAGCTGGTGTCCGGTTGGCAAGAGATATATTGTGGTATAGCAAGCAACTTTCTTGCCGATTATATCGTCGACGGTGGACTTCGATTTTCATACGTTGCAGTTATGTCGGTGGATTCCCTGTGCTTTCAACCAGTAACATTTTGAATCTGGTGTCGCCAAGCATTTCTCAAAAGTTTGGAAAGGTTGGCGTGTGGAGGGAAACTTTTATTCCTATTTGAGTATTTCACAGTGGTGAGTCTGAAGAATGCTGTCTTCTAGGTTGTTGCGCTGTGTAGTCTGGTAAATGTACACCAACGTTTCAGAGGCCATGCTGCCTCCATCATCAGGACGATGACTTAGTATTAATTTTCTGTCAGGGAGACTTTTTCCCATTGTTTTAATGTTGGTATAAGAATTTTATGTAATATGACTGCCTGTAGAAGATGGACAGTTGGTGACTACTTGATATTCTGTGGTTTCAGTTGGTTCATATGACATGGAAACGTACATGTGTATTACGTGATCGAGCGTGTTAACAAACTATGCCTTGATTTAAACTTCTGTAGTAGGTTCAGTAGTTTTAAAACAATTGTAGTTCTTTGTATTTAACTGTTACAGACGCAGGTAATTATATGCATATTTTATGTGTAATATACTCTCGGATGTTCGCTTTACTCACCTAACCTTGTTATGTTAATGTTTTAAATTCATATTAATAAGTGGAAAGCGACAGGTCAGCATTCTCTGGCTCAAAACATCATTAAGTTGGGATGGAAGGTTTATTTCGTTGGCTTGTAGAAATGAATGATTATATTGTATACTTAAATCGGTAGAGAGGTGAGTTTATTTGTGTGTATTCCACAAGGTTATGAAACGTTTGTAAGTGTAACCATAATTTTTGTTTCTTTGTTTTATTTGAATTGACACTAATTGCTTTTAAACGTCTATTTACTAGCTAACTGTAGTACTTTTCAACTTCTTTGTAGGTGTTGACATATGTTACAGCTATGTATGCTAATAGCACCTGTTATTTCTTGAACTTAAAATGAAATGATATAGAATAAGTTTAACAGCCGGTTTCAGAGTGACTATTTACATTATAATAATAATAATCGTAATCATAAAATAAAATTATATAATACATGTAGCACTTGCTAAAAAACAATATGTATCCCAGAAATAGCTGCTGCCCTATGTACCTTAGGGACAAGGTCTGTCTGGGGTACAAGGAAGTACATACCCCATAAAGTGGTGAAGAGATGGGATAATAATAATAACAATAACAATAATAATAATTTACTGAAATCTAACCAAACTTAACTTGGCCACATTTTACTGTCATCATAACACACTTTTAATTACACATGAAGCCCCAACCAGGTTGCTGTTTTTGACGTAAATACTTCTATACGGAAGGGTCATTCCGCAAAAAAGTGTTACGAAAAAGTGACAGGAAAATGAAATATCAACAATTTGTAAATATGGACTGACAACAATGGTCAGCTTGCATGCATTGTTATGTTACCTAGGAAACGTCATCTGTTCACTTGGCATTGTTGTGTTACATTACTTTCGTTATTGCGGCAAGAGCTGAGCTGTGAATCGTTTGTAGAAGAAGTGCTTCGTGTACTAGGTAATTTTGTGCTGGTAATAACGTATTTACGTCAAATTCTCTGGAACCGTGGTTCCAGTGTCAATTTTTTTTTCCACCGAATTTCTGTAGATGTGAATGAGGTAGAAGCACTGGCCAGTGTTGAAAAGTTACCACTGTTTCTGACTGAAATAACTTACGTATTTTCACCAACTGGCAAAACATGGGCGCTGTTAAGTTACATGTGTTAATAATTTATGTAATTTCTGTAGGATTTTTAAAAAGGAAGAGTTACTGATAGTCACCTAAACTCAGACAGACAATCCTATAAATATCTTTACTTTTTGGATTGCATTGTATGTGAATATGGTTCTAGTAATCATCTTTCTTCCCTGTGGGAAGAACTGGTCGGTTTAAGAACAGGGTGCTGAATGGAATATTAGGACCTAAGATGGAGAAGGCAACAGGTGGCTGGAGAAAACTAGTATAGTATTTATTTAACATTCAATGCCGTTCTTGCAGATCATGTTGATTGTAATAATTCTTACTTACCAGGCTTGCTAAATAAAGGCTGATGATGGAGCCATTGTCAGTAGTTACAGATGTGATGACGATACTTCGTCATTGGGACGAAGAGCATCAGGCTCAAACTTATGATCCTGTTCCAGCACTTACCAGGTAAATGTACTGACTTTGTCTGCCATAATATAAAAAGGTATGGTTTGTGTTTAGGTTTAGTTAGTGAGTGAGTTAATCTGGCAGTCAATTTAGACCAGTATCATTTAGCAAATACATTATCGATGTTCTGGGGGTGCTAATAATATACAGGTATGTGAGGTGTTATATTTAATTTTTATATCATCGTGAAATATGAGTTGTTTCAAAAGATTTTGAAAGCTATTATTTAAAACACATACCTGGAAAATGTTGCGACAGACCAGTTCATTAAATCGTGAGAAAGCTGTTGATAATTATACTTTCCCAGAACTATTGAACTAATTCACCTTGGGGCCAGAAATATTGCAGATATGTTTGAATTGAAATGACTATGTTTGTAGGTTGGCAGAAATCATTGAGGCTGAGACAGAGAATTATATGAAGATGGATCCTGATCCGTTCGATGAACGCCACCCGTCCCGTGCTGATCCTGATTGTGCTCTGGGGCACATACTGAAGGTGCTTTTTCGGAAGGATAGTTTCATGAATAAGGTTAGTTTTTTTACCAACTTATTAAAACATAAGAAATTTCATTTTAAACATTTTTCCCAAGTATTTGTATTTTTATTTCAGTATGTATCACATTTCCAGTGTGTAAATTTTCTGCCTTAAAGTAATTTCATAGTAATCAGATTATTATACCAAAACTATTAGGGCAGAGTGGGTGAGTGAATGAGGTTATGTAGCAAATAGGTCTCTTAATTTTTAGCCACTAGCCATCAAAATTATACAAGTTTCAAAGTAAATAGGTAATGTCTCCAGGATCAAGTATATTTATATGTGTGCATTTGGATGCCACGGTGGTCTAGCGGTTAGAACGCTGGCCTTGTAATCCTGGGGTCTCGGGTTCGAATTTATAACTTGTGTTGGGCAAGGCCGTGGTCTAGGCAACACGGAGTTTTCCTCCGTGGCATCCCAACAATTACTCCATTCACACACAGAAGAAGGCAATGGCAAACCCCTTCTGGATCATCTGCCAAGAACGTATATGAACAGGTCCCAGTCCGAGAAAAGGATGGAAGGATCCTGTTCATATGGACCTGTCGTCAGACAGAACACTAAATAATAATAATATAAATAATAATAATAAGGCAAAGTATTTGTTATACGTAAGATTAATATGTTGGGTGCCTTTCTGTCTTTGATAAATTTCTGGGTAAGATGGACGAATTCTAGTGAAAAATTACTAGAGCAGAAGACAAATGTGAACTTCATTTTGCGGTTTAATTTGACATGTTTTCACGTTTCACTATATCTGTTCTTGGTTGTATAAAGATTTAGTAATAAAGCAAATCTGTTTGTTGCTACTACAATACCATGATTGACTGTAGTAGCATTTTAAATCACTCAGTTTGTATACCTTGTTGTTTAATTTCTTGCAACAACAGGCAGTTCAGCTGTCGACGTACATTCTGATACTGTAATGGAACATCAGTTCAGTATATAATACTGTTATAATAAGGAAGTGATCTGATTAATTATAATTGACCTAATAACTTTACCTTTCAGCTGGTGAATGATTATTTGCGTGATAATTACTGGAGCCGAGCAGGAAATATAAACAAAGATTCTCGAAAATTAAACATAGCGGCTTGTCGCCTCATGTTGGACATTATGCCTGGTTTAGAGACATCTGCAGTCTTCCTGGTTGTAAGTATCACAGGCACATTTAGACCTTTGAGACCTTCTACCTAACATGACAGCCATAATTAAATGTATTAATGGGTAAGGTTACTGGTAAAGGTTGAAATAGTATAATGGTGTAGATCTTTGGCCATTAATTTCATCTACAAGTCGTACTGTTTGTTAATACTGAAGGAGTTAATGTAAGATGCATGTTGTATTCAAGTGAATAGCTCTCTTGCTTTGTACTTGGAAAGTCCTGGGTTCAGTTCTTGACCTGGTGACCAGCTGTTTGGTCGTAGGTTTTTTGTGGTTTTCCTCCATTCTTCCAGGCAAACTCTGGGAGAGTACCTTGAATCTTTGGTCTTTTAGAATACATTTTATTCACAGTATATATTGTTCATGTACACACTGTGCCATTATGTATCCAGTTTTATGTACGCTTTTTAAGAAATAAAATTATCTCAATAAACTTATTTGATATTTAGCCAGAGATGGAAAGTATGATTCTGCGCCTCTTCAGCTGGGCAGAGAAGTCAATCCAACCACTGCAAAGTTATGCTACAGGACTCCTTGCATCTGCAATGGAGGTTCAAGACATAGCTGCTAATTTCAGGTAATGTGGTAGGGTCATTCAGGGAGTGTATGTCGATGTTTTATTTTGCGGAGTTGCATTCTGTCATGTAACGCTGTCCATTAATTGCAAACACCAAATGACTATGATTTGCTGGTTGGTACCTGCAACCAGTAAGCTTACTTTAAAGTTACTAAAATAATGAATAAAAAATGTTTTTTAAAGATGCACCTTTTATTATTGAAAACTCCAATCTGTTGGAATACATTTCGGTAATCAGAATTTAGCAGCGGTGTGTTAGTGTTTACAGTACTGTGTATTTGTGAGCTACATTTTGTTATGTGTTACAAGCAATGTGTTACTTTGAATTTTTAACCCTTCCTTTTTTTTGTATGAGGACAAGGTTAAAATGATTTGTATTGTCAGTAGAATGTAAAACAATGGAGCATTGATGAGGAATAATTGGTAAGAAGTTATGATATATAGCATTAAGCTGTGTTCTTTTTGTCTGTTCCTTTCCCATAAACATATATTCATCTTATACCAGTGCTTATTGTTTATTTTGGAAAATACTTGAAACATCGTGACTCTGAAAAAAAACTTTTCACTTTGTGCTCCATGGAGTCAGGTAGTTATTTGATGGGAGTCAGTGCTTTGGTCATTAAGCATTCACAGAAATTATTTTCGTACTGCAGGGAACAGAATGCACGTCTGGTACCTCTCATGCTGCAAGAGCTTCATAAGTTGCAAGTAAGTTCAGCTGAGGAGCGACAGCAAGCGGCTCTGGCAGCCCGTCCGTTTGCTCACCTTGGCCACAACAACAGAGAGATCGTCGACATGGAGGCCAAGAATGGCATCACTGTTGCTAGCCGGACCAGGAAGAGAGTTTCAAGTCATCACAAAGAAAATGGTATTGGCAGATTGTTTTGTATTCTCTTGGTAAAATAAATTTTGCAAAATAAATGTCTTGTATAATACCACTATTTATTTTTGTGCAGGTGGCTTTTGGGAGCGTTCTCCACCACTGCTTAGTCCACCGCCATTAGAGAGTTTAGCAGACAGTACAGAAGCTCGCTTGAATGCTTCCAGCCCGCCCAGAGGCATAAAAAGGTTATTCAAGGAAAATGATGAAGGTAAAAAAAAAAAAATACTACACTGCACGTCTTTGTAAAACATTTTTAACAAATTTTCCATGAAGGTGATAAATTAAAAAAAACTTCTGTTGGCAATTAGTGAAGTTCTTTGGTCCAATACATTATGATGTGCCAGATATATCTAGTGTGGTGAGGGAGACATATTAAAGAGCTGTGAACATCATCGGATTATGTACTTGGAGTTTATAAATGTTCTTTAAAACAAATTTTAGATTGTCATAACACTTACTCAGTGTTATGAATAATTAAATATTATTTGATTTATTTGCCCTGTATTGCCACTTCTTACAGTGTACTGAAACACAAAAGAAGTTTGATCAAAGTAGTGGCTGCTTAGTGCTAAATATTTTCATTTAATTAGTGAAAGAAATAATTGAATTTGAAAACAGCAGTAAAACCATATACACTCTTTGGGTAATTGGATAAGTTGCATTTTCTTTGATTGACATGTAATGTGTACATGCATTTTGTTTAAAGAGATGTTTCATTATATACTTTATGGTGTATATAATGTCTTTATTGCAGTTTGGTAATTGAGAAATCCAGACATGAAAATTATATGTATATGAAAATAATATTTAGTAGTAGAGTCTAATGTTACATTTTTTTTTGTTCAAAAAGTCCTTGCAAATGCTGAAAGCTGGAAAAAACAGGAAGTGGCAAGTGATAGTTGCGTCATGTCACCACCTCCTCCTGCTCCGCTATCGTTAACTTTTACAAGACTTGGTCCAGCAATGTGTGGGACTCAGAACTGCAACTCAACGCCCACCATGGGTTCAGGTTAGTACTTTCATTATTAAATCATTGAGACTTGATCCTAACATTCTGTTCATCTATCAAACAGTATTTTAAAATTGTAAATTTTTAGTGTTTGACGCCTTGGCTATAACGGCGTACATTCAGCTAACTTTTACTTGGATCTACTGTACTTCACATTGACTACATCTTCAGTTTTAAGCATGTGATCGCATTGCTATGCGACTTAAGGCAACCACATGCTTCGGTCTGGAGCTGCTGCAATTGTGGTTCAAGTCCTACCTGAGTTATAGATGTTAGCGTACATTTTTATCACGACTCTTCATAATACTTGCAGCAACTCAGTTAACTCTTCATGCAGCCATGCAGTTGAAGCGCTGATTACGGTTGAAGGTTCCTGGTGAGGGAGGAGGTTGGGTATAAGGTTCCCAGATTTAATTTGTATCTTAATTGTGTCATGTTTGTGTTATATTAATACATATATTTATTTTTCCAGTCTATACACAAAACTTGTTTTAAAATAATGTTGTTAAAATTATTTATAACATTTACAATATAAATTGCATTATGTTATATTTTATGGCGCTTTTCTGTGTCGTATAATATTACATTTATCACAGCGCTTTTGATTTCGACGACATGTTTCGATGTTTACCACATCATCATCAGGCTTATCAATTCATATATTTTTAAAAACTATTGTACATTTGTGCATTGTGATGTGGTAAACATCGAAACATGTCGTCGAAATCAAAAGCGCTGTGATAAATGTAATATTATACGACACAGAAAAGCGCCATAAAATATGACATAATGCAATTTATATTGTAAATGTTATAAATAATTTTAACAACATTATTTTAAAACAAGTTTTGTGTATAGACTGGAAAAATAAATATATGTATCCCAGATTTAAACTTTCCTGGGAAGTTGGAGAAAGCAAGAAACTGAGTGTTTTATAAACCCAAAGTTTCATTACTGTGTTCACAAGAGCCTGCCACTGGCCATATCCTGAGTTGCTTGAAGCTAGTCTGTTCACACTATTTTTCTTTATGACCCATTTTAATATTTTTCTGCAGTTTATTCTCAGATCTTCCAAATGATCTTTTACAAAATTATGTGACTATAATTGTTCATGACACTGCCACGGTGGTTTAGCGGTTAGAAGGCTGGCCTTGTAATCCTGGGGTCTCGGGTTCGATTCCCGGCGGTGCCCGAATTTATAACTTGTGTTGGGCAAGGCCGTGGTCTAGGCAACACGGAGTTTTCCTCCGGGG